>JBAMAV010000254.1:0-462287 GCA_037043315.1 Amiota communis
AATCAGTGAAGTGTGAGTCGGACTTGCACACAGAGGGTTCCGTACAATTGTAAACGATTTATTGCCGCAAAAATTCATTATGTATTCAATAACTCAATGCTCGAGCAATTCCAAACACAATGAATATGCATTTATTATGAAATTGACAAAAAGCTTTTGCGAAGTATTCATAAAGCCTAAAAGTATACTACAAAAATAAAGTACCAAAAACAAAACAAAATAAATCACAAAGCTTCTAAAACTGTGCGTATTGGAGCACTCGTTTCTTGTATGGGGACCCCTTTAATTTTTTAGAACACCAAGGTCATTAAACGTAGAGACACGTTATCAATCTTGCTAGTAAACAAATTGGGCTTACGTCATGACTTACATTTAGAACCATTTACATATATATAATTAATTTCTTAAGCACCAATAATATAAAGAATCAAGATCCTCTTGAAGTCTGAGATGAGAGGCATTAACATTAAATGAAAGGCACAAATTCACATCATCAGCGTACATGAGCACGCGTGAATGTGGGATGGAGAGAGGCATATCAGTAATAAACAAATTAAAAAGAAGTGGTCCAAGATGAGGAACCCCGGAAGTATGTAAGATTTAATTCAATTTAGAAGATTGTATGGAAAGCCCTTAAAATTAAGTTTATACAAATGAAGGTCATGATTAACACAGTCAAAGGCTTTAGTAAAGTCAGTATAAATGTCATCAGTTTGTGACCTTTTGTTGAAACCTCTATTAACTAACGAAGTAAACTGAAGTAGGTTAGTGATTCCGGACCTACATTTCACAAATCCATGCTGTGATGGAGAAATGATTGCCTTACAGAAATGTTGCAAAATCATTATAAGGACCTTTTCGAACAACTTAGGGATAGCAGACAGTTTAGTTGGAAATATCCGATTCGTTTCCTTTTTTATGGAGACAAATAATGTAAAGTTTCTTCAAAACAGTGGAAAACGACGATACCTGGAGTGATGAACTGAAAAGTTTGGATAACGGCTTATACAAGGAACTGCACACCGTATAAGGACACAACTAGTGACATTTTCAGGGCCAGGGGAATTTGAAAATATCAGGGTTCTAAAATTAGTGAGAATATTAACATCATCAAATTGTTAATTGTGTTAACATGATAAGGGTACGAGGTGCTCAAGAAAGTTGCAAATAAGTCAGATATTCCAGGTTCATCAACTGCATGCAGCTCATCTAAGAAAAACGAGGAAGGATATAATACGGATTTGCATTTATCAGTAACAAAGTTGTAAATTTGTTTAGGGTTACTTGGAAAATGTAACTTACAACGAGTAAGATAATTATTATAACAACGGAAATTAAGAGAGAGAAACTAAGAGCGTGCCACACAGAATCTTCCAAAATCAAAGAAGAATCAGAGATTTTAAATTTCTTATAAAGTCTAGACTTTAAGTTTAAGCTACAGAGCTCATGCGTAAACCAAGGTGGTTTGTATGTTCCTTTTGGTGGATTCATAAGAGACATGCATTCGACAAAGGCAGATTGTAATGTATCATAAAAAGGACCATTCAGTCTGCGCGAGCAAAGAATTAAGTGTCTCAAAATTTCAATTACGAAAACAAAGATGCCACTGAGGAAGAAATGTTTTCTTTACAGAATCATAATACGTAAGACCAAGAGAAATTTGTAAGGATGGGTGATATGGGTCCTCCGGAAGGGATAAAGGAAGGATTTTGGAGACCACCGTGACGAGGCTATCGTTAGTCCAAACTAAATCTAATAACCTATGCAGGTGATTTAATACAGAATTCATATGGAAAAGAGGAAAGTCGATCAGACTATCGACGAAAACAAGGTAACACGAAGCTCTGAAAAAGGACCAAGAAATAGTAGGCAAAATAAAATCACCAAGCACAACCAAGATATCGCGATTACGGATAAGTTTTGAAACGGACATGATAGCATCAAAATGATGCATATAAATATCTAAACTCGAACCTGGAGGAATATAAGAGCACGAAACAAAAATCGAGACATAACTTCGGAACGAAAATTTGAATTAACTGCAATAAGAACACCACCACCCCGACGCAACTGGCGATCATGTCTATAAATTACAAAATGATTTCCAAGAACTTCGTGATTGAGAACAAAAGATGAACATAAATTAACTTAAAAAATTTCAAAATATTTCCATCGAAGTTAGCGATTTAGCTTTAGAACATGAACATTTTGGGTATTTACTTCATGGAAATCAAACAGCAATTAGTGTTTCGTAGAAGAATTTGAAATCACGAAAATTTGTTCACATTTTTAATTCATTCGCTGTTTGATTGTTTGGACTACAAGTAAGACAATCCAATCCAACCAACTAAACTAAAGATCTTAGTTACAAAGTTTTTGTATACAGTCGTCGAATATCATGTACGATTGTAAGTGCTACAGTGACAGGGGACCGTTTTTGGCACATACAAAATACTTAAGATGTGCTATGGTTTCGGTGAGGATTTACGAAATTATGCCGTCGTATTTGCCTATTTTTACACATTTCATAACTTAATTTAAGTTCTAGTCTTTATAACTGCTTTCTGAAAAAATGAAGACAATTTGGATACATCCGTTGTATCTTTGAGTGTTCGATAGAAAATGTCGTGATTCTGGTGTTTCACCACGAAGCAATGAATGCAATAGATAAGGTGGCAGAGGCAATAATGGCAATTTCACCTTGCCACTAAGACAACACAATTCAGCACAATTAATGCACTGCAATGGTCGCACACAATCTCCAATGGGCCATTTCGAACGAAAGGATGCGAGCTGCAATCAATTGTGCAATCGTATTGAAAAATTTCCTCTTGCGCATCGAAGATTATGTTCATCTGTGCGATAAGCTCGACGATTCCACATAACAAATTTTTTTACTGAAAAGATTTCGATAGCGAGCGCCTTAAAATTTTGAGGAAGGGAGATTTTGTATGTTGTATTGATTTGCGAGCAAATGGCTCCCTCTGCAATAACCATAATAACTTTGGTGAACATGATCTGAAATACAGAATTAACTACCGAACAAAAATGTTCTTTCTGGATTGTTTTAAGGAAAATTTGAAAACATATATATATACAGTTTTTAATGTTTTTATTTTGGTTAATACATTTTTACAACTATCGTTACTTAACTTGAATTACAAATATTAATTACATAAAACTATTCTATTGTGTATGATAATTGTTACCCCCTTCCTCTTCTGAATGGACAACAGCTTCATCTTTCCAACAAGGCCAAGTACCTGGGAGTTATGCTGGACGCAAAACTCAATTGGAAATCCAATATAGAGCTACGTGCTAGGAAAGCCTCTGTGGCCTATTACTCTTGCAGAATATTGCTTGGTAAGAGATGGGGCCTACGCCCTAAAATAACAGCATGGATGTACACAGCGATAGCGCGTCCGATTCTTATATATGGGGCAATTGTTTGGTGGCCAGCTCTAGGAAAGAGCTACATAGTGCACAAACTTAGCGGGGTGCAGAGGTCGGCATGTGTAGGAATCACAGGAGCCATGCGCACGTGCCCTACGGCAGCACTCAATGTGCTGCTATATCTTCTCCCAATTGACCTCCATATCAAAAACATGGTCTGCAACAGCGCGGTAAGGTTAAAAGAAACCGGCTGCTGGGCAGAACGACAATATGGACATAGCAATATACTAGGAGTGGTTAACAATCCTATGTTCAAGAAAACAACAGACTATATAGTGGCGCACAATAGCTTTGAGAGCGACTTCAAGGTAAAATTTCCTACCAGGATGGAATGGAAAGAGAACAACTTTCAGAGTGATTTTGACATTTCAATCTTCTCGGATGGGTCGAAGATGGAATGCGGTGTAGGAGCAGGGGTGCACTCACCACAAATAAGCTTGGACCACTCTTTCCGGCTACCCGACGAGACCACAGTCTTTCAGGCGGAGGTCCTTGCCATTAGGGAAGCAAGTCGGCTGGCCAAAAATAACGCACCGAAAGGTCGTAAGATAGCTATCTTCGTTGACAGCCAGGCGGCACTCAAAGCACTGCAATCCACCACTGTGAAGTCAAAGCTCGTTAAGGAATGCAGGTCGACGATGAGCGAGCTAGGTCGTCAAGCTCATATCACTCTCTTATGGGTTCCCGGCCATAGGAACATAGAGGGGAATGAGAAGGCTGACGAATTGGCTCGTTCTGGTGCTTCTCTTGATGTATCGTTGGCGGAACAGGTCTCGATTCCCCTGGCGGTCGTCAAGAGAAGCAACTTCCTGTTTTTCCGCCAGTTGGCTAACAGACGGTGGAAAGATCTTGAATCTTGCAGAGCGGCACGTGCTACCTGGCCCTGTTACAACAAAAATAGGTCTTTTAGACTCATTAACAGAAGACGCTCGGATACCGCAAGGCTCACAGCGGTTTTTACCGGTCACTGGTGTGTAGGTATGCACGGAGAGACTGGGTATTCCGTTTAGAAGCCATTGTAGGAGCTGCTGAAACGAAGAGGAAGAGGAGTCACTCACACACTTTCTATGTCAATGCCCAGCCTTGGCAAAGAATAGAAATAATTTTCTGGGCAAATATTTCATAGACAATCTCTCGGACTGTTCAGCCACATGTCCGGGTGAATTACCCAAATACCTAAATTCGACAGGTTGGATTTAGTAATACTGATTGCGTTCGGCGAGGAAGTGGTATCAAAACGGCACTCTAGTGCTAATTGTGGCTCGTAGTGGTTTATGCGAGCCAGCCACGGAAACCAACCAACCAACCATGATAATTGTTAAATTGAATATATCATAGACTTATTCGGAGTATCTTTTTCTAACCACTGAACGTTTCTTGGTCTTTGCAAAATCTGCTGCCATTTGTTTGAAAGTGTTAGGCGTACATAACTTAAAATACCCTAAGAAACCGACTTGGGTATTCATACTTTCATAAGTGGCAACATTTTCTGGTTCCAATTCCGACATTGGCTTGAAAGTATCAGTTGCATTACGCTTTCGTCCTCTCTTTGTGGCTGCTGGGGCTCGAGCGGGAGCTACTTCACACAATGGCGGCTTTCTTTGTGAGGATCTTCTTTGCCTCTTTGCTGGAGGCTCGATTTTAGGAGTAGTGGCATTTCTTTTAGCTGCTCTACTAGAATTTCTATTCTCCTCGGCTGTGGTAACTGTTTCCTGTGTAGGTGTGGTCACTGCCTCTATAGAGTTCTGCACAATTAATATGTTAGATTCTGCGATTGTTGATGGATTCGCCTTTTCTTGAATGAATCGTCGAGTAGCCATGTTCTCTGCTTGAACATTTTCATTTGCAGGTATCATAACCAATTGTGAACACGTGTTCACTTCATCATTGAATAAATTGTACTGCTTCATTAAGGATGCCTTTGTAGGACGTGCTCTTACTTTCATAGGCTGAGATGGTGGTTCCTTTAACTCATCGCTAAACTCAAGCTTCAATAGAGCCTTCTTTATGTTTGGCAGAATCTTATAGCCTCGTTGATTTAATATATTGCGAATTTCGTTAGCTCTCTCGCCCAATTGATTATATAAATAGCTTAAATCATCTTGAATCTGGGACATTTCAAATTTTAGTCGCTTGATACATTCGTTCGCATTGACTTCTTCAGAAATGTTAGTAAGCAGATCCTGAAAAACAACATGGATATCAATTACAAAAATTCTAAATGTTAACATTTTCTATTCCAAAATACAATACTATTGTATTTATATAAAGATACTTACCATATAAAATTTCGAAAGTTCAGAGAATGCCCATTCACAATAGTGAATATCATTTTTCAAGTCTTGAGGTATCTTAAATTCTTCCTTTATAAAATATTTAAATAAGTGCTCGTCCATCAATAATATTTGTTCTGTGGGTTCTACATCGATTTCCATATTCCCATAATGTGGGTAATAGACGGAAGAAATAACAATCCGCATGTTTTTTATATTGTTTTTTTTTTTTATTTAATTGAAACAATTGAAGATTTAATAGATTCGGTATGTGTTGTTTTTAATTTTTTGCATTAGCACTTTATTGTGTTAGATAGATTCTCGTTCGCGTTGAATGTTGTTTATCTAACGATAGTATTATCAATCGCGTTTGTTTGGCTTTCATACGATCCTTGTATCCTAATAATCTTAACTGTAATGAGTTATTCTGTTTAAAATTCTTTTTTGTACTTTGTATTATTGAAACGAGTATTATTGCGCTTCTTTACAATAGACGTTGCACCTCGACGGTTGTTTATGAAATGATTCTTGTATACTATCTGTTCGGCTTTTATACAATCTGTAACAAAGTAATATCTTGATCCTACCTAATAGTAATTAACGCTTTCCATTTTTTAGTAGGTACCTGCGAAAGCATTTACATTTTATTGGGGTGCATTAGGTAGATGCATGTGTTTGCAAATAAGTATGAAGTTTGCAGGTATATTTTATTAATGGATTGTTGTATTGTAACTAGAAAAAGACAAACCGTTAATTAAATATAAATTTCTTACGAAATTTCATACAAGGCCATAGAAAAACATAATTAAGAACAAATTACCATATTTTTGATTGGAACATACATATATTTTTGTCATTAGAAGCTAATACAATGTTATGGAGCAAAATTTTGGTGCATACTAGGGATGCCAATTTTTTGGGCTTTTGTCAATTCCGTGATTTCGGGATTTGAAAGTCCAGGGACTTAATTATTCCTAATTTATACACAGAAAATATTTTCAAGAACATTTTGTTCTTGTTCTTTTCAAAAATTCAATAGCATCATAAACGGTGGGCCATCTATTGGTCCGTTTTTGGTTTAGTCATTAAATAGACAAACATTTTTTTTTCAATGAATTTCACTTAATTTCATAATGTGATTCTTTTGATTGAGCATGAAATTAAAACTGGTTGACGTTCTTAAACGTTTATATTGTGAATGGGACTACAATTTAGTTATAACTTTAATGAATTTAGAAATATTTAAAGGAACATTGTTTACATATCACGGATACCTACGAGATCAAGTTAACATTGTAGGCCACTTGCTTTCGTTATCATTACAACACTGACTTTTATTATTTCCTTTCTTTTCACTTACCCTAAAGAATTCTCATTACTTACATACTATGTACTGTTATCTGTTATGTACTAATTATGTTACATTGGGCTTTACACATTACTGTTATACATTACACTGAAACATAAACACATATATTACTACAACATAAGTATTCACACGGAGATCAAAAAATATTTATACTTACATATATAAGTAGGTATTACTTACGAGGTCAAATTACAGGATTAAAGCCAAAATGCACACTTTGCTTTGAGTTCAGTAAAGTTTATTCGTCTTGAATAAACGTCAATTTTGCACGTTTTAAGGGAATATTTTCATGTCAGATAGAATTGGAAATTTTATGGGTGGTAAAATATTATGAAATATATCCAGGGATTCAAATCGTCTAGTCCTGGGATTTTAGGGACTGAAAAAAAGGAGGGGATCCTACCATTGGCATCTCTAGGGTATACGCAGCTGGCATGTTAAAATCAGAAGATAGGTGAAATAGAAGACTAGGAGACCCCATAAAGTGAATATATTTTTGATCAGGATATGAGACCGAAAAAACCAAATATCGAAGACGAGCCAAAATACGTCCAAGCAAACCTGCTGTCAAAATAGAACTATACATTCAAAATGACCGACCTTGTCAGCATAAGTGGGGGACAAACTAGTCCTTCCGTTTTTGAGCTAAACAGCTAAACCAAACGCACATTGCACAAAAATTAACCGAATGGGACTACTAGGAGGGGGCAGCATGAATACTCAATGTAAGTTAAATTAATAATATAATGTTTCTGTATGTTCATTCAAAGGAGCAAGAAGAGACTTAAAACTTTGGCATAACCCAAGGTAACCTTCTTTCTGGTATTAATCTAATTTCAGTATTGTAAGGTTAGGTTAGGTTACGCAGACTGATCCACCCAGAAGACTTACTGCCCATTGTAGTAGATGTTGAATACTTTCGGATCCTTTCTCATCTCCATCAGCTGATTGAAGGTTGGTTTGGTAAAATAAAAGTAACTTGGTTATTCATCATAGATATGTTTTCTTTTAAAACTATTTAAACTTCAGTAAAGAGCTGAACCATTATACAGAAATTTCAGGAAACTAGTCAAACTTGGACAAGCACATGGCGATCCAGCACGTCTGTTGCGATCATCTATAATGATTAAAGTATTAAGAAGAGTGAAATGTGTCCTTTTTTGGAAAAACTTAATTCAAATGAATTTCAAATTTGCTTTTTTTCTATTGTGTTTTTTGTGTTCGTGTACCAAACTGAATCTACCACGAGTCGACAGCTGAGAAACCAAACAGATGGATACATTGGAACAGAGATGGAGTGTAGAACATGGTACATGTATGACCACCAACTGAATTGGAGAATGAGGAAGGAGTATCGCAACAGCTGCACTATTTGGTGCAACATTAGCATCTGTGCATTGCCCTTTAGTAGTTCAGAACTTTCACCATTGGCTAACGTCAGGTAAACAACTTTTTGGACCGATTATTCAAATTAAGCTGAAGTTTTGGTTGGTTTGGTTTGTTAAAAATATATAAGAAAAAATAAAAATGACAATAAAATGTAAACAGAATATGAGATGAAAAGAACAAAAAATGCATATTATGAAGTCACTTTTGTTGAAATATGTGAATTTAACGCAGATTGAAACGAAGTATAAGAAGTGGATAAGGATACATTAAATATGCTATGCCTCTGAGATCCATAAGATGAGAAATAAAATTTAAAGTAACTAAAACAGAAACTACTTATGAAGTATAGAAACTTAAACTTAAACGGGCGATTACGGACAAACCATGGATACTGCACATCATTATTATTCATGCTCAATTGCTACATCAGAAAGCAAGAAACCAATTATGGACAACTTGGTAGTAACAATCATATATCATACAATAGTAAGTATACAAGTATAAGAGCAATTCAGCTACATTAATAACAAACAGATTGGGGGAAACCGCAACAAGTTGCCACAAGTCAAGCGTTACATTTGAGTATGTTTGTTTTCATATGTGTTAATCAAAAATTTGAATTGCAAAGAACCAAACTGACCAACTGTTTTTAAAAGTCAATAGGAGCCGATATGATCTCTTCTTTTAAGAAGATTCTAAAGTTTGTAATACAATAAAATTTTGAGGAATTGCTTCTTTAAATGAATGCTGGTAACATTCGTCATCGTCATTGTCATGATACCACATAAGTACAAGGCAAGACCAGGGGGAAAAGCATTTAAACATCACTTTGGAATTGAAGAAAGTCTGTGCATGATAATAATATGCCACACTATCAACAGCATTTTTGTTAGGTTGATAGCCGTATAAGGTTGTATAGCTTTTAAGTCTGAGGTTGTGTGCATGTGTGCACGTGCCTGAGTGTATTTCTGTATTTGTTTGTGTTTTTATCATTGTTAACATGAAGCTCGCTTCAGTTGTCTAAAGAATCTAAACATTTCATCATCTCGAACGTACAAAACTAACAATTACAAAAATCATCACCATCATTATCACCATCACCATCATCATAATTATGAACAACAACGATAGTTTCACTTAGTATAAAGATCATAAAAATTACGGACTGAAGAATTTTGACAAAAACAAATTGATTTCTGGGTAATTCTTATGAAGTTTCACACACAGTTCATCTTACTTTATTGCCATATATTTTCATTACTCATTTTATTATATTCCAAATCCAATCAGAAACTCAAGGGCATTAAGGATGATTCCGCATCATCTTCTGTAACTATTTCTATTGATTATGGGATATATTGTAATATCAATTGATCTGGTATTTTCATAAGATTTTGTATCTTGTTGATAAATCTGTACATCTTATTATAATCGAACTAAACAAGTTTACTGTTACGTTCTTCTTCAGTAGTTTTTACGTATCTAAGTTTTTGATTATAAATTACAATGAAAATGAGAAGGCTTAAGGCAGCTTAGACATTTTTACTTGCATTTCATGTACTCATATTTCAAAACTTAATTATTACGAGTATTTGCGTTTATTTAAATGTTGAATCAAAATTATCTAGTAAGGAAATATCTTTGCCAAAATGGCGTCTGCATCAAAGCTTATTAGGAACTTCCTGCGGCATGCACAACATGCAGACAACGCAGAGCCAACAGTTTCCGTCCATCCGTCTGTCCATTCTTCCGATTCTTGTTTCTTGTTTCCGCTATATCTATTCCAAGTACCCAAATAATGAAATATTTGGCGTTTGGTTACCAATTAATGCTTCGAAATGAGATTAAGTTAGTTGCGTATTAAATGACAGCTGGCAAGGATAATGAAGATATTCATTAATATGAACAATATAGGATACATACGTATATGAGTAGGAATGCATCTTAAGCAAAATTATAATATTTGTAAATATTCCAGTAGAAATGATAAATTTAATAAATTGAGTACAATTTTGAATAAAATTTGATTGATGTTTATTTTATACGAGCTCTTTTTCAAGTATGCCAAATATTGACATAGTGTAGAGAAATATAATAAGTGTACGATATCTTTTAATAATTGGGAAACTTTGAATAAGACATATTCGCTGAGCAAAGTCATAAGTTGTGTTTCAGTTCGATAGATCAAAAACTGAGAAACTAGTCTATTTAAAAACAGACATGCATATGGACGGACATTGTTTCACTGATTCTTCTCGTCCCACAGTTCCATACGATTTCAACATTAGGTTATGGGGGGGTAAAACAATTCACATTAGTATGAAGTATGAAATGAGTTAAAATATCTAACTCAATTATGATTACAGTCACGGTAAATTTTAAGTTATTTAAATATTTGCTAACATATCATGCTCTCTTTCATTTGTATGGGGCTCCTAGCCTCATAGCGACACTTTTCAGGAATCTGATGGAACACGAAAGTGCTGTCACATTTGTATATTGTGTATGTCAATCTAGGACAACACATGTTCGACATTGAATAAACTATCAATATCAACTATATCAATGATACCTACACTACTTATTTCAACTATTCTAGTTTGGGTGAATATGTTTTTTATTTTAAAGACAAGGCAAATGAAAAATTACACAGGCCTGCGAAGGATTCTATGTGGTAATTTCACTCAAAAAAAAGAAAGTCTATGCGTTCTTTGTAGATTTTTCAGCAGCATTTGACAGAACATCACGTAATCTTCTTATTTTTAAACTTCATCAATTCGGTGTTTCAACTAAAATTGTAAAGTTCACTGAGGGCATATACAGACAAACTAAAAGTGTAGTATGGACTGGAACAGAACTGTCGGAGTAATTTCGAATGTAGAGTGGTGTTAAACAGAGATGTTTACTGTCACCTATACTTTTTGCAACATATTTGAACGATCTCCACGGTAATCTAGGGGGAGGACTCCAAGTTGATAGTATGAATATAAGACTCTTGCTTTATGCAGACGATATAGTGATGCAGATGACATTCAGACACTTCAGACTATGATTAACCGATTGTAAACGTACTGTGATAATTGGGGAATGGATGTTAACCTTATTAAGTCAGAGATAATGATGTTCCAAAGAGGACCATCAGCTGAAGAAAAGTGTTATTTTAAAGGAGCGGAGGTAAAAACGATAACAAAATACAAATATTTGTGAGTAACATTGACTCCGAATATGTCGTTTGTGTCCCATATCTTAACTTAGAAAGCAGAGACAAAGGTGGCAATAAACTGATATCAAATCGTACAGACGAATATCATTAATCCCTTGCCTTGGAAAGGCCATGGACAAAATAATTTCCAAAAGGTTGTGGTGGTTTGTTTCACTAGGATCACCTATCTATGTAATCCTCCTCCTCAAAAACTTTAGCACAAAAACTTAAGCACTTCACAAGGTGCACCTTTCCATAGACAAAACAAATCATCTTCATATCTGAACTGCTGCCACAATATCCACATCAACAACCTTTTCATCCCGTCTGTTAACACTTTGAAAATGCAGAAATTAGAACCGCTAGGTGCTTTTATGACCACATCCATTTTCAATATGATTCTAGAATCTAATATTGTATTTACTCAATAGAAAATAGATGCAACTTTCTGACAGGCAAACTTTCTAAAATATTAATCATATCCTCCAACACAGCTCTATAAAACCTTAGTTTTACTCCAAAAAAAAAACCAAGATACCTTGGCACAGTGGATAGAGCAATAAATATCTGCGAACAACTTGATCTTTTATTCTCTCTTATCAAAACCATCTACTGCAAAAAATACAATTGGCAAAACATTAATGACTCGATAGATTTTTCCCTTACAGTGTATAATAAAAAAAACACTTCTTCAATACTCTTCCAGCAACACTTCCTATCCCTTAAAAACGCACATCCTAAATACAACTTTATATACATTGACGTCTCCAAATACAAATCCGAAATTTCAGGCTGCAGCATCTCTACCGTAACAGACCCAATGATATCAGGCCTCTTACCCCACTATGTAACAGTATTTGCAGCTGAAATCATTGCAATCCATGAACCAATAAAAACTTATCTGGGTTCCCAGCCACACTGGCATCAAAGGCAATGAAAACGCAGATTTAACAACACAGCAAAGTTACCACTTGTGTACACACCTAACTACAACATTAGCGACATTATTCATACTCTCAAAAAACACATAAGTCTGGAACACTGCACCATGCTACAACACACCTCCAGCTGGTATAAACAAATCCACTCTCCCAATAGCACTTCCACCACACTTTATATTGTCAATTTGTTGAACGTGAACACCTGTCGTAGAGACTTAATATCACGGTGCCGAGCACAGGGGATTGATAAACGTCAATATCCGCAGGTACCAATCTCAAGCCATACTTATTTTGTTCGTATGTCTCATTCCTTGGTTAGGAACAAGGCCCATCTAAGCCCCTGCTGCTCTGCCGGTCACAGCATCCGGTTGTATAACGCAACTCCACGTCGAGCTCACACTCTACCCGCTTTTGGGTACAACCACAGCCACCACGTCTCCGCTGGCCACGACGGAAACAAGTTACGTGGACTCCTGACCACCCGTGGTACCAAAAAAAAGCCTCTGGTCAGACTTCGTACCCGAGGTACTTCCAATTTGAACACCAAATAGTTCGTGGGTTGGTGTCCCAAAAATCGAACATAGCTCACTGGAATAGAATGCAGGCAGAACCCATAGATGGCACAGTATACACTACATTCATGGATATAGCTTTGTCACTGTTCAGAGCGAGGTCTATTCCCACCTCTTTTGCCAAGGCATCAATCATTAGATCAACGATCAAAAACGAACTATGTCCCCACTGTCACAAGGACTTTAGCAAATGGATCGTAGGCTGAGACCGCTACTTTTCCAAACGCCCGTGGTATCAGAAAAAATACCTCTGGTCAGGTAGCGTGACAAAGTCACTACCATTACAGCTTCATGAAGCTCAGATACTGGTGCCCCCCAGACAACACTAATCCCACCCCACGCCTAATAAATACTGCACGTGCAAACTCATTCAATCTCCTAACACTATCCCTACTGGAAAGCGCCTGACTGGAATCATAATCTCCATTAACTCTAAAAATACCGAACGCATTTAAGTCCCACAAATCATCATACAGAGAACATTCACAAAAAACATGTTGCCATGTTTCCCCGATAGCGTAACAAGGGCATTCCGGACTGTCACTTAGGCCCCTTAAATGCATAAAAGCATTAAGGGAACCGTGGCCAGTCAACAGGAATCCGAGCCAGAGGTTAAAACCAAAGGCCGGTCGACTGCCAACAAATGTTACATCCCGAATGAACCTGTATGTTGCCCGCCCATTCACACCATTCTCCCAACTGATTTGCCAGTCAGTCAGAACCTGTTCATTCAACAATCTTTTACACTCATTTCGACCCAAGCTCTCCACATCTAATCCATGCAACCAATCAGCCTGCAGCAGCTGCCATCCTTTCCTGATTTTGAAGTCAATGGCCTTACGCCTGATCTCCAAATCAAGAGGGACCACACCAAGCAACACCTGTAAAGCCTCAGTAGAGACAGTGCGACACACAGGCACAATACAGTAAAATTTAATTTTAAACTTCAGCATATTTAGACTCTATTATTGTTATCTACACACATATTTATATTAGCTGAAGGCCCTGGCAGCCATGGCTACTTAATGATTTTTGTTAACATTCAGTTTTAACTTTCGGTTATGTTGCATTATATAAAAAAATAAATTAACTCAATTTGGAAATCAGTTATAGGCAAAAAGCATATTTCACTAAGTGCCAAATGGAATATAGATCCATTCAAACATATGGATCATAGGTGTGGGGACATTCATACTTCAAGAAAGTAAATTTATTACAGAGATACTTCGTCAAGCGTATATTGCAATTGCTAGAATGCACTCTTAACTACGTAATAGTCAAAGAAACAGGACTCGAAGACGCATACTTATACACAATAAACTTGCGCTTTAAATATATAACGAGAACTTTATACGACTACAGCGGCAATAGATTACCACACATTCTAACAAAAATATTACTGAAGGGTCATCTATTCGTCCGATTTTGAATAGGTCATTTGATGTACAAAGGTTAATTTGTTTATCAACAAATTTTACTTTATAAGATAGACTGATTCTTCCAATTAAGTATGAAAAATGTGCTAGTGCACGACTAGCTTGGCAGTAGGCCATCCTGGAAAACCAGTTTTTAAGCACTTTGTTAATCTCAGAACTTATTGACTGATACCAAAAATTTACAGAGACAATTTTCCTTTTTTCATTTCATACATACTTAACAATTGTTTTATGTTATTCTTTTTAGCCAAAATTTTTTGAAATACATTGAAAAATATAAGTTCATGTTTGTTTTGTTGAAACACTTACATATCCTTTAACCGACTTTAAACATGTCATTTTTTACCAATTTTCAAACGTTAATAAAGAAAAATGTCATGTGATATAGCAAAACGAAGGTCATATTTGGAATCAGGAGGTTATAATCTATAGATTTTATAGAAAAACATTCAAAGGGAAAAGAAAAGTCAAATTTTGCAGGCCTGTGTTATTATGTTAAATCCTTTGATGCTCTTTCTTTGATTATTTCATTCACTGGCATCTTGTAACGACGATATTATACAAATACATTGGCGACATCATTCCCGTGGCACTGGAATTGGGGATCAGAAAAATTTTTTGCTGAGTTTTAAATTTTGTAAAAATGTATGATGTGATTTTTTTTCTTTAAATTTTTAACTTATTTTTTATTCACGAAAAACCATAAAAAATTCTGTATTTTTATCCTTTTCCCATGATTTTGAATAAGGGCTGCCGCCTGAACGAGACATACGCAGGCATGTGTGTATGTTCTATGTCCTATGTCCTTTACTGTCACAAGCCTATATGACTCGTACATTATCGTAGGGTAACAACGTGTCAGGGGCTGTGGGAGTGGCAGGTAGGTGGTTTTACTAATAGTGCTTGGTGGGCTTGTTTAAGTGTTATGGTCCGGCACTGACGGCTTTGGCCACAACCGCTCATCATCATCGTCATCATCCTTGTATAAGTATCCACCGCGTCCTTGTTGTCATCATCATCTTCATCGTTGTTGTTGCTCTGTCACTGTTGCCTCGTCTGTCCTTGTCAGTTTTCAACAGTTTTTCGGTCATTATTTTTCGGTTTAATTTTTTTTCTCTTCCGCTCCCTTTTGATACTTGTTTTTGTTGCTATCTGTCCAGTTTTTCGTCTTTCCGTCCATTCATCTATCTATCCATCCATCTATCTGTCTGTATGTCTGTCTGTCTATCTGTTTGTCTGTCCATGGCAATGGCAACGCTTGTTGACAATTTGTTGACGTGTCAGCAAAGTCAACGTGAATGTGACAAGTGATGCTGACGCCTGCCTGATGCCTGACGTCGAAGCTGACGCCTGACGCCTGATGGTGATGATTTTGCTCTGGACATGGCAGACAGTGGTGCACATATTTAGCAAAAGATAGAATTTAATCTACAAATGTTTCGAGTGACCCCCAACCGCTCGCGGATATGAGAAGCACTTATTTGAAGTTGACATTTCAAAGAATGTCTCCTTCAATATGGTATTTTGGATAATTTTTTTCAATCCGGCCTACTGTGCATGTAATAATTCATGAATACTTGTTTAATGTTGTTTGTATTGCGTAACCGAAAATTAATTTTTTCTCAGTAGGGAATTTAAGTTAAATAGACAAATAGCATAATTGATACACAGACACTCATATGTACATATTTATATAGTCACCTGTATACTTGTATGTATTTTATGTACAAATACATATGTATAACCAACCAGCCATGTTTAAAGCTCGCATAATGTAATATAATATTTGTAGAGATACGTAGCCGCACATTTGCATCTAGATACAATATGTTAAACAATATCAACAGCATCATCATCATCATCAACATCATTTTGAACATGATTACCATCTTCATCATTGTTATTGTCATCATCATTTGCATCATCATCTGTAGTTGCTCCTGATGCTGTTGTATCATTTATTCGTATGAACACATGAACATCATGTCACTAATTACATGTCAATTTTCCTCGCAATACATAAACGCAACGTGAGTCGCATCAAAATCCGCCAGTATCCCGACACATCACGCAACGCAATGCATCCCATTGCAATCCATAGAGTCCAGGGTTTCTTAAACTGTATTCTGTGGAGCATTAAGTTCTTACTGATGGTATTTGTGAGCTAAAATTTAGTGTTTGTGAATCTTAAAAAGCTTGAAAAACTCTGCCATAGAGATAGAAGGAAAGAGACTATATGGGCTTTACATATACTCGTATTACTATACATATGCATATGTGCGTAGGAGAGTGCGAGTGAGATAAGAAGCTCATGGAATTCATTGAAAATGCTATAAGCAAATGAAACTGCGAATGAGCATCACTAGTAGCTGTATAACATATTTGCACATTTTACTTATTCATCCAATCATTCATTCATTCATTCCTGCATTCCTTCAATCATAGATTCATTTTGGACCATGTGTATGTATATATGTCCTAAGGGTGGCTCCATTCATCTATCTATTGATCCATCTGCCTTTGTCCACTTATCTGTCTGTCAGTTTTTGTGCTGTGTATTTTTATTAAATTTTCATAATTTGCTGACAGCTGTCGATAAATGGAATTGTTAATTACCTTGATAAACACACTACATATAACATTCATCATCATCATATGACGTTGGGATGAATGACAATTGATAAGTATGCATGGTTGAAAGTATTGACATTAAGCATAACTAAAACATATCAGTGTTCCACTTAAAAACTGTTCAGCATCAGTCTGTAATAAGTACTTCAAAGCTATCCTTGTGTTTTTTGTGTGAACATTATTTGTAACCAACTTCAAAAAAGGAGGAAGGTTCTATGTTCGAATGTATGTAGTTTTTTTTATGCATGTTCACATATTTCTCCGTCAATTGTGTCATCATTCTTCTTTTGACATCACCACAGCATTTTGTTGCTTGAAATATTGGTGATACTACGAACGCAACTGGCATTTCGCTCGGAGTTCTTTGATAATCTTTCCTTATTGCCTTCATTACTTTCACTTTCTTCTTGCCTTCATGCGGGCTGCAGCAACAGTGCTTGACTCTAACTTAGCGACAATTGAATTAGAATAGGTACTAGAGACCTGCACGGTTGCCTTAAAACTGGTAATGAATGGATTCGCTCTGAAAATGTATGTATGTTGTATCGGTATCAGTGTATCAAATGAAAGAATATTTTCAAGAAATGAGTACGAATGGTATCAGTTTTTCCTTTTTTTTTTTTAAATGAAACTCATGTAGCTTCGATATGTTTCGCTAGTCACCAATGATACCGAAGTAGCATCCATTTTAACTAGGTTTTATTCAGTAGAAATTTGTATTCCGTTTAATTATTTTTTTGGTTCCATATTGACCTCTATCTGCATGCCACTGATATGATTTGAATTTTCCATTCGGTACATTTATGCTTTATCAAGTTGGATATGCTGTAATTATTTTTAAAAATACCGAAGCACGTTTTGCATCCAACTATTCTTTCTATTTCTATGGCATTAGCATCTTGAATTGTTGCAAAAGTGTCCAACGCCTTACTTTTGCCATGTTTAATCGAAAACTTATACTCACCATATATAAGTTTGCATTTTATGCTGTCTTTGATGCTGGTATCAGACTTTTGATTTGACAAATCAGATGTCCTCTCACAAAGATGTTTGTTGTCTCTATCGCTCTCATGGATAACGTAGTTGTTCTCACTGACTGAACCTTAATTTTACCTAAAAAATACCTAATTTCTACCAGAGATGCAAAAAAAAACCTTGTATTTCACAGCACTGGAAAATAATACAATGTATCAAATACCGAACAAAAATCTAAACATAGGCTGAGGTCTTGTAACATTCAGTATTTTAGTCTGTACATTTTGTTGTTGTATTTAAAATTTATTTTTTTTTTATGACATACCGAATAGGTGTGAATGGCCTTATTGTTTTTTCGTTTTCCAATAAATATTTTTTTGTTCTTTCTTTGCAATTTTTTTCTCGAAAACTATACTACACTTTTTTGATACAACTGCACTCACTTCATTCCATACCTTTTTGCAGAACCCATCGTTTCATTCCGTTAAAACGAACAATACACATTGAATTCGTTCACAGAGATTGACGCTTCCCATAGTATTCGTTTAATGTAAGGAACACTACCAGTAGTATTCGTTTAACGTTAGGAACACTATCCAGATAGTATCCACAGTATTCGTTTTGTGTGTGTATAAGAAGAATTAGAACTTTTCTGTATTGTATATTCGGTTCTCATTCAATGAAGCATACATAATACAAAAAGTGTAGAGTAGTAGTGAAGTGTATGCACTGAATTGGTATACTTTATTATAATTACTTACTAATGAATAGTATATCTATTGTACATTTATGATTTATTCATACAATTACAATGTGACAATAGTTGTCCAAACCAATTACCTATATTATTCTTGGTATGAGCTATCTACTGATAGGATCGAAGTCGGTGACAGAGTTGTGCAGCGAAGGATTGTGCTTACAAGCAAACAAGCAAATTGGGGAACCAAGCCTACTTGAGCTTGTTTATTGTCTTACCAAGCCAAGTCTAAGCAAGCCAAGCAAAACAATAAACAAGCTCAAACAGGATTGGTGTTCTCTGCTTTTTTTTTTTGTGAAATGTGTTCTAGTTTTCGCTTTTTCCCTTATCTATTCAAATTTTTTTTTTTCTATAAATAAACGTTTTTATGGCATGCATATTATTCGAGTTTCCTTGGCTGCCCCCTCCTGAACAAAATTCTGGCTACTCCCTTGCTGACAGACAAGGGACAGTAGAATGCTGACGGGAAGCCACGACCTAAGTTCAATAATAATACAACAGGTGAGCAAGTGAACTGGAACTGATTGACTTTTGAGCAATAATGCTCCATTCTATCTGCCGACGTAATACATGGAGCTGGGTAGGTGACATTCTTTGCGCTTCCTTCTGAAGAAAATAATTAATATTAACGGGTTTGAAATACGCCTCAGGAGAATCCAACAATTCTTGCAGTGCTTTCGCAACTTTATCAAAGGTTTCATCCGAGCTGCAGATTGCAGTGCCGTCAGCAAATAATTATGTAGTAAAATTTCCTGATGTTGGAATATCGAAGGTGTACAGACCCCCTAACGAGCTCCAGTACATATCAGATCACTTTTTGTTTCTTTGTCATTTTGTCGCAATAAAATTTCAATCAAGTATGCTTTGTTTAAAAATTGTATCATTGTGACTTTTCAGATTTTCACATTAACAGATACAAATAATTTATTTGAAGAGACACAGAAAAATATTTTTGTTCTTAGTTTTTCGAAATCAGTCTATCAAGTCTCATGGATTCTTATTCGAAAAAAATGGATGTGCCAAAAGCCAAAGAGGTAAGTAATGATTTTGATAGAATTTGTTTTTCGCCTTCACCAAAACAAAAAACATCTTTATAAGCGAATTTGAAATACGATTGTTACAAAAGAACATCAGCTGATAAGTTTCCAATCTAATGAAGAAGTCACAACTTTCTCGGTGAAATTTAATTTTATTCAGCAACATAGTCAACTTCAAAAGCGATACAATCATTTCAGCGCTTCTCTAACATTTCCACAGCTTTCTTAAAGAACGATTTATCTTTGGTCTTAAAATAGGCGTTTGTTTCAGCGATCACCTCCTTATTCTAGACAAATCACTTTCCGGCAAGCATTTTTTAGATCTGCCAAAAAAAAAACTGAAGAATGGGGTGGTTGCGGAAGTAATGCGAAGTGTAATTCGTGCATTTTCGACATCGTTGCCAAAGACTTGTGACCCGGTGCATTGTCTTGGTGAAAGAGTACTTTCTTTCTTTGCATATGGGGCCGTTTCTTTGAATATTCCTCGTTCAAGCAATCCTATTGGGCCATGTAGCAAACGCTATAGACTGTCTTGCTTTTTTCAAGGTAGTTGATCCGTTCGCATCCCGAAATTCTAACCTTGCCAGAACTCCAGCTGCGCTATGGGCGAGGTTCATCGGCTGCTGTCCACTCAGCTGCCTGCCGATTTGACTCTCGTATATAATGGTGGATCCAAGTTTCGTTTTTAGTTACATAACGATGCAAAAAGTCTTTTTTATTTCGCGAAAACAGCTCTCGGATCATCAAGTCTTTGTTGTTTTTGGTCAACTGTTAACACACGCGGCGCCCATTTCGAAAACAGCTTTCTCATAGACAATTTTTCATGCAAAATAAAGCTTACACGCTTTCTGAATATCTTTAGAGTTTCAGTTATCTCATGCAACTTCATTTTACGGTTTGTCAAGTTGGTTTTGTGACCTTTTTTCATATTTTCCACCCTTTGGGCGACCAGAGCGTGGTGCATCATCGAAGTTCGTACGACCAAGTTTCAATTTAGCCAACCAGACAATATTGGTCGATTTTCCTGGTGCAGGACAACACTTATCAAGCCATGCTTTCGTTTCTAATGGTGATTTTCCCCATCAAAAAGCTATGTTTAATCAACACACGTAATTGATTTTTATCCATTGTTTTGAAAGTAGGAAAAGTTATTTCACTAAATCATCTGTAGCTTTTCAAGGAATAGCCAGATGTACAGCCACTTTTTTAAGGTTAATACTTACTAAAAAAGATATTTAATCAGTATTTGTGGTACCATCTGTTTGTCAAATCAGGAACTTATCAGCCGATGTAATATATCGAGCTATAGCCACGAAAATAACATAAGCGCCTAGAAGCAAATTTTTCAGGAGAACGTTTTTTCTACCGCTGTTTACTTCGACTGGCAACGTTAAGTATAAAATTAAATTTGTAGTATTTTCTCGCAACTGTAGTGATTATCGCTATAAAATTTTACCAGGTGATGAGTTAGTATCTCTATTTCTATTTTATTTTTTATATGACATCATTTAGATGATTTGCCTAGCTGGCCTCAGTGAATCTTATCGTTTCAGCCCGATTTTTGATCACAATTTAAATTAAAATTAAATAACGTAATGCATTTCGAAAGACTGCAGCATCTATAATTAGAATTGTCGATCTGACAACCAAAGCTCATGACAGCACAACTCAATTAGTCAAGATGTTATGGTGATCGATCAAAAGAACAAGTCCCAAAATTAAATGACAACCTGGATAACAACCGATGATCGGAGGATTCATCCTGAAACTACCCTGTCCTTTAGGGCAATGTTTTCTCAGTAAATTTCTGTGAGACAGAGAGAGAAAGAGAGAGGGAGAGATAGATAATCAAACTAACTTTCACTTCGTTAGCATTCATTTGTTGTTTTAACAAAAGACACACTCAAAAACATACAAAAAAATTTCATCAAAATTGGTTCAGTCGTTTAGGAGAAGTTCATTGTCAAAAATTAGTACACTAGAATTTTATGAAGAAAATTAACTTAACAATAACAACAACAACACTGGATCTCTGGATCTTGTTTCGCTCTCAGAGAACATCATTTAAAGAAAGAATAGAACGAAGAGTGCGTACTCAGTTATTAGTAAATGAGAGGAAAAAATACAACAAAAACAACAACAGCACAAAATTCAAGATGCAGCAAAGCAAAAAAAAAAACTTGCCTAGCTCTCAGTGAAAATCATGTGCAGAAAAAACATAAATAATAACAAACTGCTTTAAATTACTAAGCATTGCTTGAAACATAAGCTATAATTAGTCATTTATTCAGATTTTCCAACTTTTTTTGATGGATTTTTGAATTAGCGGCAATCGAAATACGCTCCCTGTGAAAATTTTAACTGTCTTTGTATTACGGTTCATAAAAAACGAGACGATTTCTTATCATTTCACTCTTAATTTTTGTCAAACGCCGCCTCAGAAGTTTCACTTCAAAAATATTGAAACCAGAGTTCGCAAATAAATGGCAACCTTTTCATAAGGTTATCAAGCAACTGGTTGTTAAGAATCCAAATTTTAAAGTAATAAAAAAAACCTTGTGATTTATTTTTTGTTTTTAAGTGTTTGTGTACAACCTATGCCATAAGTGTCAATGCCAATGAAAAATAAGTGGAACGTTCAGTGAGAAACCGAAAAAAACAATTCCACTTTGAAAATAAATGGTAACAGTTATTTGCGAACTATGGTTGAGACTAGTTGCAAGTAAGAGTACTATAATACTTTTGATGAGTTAAGGCAACACCCACTATTTATATTTAGACTCAATACTTTTCAGAGGATCAATAATTGAACTATTGATTTTGCAGACTCCAGAATCAACAAATTCGGCAGAAACCCAGATCGGAAAATATTTCATTGATGATCTGCCGAAAGATGATAATGAGACAGAATTATCAAGTGAATCATCTGATGACGAGAAATTCTTTGAGGCTCTGCAAAAAATGAAGGAAGGTATCGCAGAACTACGTCGACAGCAATCAGAGTGTCTTTTAAATCTTACGTAAGTTTTGTTTCAAAATCTTCATAACAAAGCAAACCAATAAATTATATCTTTGGTTGAATCTTTAGTGAAATGAACAATTTTTTGACTGAGAGAACAAAATCGGTATCAGAATCAAAAAATGTGAGTAATATTATTTACAAGACTTTTTGGGTATTTACAATATACTATATAATTATAATATATATTAACCCCTAGGCAACTCTCCGACGTGATGATTACCTTAAAATTCAAGAGATTATCTTCTTGAATAACGGATTGGAAACTGCTGAAAGAGAGAAGATATCATTTAAAAGAGAATGGAAAAGCTCAAGTGATCTCTTTACTGGTCAACAAAACTTTGTTGAAAACAAGATAATGGCACGTAAGACCAAATCATGTGTTGAAATGAATACATTGCATTTGCAAGGAATTGAGAAGACCTCTTTAATTGACAAGGTATCTATCTAGCACAAGTATCAAAGATTTTATGAAAGTTCTATATTTTTTCATTTAGTTGGAAGTTGATTTGGAACAAAAAAATGAAGAATACCTCAGTGTGACTGATATCCTGTATGGTAAATGAAAAGAATTCGATTGATGAAATAAAAAATAATCAAAGCAATTGAATTACAATATTACAAATCAATTTTGCAAATTTGTATCTTAAAATTACAAAATTATTTAGCCAGTTTACAAGAATTACAAACGGATCACATAAATATGCCAAACTCTCTCATAAAATATACAACATAAGAACGTAATGATTCAAATTGGACATACACGTATTAATTATTATTGTTAATTATGGAATTGTTGTAACTACCAAAAATTTCTAAGTTTGAATTAAAAAAAAACAAAGATTGCACAATAATATTTTTACACTATGAATTTAATATTGAATAAATAAGATTGAGGCAAGAGTGCCATAGTCGGAAATGTTCAACTAATGTGTGTGCACTGTTAAAAATGAATTATGTACAAGATCAGCCCGACCCGACTTCCAATACCAAGACTTTTGCGTCATAGGTATAATAATCATAAAGATACTTCCAAAGTGTGATGTTTATTCGATAAAATAGATATTTTTATGTATCATTATATACCTACATTTTAGGAGTGCAAAAAAGTTCCCGACGTTTTTAAACAAAAAATTCCTCATTTATGTGAAAGAAATGTACTAGTAGGTGTGTGCATGGTTATAATCACATTTCCCACTTCTGTATGTAGAGGGTGTTTTTTTAGAGGTTCACAATTTTGAGTTGACAACACTGCTTTATTTGACAAACGATTTTACAGCTAATAGTCGTTTTTTTGTTTAGTTTGGTTTGGCATTTCGTTATGGATAGACTTATAGCAGAGCAAATTGTTAATAACTTTGTACGTTTTTTCGTTTTTAATGCTTTGGTTGTTGTTATTGTTGTATTTTCCTCTCTGAGTACGCACTTTTTGCGCTCTTCGTTTCTGTATTTGCTGATTGTTGAGAGCGGGACAAGAAAGAGACAGTGTGTTCGTTGTTTGTGCTTTGATTTCCTTCTGTTTTTGTTTTTTTCTTCTTCGTTGCTTATGCTTTGCACCTTCTTGAATTGTGTGTTGTTGTCAAACACTAACATCACGACGCGGCCGCAGCAACGCGCGCCGTGGTATGCTAGTTGTATATAGATTAATCAAAAGCCCTTTTGAGTACCCAAATGAGTGTTTCGAAGTAGGTTTTGACTGGTGCCGCAAAATCCGGACAATTAGTAGTAAACTCATTTTTTTTTTGAGTACTCGACCCAATCTCATCAATTGTTTTCAGTAGAGCAACTAATAATACACGACACTTAGTTGATCCACCAAATACACAACATGAATATTCGGATTGGTTGAAGAGTGGCCACGTGGTCCCTATGATTTTATTTTCTTTAAGTTATCGTTTTCATTACAAGTGACTATGCGATGCAAAAAACCATGTTGTTTATGCCTGGCAAGAATCATTTCCCAATTTTCTTGATTTTAAATCATTCCCAACGATGATGTCATTGATGTTTTCCACCTTTTGTAATACATTACTGTATCTGCTTTGTCATTAGTGGATTTGTTAATATTGTTCGCCTCACAATGCTTATCTGTGCAATTATGTTGCAAAATATTTTGCAAAGGCTTCATTTAATTGAATAAGTATTAGTTGGAATTATAATACTACTTTAGTAAAATCACAACGCACACAATACGATGGTTTTGTGTAACTATTGACATACATATTATCCAGTGGTGTAACAATAGGTTGGCGAAATGCCACGGGCACTCAGCTGGAAGGGGCCCCAGGCCTACGAATATTTTAATCCAGAGCAACCAGAAACAAGTACGATCAAAACTTAGAGAATCATTTTTTGATGTGGAAAAATTTTACTCTTTGCCATTGTTACTGAAAAGGGTTATGTTAAAGAACACAACGACCAAATGAAATGGCTTGTAATCGGAAACGGACACTGTAAACCTAAAGGCCCTGTGACAGTAGAGAATAGAAAATATTATTATATTGTTTTTGAGTCTGGTGTAAAACTAGATCGTACATGGCTGTCCTACTCTCTATTACTATCAAAGGCATATATTGTGAACCATTATAGTATATAGAGCACCTAAAGATATACAAAATGTTTGAAAGCCATAGAAAGGTACGATACATCTAAAAACTATTTGCATTCATGTTTGGTATACCAACAATAGCAGTTACATGAAACATTTGATGAATCAATAAAGAAAGAAAGAACTTTACCGTTACTGTGTGATCGAGAAAGATGAAAATGTAACTCAAAAGGTGCTCGTAATCAAAGAGTAATTTTTAGGATTTCATGAAGCTAAGAATCAAACTCACAAGGGTATGATGGTGTTAATAATATGAAAGCCACTTATAGTGGAGTACAAAATCTCATAAGAGTTATTGAGCCCGATGCTCATAATTTGAATTTGGTAGTTAATGATGCAGGGGATATATGAATGCACCTGAGAACAGGTGCTGCACAGTTGCAACATCTTTGCAAAGAGGGAAAATGTCATTATTGAGGCCACGAAGAAGGTGTTGATAAGTAAGCGCGGTTTGACCGAGTCGGAAGTGGACAAATAGTTAAGTGCATTCCGATGACATTGAGTAGGGTAAATTGGTGTAATGGCACCTGGGTTAATATCCTTGTAGTGATGGCTTGCATTATCCCAAGAAATTCGGTCTTTCATCTCAATGTGACTATGTGCAGTAGTTCTGTTAAAGCGAGTTTGGCACGGGAGTCAGCTAGTTCATTGCCAAAATATTGGCATAGACCCACATGACATTAATGTATTTGTGCTGAATTAGTTGGTCGAGGATAGAAGAAGCGATTATGCTGTTGTTGTTGGCATCTCTTATGTAGTCAACAGTTGATTTGCTATCCGTGCAAATAATGACCTTGGGAGTAATTTATCAGCAAAATGTACTGCTTAAAGAACCTCAAAGGCTTCTGCAGTAAAGATTGAGCAGAAATTTATCATTAAACTAGTTGATATTGTAATATTTGACCTGTCTACAACAGCAAAAGAGGTTGTTTCTGTAGTTTTTGAACCATCAGTATATAGAAATGCTGATGACTTTTGACTTGGATCGTGGTATATTGCATTGAAAAGAGCTCTTTATACTTCTAAAGAAGTGTTCTTTTATGAGAATGTTTCAAGAATTTCATAAAACGAAGACCGCTCAAGTGTCCATCGAATGTAGCTGGGACCTTGAGTAAATCCAAACTTCTTGGGTAGATACATTGCATCATTGTTGACGTGCGCAGGAAATTATGCACATAATTATAAGATGTCTTAACTGTATCGTACAGCTTTTTGTTGTAGTTTAAAAGAAGTTTTGGAATTAGATGAAGCTTCACAACTTTAATCCGTTGGTGGAGGGATGGAAGACCGGCTTCTATGAGCATATACATATATTATATTGGCGCAGTGGGGTAGGCACGTAGGCTTCGTCTGACGCCATTGTGGTATGTTGGTTCAATTAATTTGATGTTGCTTTTAGTTGCGTTACCATAAATAGATAGGCCGTAGTCAATCTAAGATAACATAATTGACCTGGCAGCTAGAGATAGTCTAATATATTTACAATGTTCCTTGAAGTTAAGTTTGTTATCAAAAATTTAACCTAGGATACTTAAAGTGGTTGTTAAAGGGATATTTACATTAAAAGCTAATATAATTACATTGCTTTTTCCTACAAATATGAAACAGTTAACATTTGTCTAGTGAAAGCGTGGCACCAGAATCTAATGACCACGTAGATATATCTGAGAGGATAGATGAAAAATTAAATTCTACAATATTTAAATTTTAGATTTTTGTGTACACTAGTAGATCGTCTGCATGTATGAAATGCTCCATATGGTCATCTATCTATATATATATAAAATCGTAAGCCTTCTCGTGTCTGTGCACGCTAATCTCAAAAACGGTTTAACCTATTTGAATGCGGTTTTAACTGGTGTATTGCAGCAGGCTTCGTGTATTTAACGTTTATTTTATCGAAATCGACCTACTAAATCAAACGATATTCATATTATTAATTCTGTTGCCTACTTTTTGGCTGATTTTAGAATTTTTTCCTCTTTAGCTGTGGGGCAGCTGATAATTATGAAAAACATAACAAAATACACGCTATTACAAACGTATTTCGAATACCACGCGTACGAAGTCGGGGGCACAGCTAGTTCTTTAATATAATACTGCTTATATCGTTAAACACTATAATAAATACGAGGGCGGTGCATTAAGTAAACGTGTTTGACAGTAGAGGACGTTCCTGACTGAAGTTAGTGTTATCATCGTGTGCTGCCATCTATCAGACGACGCTAATACAAATTTCAGACTGATTGATAGGTTAGTTTCCATTTGGCAGCCATCCGAGTCAGACGTGTTTCGTGATTTTCGCTAAGATGGAAAAAGAGCAGTACCGTTCAGTAATTCGCTTTTTTGTTTTTGGATGGGAAAAAATGCGAGGAGATAAAAGCAAAGTTGGATGCTGTTTATGGGAACACGTCGCCATCTATGATCACAGTTAGATATTGGTTCAACGAATGAGGAGCGACCAGGACGCCCAGCAGACGTGGTTACCGAGCAAATCATTGAAAAAGTCCACGACATGATTCTCGCTGATCGACGAACGAAGGTGCGCGAAGTAGCAAAGGCCGTAGGTGTGTCGACCGGAACGACAATTAATATTTTACATGATAAGTTGGCGATGAAAAAATTGCCGGCCCGATGGGTGCCGCGATTGCTCACGCTGGACAATTAGCGGGTGTTTGGGGCAATTCAAGCGAGATCCGAAGGACTTTTTGCGTCGAGTTGTCACCGTTAAAGAAACCTTGATTCATTATTACACACCAGAAACTAAGCAACAATCAAAATAATGGATTTGTCCCGGTGAATATGCACCAAAGAAGGCGAAGACGGTCTCATCGGGCGGTAAGGTCATGGCGATGATTTTTTGGGAAGCGAAGGGCGTCATCCTCATGGATTTTTTAGGAACAGGAAGAACGATCACTGGACAATACTACAGTGAGTTATTGGACCGCTTCGACAAAAAGTTAAAGAAGACACGGCCGCATTTGGCGAAAAAAAGGAGTTGTTTCATCACGATAACGTACCAGCACATTCATCTGGTGTTGTCTCTGCCAAACTGCA
Organism: Amiota communis; assembly: GCA_037043315.1. Lineage (NCBI taxonomy): Eukaryota > Metazoa > Arthropoda > Insecta > Diptera > Drosophilidae > Amiota > Amiota communis. The sequence goes on from JBAMAV010000254.1 coordinate 28,720, forward strand.
TGAATTGCGTTATGAATCGCTGCCGCACCCCCCGTATTCACCCGATCTGACTCCCTGCGACTTTTTCTTGTTCCCTTAAATGGCTCGCGAGAAAAAAATTTAGCTCAAACGAGGAAGTCATCGAAACAGAGACGTATTTTGGAGAGTTCGATAAATCCTATTTTATGGAGGGGTTAAAAAAATAGCCGAAACGTTGGGAGAAGTGTATCTTTCTGAAAGGGGACTATGTTGAAAAATGAAAAACATTTTTTTGAAAAAAATGGTGTCTTTATTTCTAACACCGGTACTTAATGAACCGCCCTCGTAAAGTGACTGTTAATCGTGATCCCTGAGTGATACCATTCCATAAGCTGTCAGTATTTGAAAATACCTGGTTAACTTTGACAGAGAATTTCCGATTAGTTAGGAAACCCTGTACAAAATTGTAAATTTTTGGATCTATTTTCCATTTGGATAGTTCTCGAAAAACTATATGGGCTCCAACTCTATCGAATGCCTTTGCAAAATCCAGGTTAAGTATGGATATATGACTTTTTTGTGAACAGAGCAATTGAACAAAGGTGTTCAAAGAGAAGTAGAGTATCAGTTGTGGCGTGTGCCTTTTTAAAGCCAAAATATGCGCGCTTATGGGGTCATGAGGTAATGCGTTTCGATATACATAATTTTTTCTATTAACTTCTCAAGGCATGAGAGAAGTGAGATTGGTCTGTAATTTGAAACTAGGGAATTAGGTTTTTTAGGGTTCGGGATTGGGATAACAATCGCAAACTTCCAAACTTTGGTTGAGCTTCATTAAATTGAGGGAGGGCCCCATCCGATGAATTTACCATGGGCCCCCAACGGTATAGTTACGCTACTGATATTGTCAATTGTAATCTTGCGTAAACTATCATTCATAAATACTAGCTTATTTGTTGTTGCAATCTTTGCTTGCAGATTTCAATTAATTGGTTGTTTTCCTAGAGTTATGTATGTACTTATGTATGATTCTTAAGATTAAATTTGTATGAAGTTTTATCTCCTTCTATTTATAACAGCTTTATTATTTGTTCGTTTTTTGGAGTTTTTAAAAGATTTTGGGGTATGTTCTTTTTCCTTATTTTACTATTACATATTTCAAGAGTCTTCTTAAGGGCAACTTTAAAATCTTTTACTTTTGAACAATTGAAATAATAAATTCATTAGTAAAAATTGAACTTTGATGTTTATTCATTTATTTATACAAAATATTTTTTTGTTTCATTGCTTAAATGCATTACAACATTTGTCTAGACATTACGAAACCGCAAAACCAAATATGTGAATGTAACAATAAATGATCAGATTTGACCGATTTTTAAATACCTTACACTGAAACACAACAAAGTTTTGAATGAAAATTTCACAAAACTTGTGGCTCTCACCCTCAATGTTTTTGTCATAGGCTTGCTAAACTTTAGAAGTGGGTATAGACACCGACTTAAGTAGAATCACTTAACTTACATAGAGAAATAAATACACATACATAGAGATCAAGAAATAATAGCATATGTATATTTTATCGAATTATTTCTAAAAAAATCTGAGCAAATTTTACTGTTGATATGTTTCTTTAAAAAATAAAAGAATAAAATTTACAATCGAAACTTAGATGTCTCAATTAGTTTTAAGAAAAATTTGAAATACATGCACTTATGGTAAACACATTTCACATAATTGAAAGAAATTTTTGTACATTTTGAAGTGAATTTATTTGTACTATGCCATTGTGTTTTAATGAGTGCGAGTCAAACAGTCAATAACTCAATCACTCAAATGCACGAGCACTTCATCAATCTATCTTTCTATCTATTAATCCATCTATCTGTCTGTCTACCATATACTACAATATGACAGTTTGTCCGTTTGTCTGTCAGTCAATCAGTTTGTCTATCTGTCTGTCTATATATTGTACATTATTAGTCAATCAGTCAGTTAGTCGACTAGTTTGACTATTTGGCTATTTGTGTATTTATTTGTCATTCTTTTTCTATATATTTTCTACTTATACTTATGTACAAATAGTAGTATGGTAAAGTATCTATAGACTAACAACAAAAACTAAACCGACTGATTGACTATTGCAGCTGCTAAATTTGCATAAATTAACAAAATGCATTGCAATTTAATGCGCTCATGCAATGAATTCGCGTACTCACAACAGATACATGTATCAATGTACATATATGCATACATACATATGTATCTAGTTGTGTATGTATGATTGTATGTACATATGTATAAAGTGAGACGCCTTCTATTGCATAGTCGCCCATAAATTCGCTTATTAGATCGCGTATTCTCATTGTATACACCATGAGGATGATGATTTGATGCATTACTGCACTCATTATGCTTCTGGCATACGATTACATAGTTTTAATCCCATTGCGAATTGATGATGATGAGTGCAATTCATACACCAGTATATCACATCAGATATTAATGTATCTGCGTATCTATGAATCTGTGTGTGTCATTTGCAATTGAAATCATCATGTATCCATTGAATCATACAGTCATTTATTTAATCATTCAGTGATAATTGTACATACGAACAAACATTGCATAAACAGGCTCATGCAATTGAAGTCTCCACTATGCTGACTAAAATTGTTGAATGAATGAATGAATGATGATACAATAGGTGATTGAGAAATTAGATTAAAGTCATAAGTATACCATATATGCTGTGACCTTTGAAGGACTTTATATTCTTAATCATGTTGTCATTTGGAGATTAGTAACAAAATCAAATAATTTAAATTAGCAATCAACATTATCGATATTCATAAGTATTACGTGTATTTGACTCGAATCATTTTTAATAATAATTTGCTATTTATCTCGATCAAGTTCGCTATTTGGTTAAAAGTAACAGCATCTGTTCCAATCAAAAATTGTTAAAATAAAAAATAAAAACATTAATTATTTTTTATATTACTTTCCGCTTTGGGAGAATTGGGACACTGGTGATGAAGGCAGGAAATTGAATAACTGTATAGAAAGAACTAAACGGGAACTGTGTAAAGTTGTATGCAACATGAGAATCAATTAAAGAAGTGTTTCACCATGATGACGATGACAACAATAAGGGCAACTCTCGGAATGAGTATGATTACTATGTGGGTGAGAATAAGAATGAGGACAATGAAGAGGACAACATCAATGTCGAGAAATAATTAGCATATCAAGCAGGACAAAGGACAGCAAAGGGGTGCCATTCAAAATGGATTTCTGCGCGGCCGGAAGTTGTACTATGTTGATTCCAGTGTTCCCGATACAATTGGCAAGTAAAGAAGAGAAGAAAGCCAAAGCAAGTGAAGATGGCCGGTTGGTTGGTTGGTTGGTGATAGAATCTCTCTTTTCTTTCTCTAGTTGGCAACATGATGCTGATGGTGATTGTACTCGGTTGCAGCAGCAGCCTTGGAGTTTGGCATTAATAAACTGTCAGCATAAATAATATGCACGCACACAAACAACAGCCGAAACAAAAGCAAAAATAAAAAAAGTAGATAGAAAAAACAAACAAGCAAGAAAGTTGCCAAGGACTAAAAGGATAGGACATAAAAGGGTAGAAGAAATAAAAGCACCCGGTACAGGCAACACCAACAGCAGCATCAGCATCAGCATCAGCAGCAACGAGTAAAGCGTTATGATTTATGCTATGAAAGGACATCAAGAGCGTCGATTTTCGTCGAGTTGTAAGAGAACAAAATCTTGATGGTAGCAAGAGGAAAAAGGAGTGGGTGTGACACCCATACTTTATGATTGTGACTGTTTACAGGAAGTAGTAAGCCAGTTTATATGCATACATACATATACACACAAGTATAGTAACATCAGTTTCATCTTTAGCAATATCATGAGCAGCTCCAGTTCCAGTTTTCATTCGGCAAGAGCAGAAAATATGTTTTTGATGGCGAGACAACATCGAGACAAGCTCAAAGGGATTAAATTAAAATGTCCTTTGAGTAGCGTTTTAATTACTTCCTTTTCTCGCAAAGTCATGGCAATGAAAACATCTTGCTTGAAAACCATTGCCACCATCTTCAGCGCATTCCAATGCATTTGGCGAATAACCTACACTATCCTATCCTATCACATAACATACCATCCCATTCCGGTCCAGTATTGCATCATACTTGCTAACTGGAAATTTTATAGTTACCTCTTCCAAGTTGTCCTGCCTGCCTGCCTGCCTGTTTGGTGCCTGCTGCCTGCCGTTGACAACATAAGTTTCCAAATTAGCTGTGAATGGGTATTTGCATTTTTGGCTCGTGAAGAAAAACTTCAAATACTCTTTGAAGTAAAGAAAATGAAAGACAAGAGTAAGCCAACTTTGGTTACACCAAACTTTACATACACTTTCTTTACACAAGTTATTCCCTTATATTTATATAATTATAGATACATAGATACATTCCCATAGCCTCTCACACTTAGCATGTTAAAATCATCTATTCTGTTTATGTGAAAAAATTACAATAATCAGTGGTTCTTAAACAAATGTAGTCCATGGACTTCCTCTTGACCCCAGAGATATTGCAACGTTTTAATGGAAATTTTATATTGCAGACAAACACTACTTCCATACAGACAGGACAAATGCACCTGATCCTTTATGATAATTGCTATCCCGTATAGTAAAAGAATTCGCTGCTAGAAATCCTATGTCAAGATATTAAAAATTAAGCTTAACCCATTTCTTGCGACAGTATAAAAAACGAAACATAATTTTAAACTGGTGCTGTATCATTTCTATGATAGATAGAAAATTTCATCTTACATTTTAATGATATAGTGGAACGGTTCTTATTTTGTTATTCTTGAGTACCTGTGAATGTCCCAAAATTTTGAAATTTTGAAAATAAATCAAAATATTTCAAAATATTCCCACTAAAGCAAGCGAGTTAGCTTAAGAACATGAAAATATTTAAAACATTACAATTATGAACCAACTAGATTTTCGAATTTTTACGACAGAGTGTCTAATTGGATGCGACAATGCCAGTTCAAAAGCACCACCTAATCTATCAACATGCAAACGGGGTAGAACTAAAAATTTAAAATCTTGGGGAATTATAGTAGCGCGTTTACCAAGAGCTAAAGTGATTGACACTGTTCATTATGATGGTGCGAGCCATGAACTTATTTCAAGCAAAAAAAACTATCTTTGTACTTTGTGCCAAACCATTAACATTTACAAATGCATACATATGATAAACACATGCACCCCAAATGTTTTAAACAATATCATACAAGAATATAAGTTCCGATATGTTTGTCACCTGTTGTACCGTTGTAGTTGTTCATAGATGGGAGAGAAACCGAAAATGTTACAGCCTTTCCTTGTACTCTCCAAGAAGGTGCAACGGTAAGTGCTGGATGCCTCCCGGCATATTGCCTGCCAAAGAGAAATTGTTGGTAACCATCATCATCATCCCCTTCGAAAGAGAACAATCACCATTATTTTGCAATCATAGCGTATAAAATTTTTATCATATGTTATAAAAGCCTGCTATTTTGATAGTTGATTCAAAAAGTATGTTCTATCTTTACTCGTCTTCGAATTGGTCACAGCGCCATCACCCAGACTTATTTCCTCAATGGTACATGTCCATATTTTTACCTGTACGGTCATGCCCAGGTATCTGCACCTTTTGGAAAAATGCCTCCATCTTCAAAGTATCAGAAAAGTATTTTATCATAACATCAAATCCTCATCATCCCTTATTACTGTCTTCAAAGCTAATATAGATAAGAGCTTCCTAGAAAATTCTAACCCATTTGATTTAATACAATATTGTATTAAATTCTTGAAGTCAATGGCCTAGTAGCTTGTGCTCCAAATTTAATAATTATATAGATTATTTGTATTTGTTTAATAAATATTTAAAATACAGTCGGGCCTCGATTATCCGTGATGGTCGGGACCAGAAGCATTACGGATAATCGATTTTCACGGTTAATCGAATAACAATTTTGATTATACAGTTTTTTTTTAATATGTATTTTTATTATTTAACCAGTGAACATTGGTGTACATACTACACATTTACATTAAAAAAAATTAATTCAAGGAGTTTATGTATGTATACAGACTTGTGAGAGCGTTTGCTTCCAAGTTGCTTCTGTGCTTAATAAAAAAAATTCTAAATAAAAATTCTGCCATCACGGATAATAGAGGTAATCACGGTTAATCGAAGCGAACAATTTGAAAACATTGCAAACAAAAAACAATAGACTGATCTTTGGCCATCACGGTTAATCGGGGTTACCGGTTAACCGGATCACGGATAATCGAGGCCCGACTGTAATGATAATTTAAGAAAATAATATATTAAGGAAACTATCTATTTGATTCAAGTTAGTATGTATGATGTTTCTGATGATACGAGGGTTGCTACTTAAGTTTTGAGACAGACAAATGATGACAAATATGTACCATCGAAAATGACTTCATTGTTTTTCAAAATATTCTCCATGAAGATCAATACACTTTTGCATGCGATTGAACCAATTTTCGAAGCACTTTTTTCTCTCGGAATGAGGTATCTCCAAAACATGTGTTTTGAACGCATCAATCGCTTCTTCAGGCGTCGAGAATCGTTGACCTCGCAATATATTTTTGGTTTGCGGGAATAAAAAGAAGTCATTGGGTGCCAAATCTGGACTATAGGGCGGATGACCCATCAATTCGACGTTTTGAGTGTTTAAAATGTCATATGTTTGAGCCGATGTGTGAGAGCTCGTATTGTCGTGGTGGAGAGTGATTCGTCTTCTGCGGTTGATTTGTTTTATTTCTTCGAACACTTCAGGCAAACAAATAGTGGCGTACCATTCAGAATTAACCGTTCTACGTTTCTCTAATGGCACGGTGGCGCATGTCCGGTTATTCCAAAAAAACAGGCGATCATTTGCTTTGAAGTGCTTCGTTCGCGAACATCTTTTGTTGGATTTGGCTCATCTTGAAAGACCCATACAGTCAACTGCTGTTTAGTTTCAGGCTTATATGCATAGATCCATGATTCATCACCTGTCACGAACTTATAGACGTCTTTTGAAGCACCGCGATTGAATTTTTTCAACATATCTTTGCACCAATCGACACGAGCCTTTTTTTGTTTCGATTGTCAATTATGCGGTATCCAACGCGAACAAATCTTTTTGACGGCCAAATGTTCATGCAATATTGAATGTATGCGAGTGGAACTAATACCCAAACATGCCTCAATCTCACGATAAGTCACATGGCGATCTTGCAATATCAGTTCACGCAAAGCATCAATGTTTTGTGGCACAACAACCGATTTTGGACGACCTGCACAAAATTCGTCCTGGGGAAAACTATGACCACGATAGAATTCAGAAAATCAGCGAAACACGGTGGCCCTGGATAGTGCTTCATCACTAAAAGCCGAAGCGAGTTGAGCGGCATACTCTTGTTGAGTTAATCCACGTCGAAAATCATAAAAAATCACTGCTCGAAAATCTTCACGATTTCATTCAATTTTTTAGCCGAAATGAATTTTTCAAGTCACTGTAAACAATACAAATAGCACTCGCATGACAAAACGTTCTGAGTACATTTATCATTAAAAACGACAAGCTTTCCGATACCAATGTCAGATTTGACATATCAACATTGGTGTTGCCATATCTCAAGACTTAACTAAAGCAACCCTCGTATACACCATAGTATCCATAAACTACAAATCGGCAATTCAAGCTGGTGCTTTTTTACAATTTTGATGTGATTCAATAAACTCATAATAAGAATATACCCATAATATACCTGTAAAAGTATATATGTACATAATTGTTCCAAATGAAAAATTTGTGGTTTGTTTGTTTTTTGACATGCATTTATTTTACATTTACATCAATAAGAACTAATATATCTCTTAACCATTTACATAGATGACTCTTCCGACCTTAAACAATTATGCGCCAATAAGTTTAACCAAACATAAACATGCAGTACGAGTATCTGTAAAAAATAAATAAATTTCAATTAATCGGTCGTATAGATACTAGGTCAGTACTACTGTACTTACCGTTAATCAGAAAATGTACATAATTCATCAAAACATTACATCTTTGACATCCAAATATTCCGTGTGTTAGTGCAGGGTAAATAGGTCATGTCGGGCTTAGTATTAGTCAGTGTTAAGATTTGCAGCCCAACTGTAGGAATGACAAAATGAACCATTTCGGAAAGCTCTACAATTTCAGTGTGCCACATTAAGTACTTACCACCAAAAACAAAATTCCGATAATCACGTTGCACATTTTTTTAAATACAAACAGTTGTGCTACTGACGTCCATTCCAATTCCTTGATGTTTATACACTTAAATTTTGTTCTTTCACACGTTAAATTTTTAACACAATAATTTTTTTTTTATAGTTTAGCTTTCCCGTCTGGGAAGCAACTGATTTTTTTATAGAATGAAATTTGAAGTTATACTAAAATGTAATATTTTTTGAAAAAAATCCTTAAGTACAATGGGATGAAAACAGTTTTTATGAACACAATAATAGTTCCAAATCAGAATGAGAATTTCGTTAAATTGATATTAAAACATTTGTTTTTTGTCCACTGTATCATGTCTACAATAGTTTCTGTTGAAATAAGGGAATAACCTCATAGGTTTGAATGTTTTATTTTTCACTTTTTGGTATAGTTTATTGATGGATTAAATAAAAATGGAGAATGAAGCTATTCATATGGCTGGATTTTAAAAGATCTATTGCAATAAGAATCGATCTAATTATTTTTCAAGCTATGCGATAAGCTACCAAAATATGCATCAGTGAAAGAAAAGTAACTTTAACTTCGCAATCCCTTATGGTAGTAATATGCTTGTCTCAGGCCATGAATAACATATGGGTAATGAAAGATCTGATTGTCTAGCCATACATGTAGGAATGAGAGATAAACACCGTGGGCAACGACAAACAAAAGCAAAATTGACGATAACGAGAACGACAAATAAAAGCAACAACAAGGATAACGGTAACGACGCAAGCAACAGCGATGAAGAGCGGGTAGCAAGCAGTTAGGGGTCCACATTCCGGAAATCATATTCAAGTAAAAATGATAAACCTGGTTACCGCCAATCGAATATCCAATAATTTAATGTAACAATTTAGTTTTTTGTCTTGTCATTAGTTTTTTAACTGTCATTACAAAACTTGGCATCACTGGCTTAACTCTGCAACCTTGTGCTGAAATAAAAACATACTCTATAGAGTAGAAATCAGCAGTGGCAACACTGTCATATAGATTTTTTAAGTTTGTTAACTGTTTTGCAAGAATAATAATTACAAAATTCCAATTTAAATATTCCGGATACCTCAAGGTAGAGGATTAGTAACAAGTGAGAAAAGGAATAAATGATCGAAAGAGTGTACAACCTGCATATAATGCATTGCAAATTGCAATGAAGAATCTTTTAAATACGATGATAATTTGGCTAATGCAAATTTAATAATATTAAATAAATCAGAGATTCCTAGTAATTTTTTCTTGTAACTTTTAAACAAAAAACCTCCAATGTTCCATCAATAATTATTCACCAAGCTACATTTTAGGCTACTTTCAATGTTGTTCTTTATTGAGGGAAGACCAGTTGCCAGTGCGCCCTTAATGAAAACTCGGTCGATCCGGAAAGAAGATAGTGAAAATAGTGTCTCTGCTTACGACACAAAAAACGAAGTGCTGCTAGTCCATTGGAATGACAATGCCATTGTCACTATTGCCACGCATCATGGGCTGCTATTCCGATTTTCTCATGACTTCCATTAAGTGGGTTTCAGAAACCCACAAAAGGGTTCTGGACCCATGAGGAACTGTTGAGCCTTATGTACGTAGGTTCTTAATTTGAGTTTGTTACAGTTTGTTGATTGGTAAATATTTTCTCAATAATAACAAAAGATTAATCATGTCGCGTAGTTGTTGGTGGACCGTCTGTCCTTCGTCGTTTTGAGCTCACTGCGTATACCGTTTGCAGATCGTCGTTGCTCCTCCTTTGTTGACTGCCGAATATCAACTAATTGCTTGCTACCCGCTCATCATCGCTGTTGCTTGCGTCATTGCCGCTATCCTTGTTGTTGCTTTTGCTTGTCGTTCTCGTTATCGTGTTTATCTCTCATTCCCACATATATGGCTAGACAATCAGATCTTTCATTACCCATATCTTATTCATGGCCTGAGACAAGCATATTACTACCATAAGGGATTGCGAAGTTAAAGTTACTTTTCTTTCACTGATGCATATTTTGGTAGCTTATCGCATAGCTTGAAAAATAATTAGATCGATTCTTATTGCAATGGATCTTTTAAAATCCAGCCCTATGAATAGTTTCATTCTCCAATTTTATTTAACCCATCAATAAACTATACAAAAAAGTGAAAAATAAAACATTCAAACCTATGAGGTTATTCCCTTATTTCAACAGAAACTTTTGTAGACATAATACAGTGGACAAAAAACAAATGTTTTAATATCATTTTAACGAAATTCTCATTCTGATTTGGAACTATTATTGTGTTCATAAAAACTGTTTTCATCCCATTGTACTTAAGGATTTTTTTCAAAAAATATTACATTTTAGTATAACTTCAAATTTCATTCTATAAAAAAATCAGTTGCTTCCCAGACGGGAAAGCTAAACTATAAAAAAAAAAATTATTGTGTTAAAAATTTAACGTGTGAAAGAACAAAATTTAAGTGTATAAACATCAAGGAATTGGAATGGATATCAGTAACATAATCGTTTGTGCACGTTAAAAAAATGTGCAACGTGATTATCGGAATTTTGTTTTTGGTGGTAAGTACTTAATGTGGCACACTGAAATTGTAGAGCTTTCCGACATGGTTCATTTTGTCATTCCTACAGTTGGGCTGCAAATCTAAATACTGACTTACACTAAGCCAGACATGACCCATTAACCCTGCATTAACACACGGAATATTTGGAAATAAAGATGTAATGTTTTGATGAATTATGTACATTTTCTGATTAACGGTAAGTACAGTAGTACTGACCTAGTATCTATAGAACCAATTAATTGAAATTTATTTATTTTTTACAGATACTCGTACTACATGTTTATATTTGGTTAAACTTATTGCCGCATAATTGTTTAAGGTCGGAAGAGTCATCATCTATGTAAATGGTTATGAGATATATTAGTTCTTATTGATGTACTGTCCTAGTATCTATACAACCAATTAATTGAAATTTATTTATTTTTTACAGATACTACATGTTTAAATTTGGTTAAACTTATTGGCGCATAATTGTTTAAGGTCGGAAGAGTCATCATCTATGTAAATGGTTATGAGATATATTAGTTCTTATTGATGTAAATGTAAAATAAATGCATGTCAAAAAACAAACAAAACACAAATTTTTCATTTGGAACAATTATGTACATATATTTTTTCACAGGTATATTATGAGTTTATTGAATCACATCAAAATTGTAAAAAAGCACCAGCTTGAATTGCCGATTTGTGGTTTATGGATACTACGGTGTATATCATCAGAACATCATACTTACATGAATCAAATACATAGTTTCCTTAAGCTGGGTTGAAACTAGGCCAAAAAAAAAAGAAATTTGTTTTAATTATTAGCAAGTTGCATCAAGCTATTTCAGGTAATGTTTGAGTGTCCTAAATTGGGTTCCATTATGCGTTGCTACTGCCACAACTTCTTAAACCGTATGGATTCCACTAAAATTGATAAATTGAAGGTCCTTCAGGTTTTCACTCACAAAATCGATTAGTATAATCTAAAATATATTTATGACTACAATAATAGTTTTATAGCTTCCTTTACAGAACATTTAAAGTTATAATTTTATTTGCGCAGGTCTCCATAAGGGATCCGTGCTAGGCTCTACCTTTTAAGTGTACAATATTTGCACCCACGATTATATATCCTTGCTAATTATTTTAGACGTTAGAAGATACAAGTGAACGCAAGTAACACTATCGCTACTTACTTCTCAAAAAAAAATTAAATGCCTGATTTCAACCGAAATCCTACCGAATAGTAAATGGTGAAAATTTTTAATGGGGGAAAAAATTATTATTTTTATTAATAATTGGGATCTACCTTGACAGTAAACTTTCCTACTAGCAACATCTTTTTTATTATCTTTTTTCCCTTTACCTGTCCTAATCCCTATTTGCTTTCGTACCTCCATTTACAGCCCCCTTGCTGTTACAATAAGTTACAATAACAAGAAGTAACATGTAAACATAATTTTAGAAAACGTCAATAAAAAGATCCACATACTCTATCCATTCATCAACCGTAGATCTAATCATAACAAATTAATTATATTTAAACCTATCTTTGTGCCCATTATGTTATATTGCTCAAAGGTCTGGAAGACTGTGCCCATTAGTGATACACGAGTCCTTGGATTCGGATTCGAAAATCCGGATCTTAGAATTATTTGTGGTAATCGAATCCAAAGCGCGAATCTGAATCATCCGAATCCGAGTATGAATCCGAACAATATTAGATATTTTTTGCCTAAATTTACATATAGCACGATAGATGAGCTCATCAATCGTTTCAATATTTGCTTTTATGCAAAAGATTTGTTGCATAGAAGTATGGTTAGTCATTTTAAAAATTTTGTTTTGGGCAGTCTGCAATTTTTTTATATGAGTCTTTGCACTGCCACCCCATTTTTCTGACCCATATAACATGATAGGTTAAAGTATCGATTTGTAGATGGTTAATTTATTTTGAATTGAGAGTTTTGATCTGCGGTTGATAAACGGGTATAAGATACGTACAGTCTTATTGATTTTGTTTAGGGAGTTTTTTATCTAGAATACCACCCAGATACTTAATTGAATTTTCCCATTTAATGTTGTAGTTATTAAGTTCAAGCTCAACGCTTGGCGAAAAGACTGGATTTCTTTTCATTGTGAAATAAATCTCTTTAGTTGTTACGGACTTTACCTTAATTTTCCATTGATAGAAATAAGATGACAGGGAGTCCAATGAGTTTTGTAGCTCATTTTGTATATCTGTACATGTGTTTCCAATACTAAGTATAAAGAGCTGTGCCATGCCCAAAAATAAGCATATTACATCTTTCAAACAAAGGGATGTCGTAGGTGTACATATTATAAAGGATGGGTCCGAGCACAGAACCCTGTTGGACACCAGCACTTATTAGCTTCCTACTGGAGTTAGTTCCGTTTAGAGTAACGTAAAAATACCTATCAGTTAGAAAGCTTTGTATTAATTGAGTAATGTAAGTAAGGGTATTAGAAGATATTTACTTAAAAATCAGTCCATTATGCCAAACTGTATCCAAAGCGGCTTCTATTTCAAGTGTTACCATGCCAATTGACTTTTCAAGAGTCAAGTTCTCCTTGACATATTTAGAGATTTGGTCAATGGGGTGAATACAGTTCAGAAAAGGATATTTGTTTAAGGCAGATATTAAGAATTTGGTCGATACCCGGAGATTTCTTATTTTTAAGTGATTTAATGATAACCTCTTTTGTGATTGCGGGGTTAGACGAATGTACTTATGGGTCAATGAGGTCAAAAAGAGAATTTCGTACAATTTCAGATGTGTTCGAGTCAAAGTAGATCTGAGTTTGATGGTCTTTAGACTCAAATAGTATGTCGGCTAGTACATTAACCTTCTTTAAACTAGTACTGTAAACACTTTCATTGAAGTTGAAACTTGGAATAAATTGTTTTTTGTTTTTAATGATTTTTGTGAGTTTCCAAAATGGTTGGGTACTTTTGCCTAATTTAGACAATTTATGATTCCAAGAGACATTATTTAGTTCAAATAGCTTCTTTCGAATATAATAATTTAACAAATTTACCCTGGTTTTAAAGATGGGTTGCGTGGTTCTAATCCATTTCCTTAAGGTTGTGTTTTTTAGAGTAATGATGTTTTTAATGGATAGTGGAAGTTTACGGACTACTGGCTTAACTATTTTTGCCGGTACTGACTGTTTATTTGCATTTATTATATCTATTTGAAGTATGTCGGTCATCGAGTCAATAGCTTCACAATCAGATTCAGAGTTCTGAAAGAAGTCGAGATTTTCATGAGATGAAGCACTAAGGAGACGCTTAAACTTCCTCCAGTCAGCTTTTGAGAAAAGCAAATATGTTTCTGGTTTAGTAATTTTAAGTCTTTTACTGAATTTGAATAAAACGAGGAGATAGTCAGATGAAAGCTCTGCATGAACAACAGGCTCAGAAAAGTTTGTCGGCGAATTTGTAAGAAAGATATCAAGAGTGGACGGTTTAACCTTATAACTTGCTGGTATATAGGTGGAGTCTTTAGGGAATAGAATGGAAAGTTTCGGAAAGGACAAGAGCTCGTGAAGGGTATTACCAAAACAGTTTGCTTTGGAGCAGTTCCAGAATCGATTTCTGCAATTTAAATCCCCATCCACTATGTAGTCAGCATCTAATCGAAATATTTTAAGCAGGCAAGACTTAAACATACTTTTAATGTGCTGGGTTGTCAATGAAGTAATGCAATAATTCTTTAAACATTTGGCTGAAGGACCAGGAAAGTACACCGAATAAATTTTGAGCGATTTACTGGAGTCGGTGTATATTTTTATGGCAATGTTTTCAATAAAATGCGTGTTTTAGGTTTTGATTTATTCATGCTTTATAGATTTGTGGACAATAATAGCAACACCTCCGCCTCTATAAGTTGCACGATCACTTTTATAGACAAGGTAGTTAGGAATGTACAATCTGTTTTTTTTTGCGTTAGCCATGTTTCGCTAACAAGACAGATGTGAATTTGATTTTTTCTGAGGAAGTCAACTAGTTCAAGTCGCTTTGCTATGACGGCACAAGCATTCCATTCCATAACATTGAGATAATCAACATTATTTATAACTATAGACATATTTAAGTACCTACTAATTGTGTAATAACATTAATTTGCTCACTCTTATTTGTACATCTTTGAAGTTTGTCCATAAGCTCTGACGTAATACAGCTTTTTTCTTCAAACGAAAATAGATCAGCGTTCGATGTATCAGCTGACTCTCTTGTCGTCTTTATGTATGTGGGTGGTGCTCTTTCTTGGGAGCCGACGAGAGCGTTCCTATAGCTTAGAGCAAGCAATTGGCGTTGCATAAAAGTATTATTGCTTTGACTGTCGTTAGTTACACTCGGCATAACTTAAGTATTTGTTGTAGTATTAGGAGGTAGCTGGTAGCTACCGTTGCGTTGAACTAAGTTGTTCTGGCTTAAGTATTGTTTAGGTTTGGCGACCTCTTTTGAATCAAGGCAATATACGAAGCCCGGTAAGGGCAGGCAGCGTTGGTAGAGGGGTGAGCACCTCTGCAGTTTGCACAACGAAGTATTCCTGTGTCTGGGCACGATGACGTCTTATGGCGGCCGGCGCAGAAAGCACACGATATGGCGACATTGCAACTGTTTGACCCATGTCCAAAAAGTTGACAATTGTAACATTGTGTTAGTTTGCTAGGCGACTTTTTTTTATATTCCCAGCAAACCTTAGTATGGTTGATGTACGGATGGTCTTTCCTCAGTTTTTGAAGAGTTGTGGATTTATTTACCAAATATACTACACATAATAAGATTTTAAAACCAGCTTTTGTTGTTCTTTCAATTGTTTTAACATCATTGCATTGTAGACCATGAGAAACTAACATAGTTTTAATCTCGTCATTATGTAACTTATCTACACCAGAGAGGACGGCATAAATGGCTTCATTTCTTTCTTCTCATAATAGAAAAACTCACAATTATCGCTTTTGAGTTAATCGCAAATAGTGTTGTGGCAGTCAAGGTTATTGACAAATATTTTGATGCCAATTGATATGGCTTAAATGTAATATGTGTCGATTTTGATTTTATTAAGCATATCATGAATACATCTAGAGCTTTTCTTAAGCACAGTTATAGGTGGAATTTTTACTTTAGTTGTAACTGGAGGTACCGAGTCATCATCTTCTCGATCTCTTATTATATTATATTATATTATATTATATTCTCCAAGGAGGTACAATAGTAGCTGCTGGCTGGTTCCCTGCATATTGTTTAGTCTATTCGGGCGAAGCAGTTGCCATACTACAGTTGATGCTATAAATAACATTAATAATCGCAACTCCATAATGTGCCTTATACGAAACCCCTGTATCAAGACACTAGCATTGTAAAGAATTCTCTGGCTACCCAGCCATAAAGGAAGTGTTGGTAATCATCATTCTTTCAAATGAGAAAAGTATGCATCGAACAAAAACAACATCCTGCAATCACGTATATCTGAGTTTTGGCCGTCTTATTAACACCGTACAAATTTTTCAACCCTGCTACCATGATAGTTGCTCAAAAAAAAATGTTTCATATTCACTCGTCTTCGAATTGGTAACAGCGCCATCACCCACACTTATTTCCCATTGTTTGTTCAAAAGTTGATTTCTTTATTCTTATTGTATTATATTATTATTATTATATTGATCATGTAGAAAGCTCCTGAATGACCTCGAAAATAGTTGCCAACTATTACCATCTTTAAAAGATCCACATTTACAGACTGCCAAATCGGTGACCTTTTTAAATGCTTTTAAATGCTTTGTTTTGAAAGAATATACTTTCAAACAGAACGTGGTCGCTAATAATCCCTTGGAAGTGGTGCACAGGTCGTCTGACTATGCTTTTTTTTTGTTTGCACATCAGCAACGCGAACATTCCCGTCATTGCCAATGATCGATGAAGTCACTCGACCTAAAATTCACTGTTTAGTTGGCGTGTCGTCTTCATGGATGATAACGAGTCTAACAGTGAGATTTGGCTGTTCCTTTGTCCACTTGGAACGTTGTTGTAACGTATGAATTTAGTCACGTTGCCAAAGTGACCAAAATTGCTGTATGACGCATTTTTTTTCGCAGTTTTCTGTACTACAATACAGTACCTCTTCAGGTATTGATACTAGTGAGGATCCAATAAGCATATGACCTGGTGATATTGCTTCGGCATCGTTTGGATCATCAGTCATTGGAGCAATTGGCCTTGAATTTAGTATCGGCTGCCTCCCAGTGTCCTCCAAAATGTGGTGCTCTAGGGGTATAAAACTAAATTCAAAGTTTTTACAGTTGCTATACAACTGTACGTTATCGACTGTTGATTTGTTGAATACTTGCGATTTGAATTCAGTTAGGTTTCAGGCTGCACCAACAAGGTGTGTTGCGTTATCGCTTACGATTTTCTGAGCCATACCACTGTGACTGACAAATCTCCGAAGGCCAAGGAGAAACGCATTTGTGGATAATTCTGTTAACAACCCGATGTGGACCGCTTTAGAGACGTAACAAACAAATATTGTGGCGTAATTTTTATACGGTGGTTTGGCCCTTATTTTATATGATGTATAAAAAGGAGCAAACCAAGCTACGAATGCAACCAAAAACGGTCGCATGATGCGTGGCCGATCTGCTAGAAGTTGACCCATAATTTGCTGCATGAGGCGAGGTTTGTAGTGGAAGCAATGGGTAAACCGGTATACTACTTTGCGAATGAGTTCTCTTGCGTTCACCAACCAGAACATTTCGCGCAATATGGAGCAATACCTTTGCTCCTGCATGCAAGTTTCTGTGATGCAGGAATTCGTCATTGTAAACAGATGATCTCTAGGCAACAGAGCTTGGAATTTAGCGTCGTATGGGATGTCAGCATTCGAAAGCCTACCACCAACTCTAAGCACACACACCGTCTTTTTTCCCAATTGCATTCCATCCAAAAATGGAGTAAGCCGTTGCAAGCTTGGCAGCAATGACTTTTTGGATTTCAACAATGCAACTTCTTTTGAAAACGAAGATTTCTGTATGTGTACTACGATTCTCAAAAAAGTGATATTTAATTCATTTGAAGACATATACAAAACGTCTCCTGGTGAGAGCGATACATATGGATTTATTCTGTTTGCGCATCGATATATATATATGATAATTTACGCAAAACTCGCAAATATATTGAGCAATTCTTCACAATCAAATCGATAACTGATTCAGTGCCCTGAGTGTTACTACAAGCTAGTGTGGTCTTACGACATACTTCGATCGGCGGAGGTAATGGTGCACGCATTTGTGGCCAAGCATACTCAGGATATTTGTGAGCATCTCTGCTACGCTACATCCTCGGGACACGATGTCTGTTGGATTCCGCTTTGATGGAAAATGTCTCCAAATAATGTCTTAGCTGTGCTCTTGTAGTTCTGGCACTTTGTTTGCAAGGAAACAATGCAGTGAGAAGCATGCATCTTCATCCATTGCAGCACAACCTTCGAATCCGTCCAGAAATTGACTTGTACTCGTGCATTCTTGAAACTTTGTAGCGAATTTGCGCCAAGTCCTGCTGAGTAATACAGCGGCGCACAACTCAAGTTTTGGCAATGATTGTACTTTCGTCGGTGCCACCATCGACTTTGCAATGAGCAAGTTAACTTTGATGCCATCATTTTGTTGTTCCATCAGTATGCTCTTTCTGAAGCATCTGCAAACCCATGTACTTCACACAACTCATTTGGTGAAGTGAACACAAATCGTGGAAATTCGAACATTGAAATGCCATGTAGATCCTGCAGCAGACTCATCCAGGTTTCTTGTCGTATCCCAATCAATTCACTTCAATGTTATATCCTGAATGAAGATTTTACACCTACTTATAACAGGGCTTATAAGACCTAACAAATCGAATACTCGTGCAACTGTTGACAAGATGGATCGTCTAGTGAAAGGTTCTCCTGACTCAAACTGGTAGTAAAACACTAAAACATCACTTTCATTATTTTTTATTCTTATTCTATTACATTATAAAGATTCTTGATATATTACAAACGGTTTTTACAGATTTATTATCGCCATATGCAATACAAAGCCAAATTCTACTACTAAGTATTTTGATGATGTAAAAAGCTCCTCAAGTCAATAACCTCGAAAAAAGTTGCTAACTATTACAATCTGTAAAAGATCCACATTTACAGACTGCCAATTCGGTGACCTTTTTTCGTGCTTTTATATGCTTTGTTTTGATTCTAATACATTTTGCTTCTTCTTAACATTTAATGTGTGTTCTCCTCCAACACCCATCTTGTTACCTATACGGTCATGCGGAGGAATCTACCAAGCATCTTTTGGACCAATGCTCCCATCTTCAAAGTACAAGAAATGCATTTTTTATAACTCCAAACCCTCATCATCCCTTATTACTGTTACTTATCCCAATATTGATAAGGGCTCCTGGAAAATTTTAAATTCTTCGATTGAATATAATATCATGCTATTTTCTTTTTAATTGTATGCAAACTATTATCCACCAATTGCAAGTCCGATTCGCACCAAACTTTACAGACACACTCTCAAGACTATGCTAGAGATGCCATTAAAATTTCATCAAAATCGGTTCAGCAGTTTCAGAATCTATACGAGACTTACATAAATACATACATACATACTTCCAATTTTCTATATATATAGAAGAAGAAGATAGAAGAAGATAGATAGACAGAAGATATATAGTAGATAATAATAATTAAGTTTAATAAATAAAAGAAATTTTAAAGCAAAGTTCTGTAAAGGAAGCTATAAAACTATTATTGTTGCCATTAATGCATCGTGAACTCATACTCGCTATGAATATACTAATCGATTTTGTTAGGGAAAACTGATTCTGCCTTAACGACGAAATCAAGGTCCTTCGATTTATTAATTTGGAATCCATACGGCTTAAGAAGTTGTGGCAGTAGCAATGCATAATGGAACCCAATTTAGGACACTCAAACATTACCTGAAATAGCTTCATACAACTCGCAAATATATAAACCAAATTTCACTCTTTTTCTTCGTCTAGTTTCAACCAGAGTTTAAGGAAACTATGCATTTGATTCAAGTAATTATGATGTTCAGATGATATACACCGTAGTATCCATAAATTACAAATCAGCAATTCAAGCTGATGCTTTTTTACAATTTTAATGTGATTCAATAAACTCATAATAAGAATATACCCATCATATTCCTGTGAAAGTATATATGTACATAATTGTTCCAAATGAAAAATTTGTGTTTTGTTTGTTTTTTGACATGCATTTATTTTACATTTACATCAGTAAGAACTAATATATCTCATAACCATTTACATAGATGATGACTCTTCCGACCTTAAACAATTATGCGCCAATAAGTTTAACCAAATATAAACATCCGACCTTAAACAATTATGCAGCAATAAGTTTAACCAAATATAAACATGTAGTACGAGTATCTGTAAAAAATAAATAAATTTCAATTAATTGGTTGTATAGATACTAGGACAGTACTACTGTACTTACCGTTAATCAGAAAATGTACATAATTCATCAAAACATAACATCTTTGACATCCAAATATTCCGTGTGTTAGTGCAGGGTTAATGGGTCATGTCTGGCTTAGTGTAAGTCAGTATTTAGATTTGCAGCCCAACTGTAGGAATGACAAAATGAACCATTTCGGAAAACTCTACAATTTCACTGTGCCACATTAAGTACTTACCACAAAAAACAAAATTCCGATAATCACGTTGCACATTTTTTTAACGTGCACAAACGATTATGTTACTGACATCCATTCCAATTCCTTGATGTTTATACACTTAAATTTTGTTCTTTCACACGTTAAATTTTTAACACAATAATTTTTTTTTTGTAGTTTAGCTTTCCCGTCTGGGAAGCAACTGATTTTTTTATAGAATGAAATTTGAAGTTATACTAAAATGTAATATTTTTTGAAAAAAATCCTTAAGTACAATGGGATGAAAACAGTTTTTATGAACACAATAATAGTTCCAAATCAGAATGAGAACTTCGTTAAAATAATATTAAAACATTTGTTTTTTGTCCACTGTATCATGTCTACATGATCCATGGGATGTTAATGGAATGGTGACGCGATTATATAGCCTATTCTATTCAATTGTCAACCTCACCTACACGTCGGTGCATCCTGTCAATAACGAAAGAGGCTCTAACAACCGAGTGCGGTTGGTATAACCCTAACAGGCAAAACTCGAAAGAGAAAAAGGCGAGCCAAAGTCTGGGGTATAACAGACTATCCGAGGCTGAAGGAAAAATCAGCCTAGACGACGTTGCACCGACAACCCACTCGTCGAAAAATAACTGGCATGAAAGATAAAAAGAAGCCTCGGAAGGAACTCGTAAATGTTGACGACCACAGGAACTGAAAAAGGAATATTGGTTGGTATCTTGGCTCTTGGAACATCAGAACTATGCTACAAGCCGGAAAAATTAATGAGATTGCAGATGAGCTTACAAAATACAATATGGACATCGTGGCCCTGCAGGAATTACGATGGAAGGACTTCGGAGAAATCAGAAAAAAAGAATATATACTGTACTTCAGCGGTAACGGCAAAAAATCAGGGAGAAACGGCACAGGTTTCTAGATAGGCCGGAATATCAAAGACAAAATTTTCGATTTTCAACCAATTCATGATAGACTATGCAAATTAAGAGTAAAAGGACAGTTCAATAATGTTACATTGATATCAGCATATGCACCAACGGAGGATGCAGAGGTAGAAGAAAAAGACCGTTTCTATTCAACAATCGAAGAAATATACGCAAGAATAAGCAAATATGACACAATTGTTATCCGGGGAGATTTCAATGCCAAAAATAGGTTGCGAAAGCTCTATTAAAGGTGTAGTTGGCAATCACTCGCTCCATGAAACAACAACTGAAAATGGCATGAGATTATGTAATTTTGCAAGCTCTACAGAAACATTTATCATGAGTACTGCATTCCCACATAAAGACATACATAAAGGTACATGGAAAATTCCGGGAAGCAACAATGCGAATCAAATAGATCACGTCCTCATATGCAAAAGAAGAAAAAGCAACATAACCGATGTACGAAGCCTCAGAGGGCCAAACTGTGACAGTGACCACTTTTTAGTAAAAGTGAAAATGCGACAAAAGCTGTCTAACATTGCCAAAGTCAAAGGAATGAAAAGGAACAAATGGAACACAGACAGAATGGACGACAAGAATGTAAAAAGAGACTTCCAAAATAAAATCGACGAAAAAATCTCTAACACTGAAATCTCAGAAAGCATAGAAGAGGAATGGACAATTCTAAAACAAGCGATTACAACTGCAGCATCAAACTTGAACATCTAATCCAAGGTGAAAACGTGATGCGATTTATCAAAGCGCAACGCATAAGGTGGCTAGGCCATGTAACAAGAATGGACGAATCAAGAGCGCAAAGAAAAATTCTAGATGCGAAGCCATTCAACGACAAAGCCAGGGGAAGACCAAGATCAAGATGGATGGATGAACTAAACGAAGACCTAAAGAAACTACAACTGAAAGCTGGAAAAGGGCGGCAAAAGATCGAGTAACATGGAGGCATATTGTTCATCAGGCTAAAGCTCACAAAGAGCTGTAGCGCCAAATGATGATGATGAATGTGAACATGTAAAAATGGGATGGAAGGTTTTACATGGATGGAAGCATTGATTTTAAGCATAAACATAAACCTTACTGTCAATCGAATATCCAATAATTTAATGTAACAATTTAGTTTTTTGTCTTGTCATTAGTTTTTTAACTGTCATTACAAAACTTGGCATCACTGGCTTAACTCTGCAACCTTGTGCTGAAATAAAAACATACTCTATAGAGTAGAAATCAGCAGTGGCAACACTGTCATATAGATTTTTTAAGTTTGTTAACTGTTTTGCAAGAATAATAATTACAAAATTCCAATTTAAATATTCCGGATACCTCAAGGTAGAGGATTAGTAACAAGTGAGAAAAGGAATAAATGATCGAAAGAGTGTACAACCTGCATATAATGCATTGCAAATTGCAATGAAGAATCTTTTAAATACGATGATAATTTGGCTAATGCAAATTTAATAATATTAAATAAATCAGAGATTCCTAGTAATTTTTTCTTGTAACTTTCAAACAAAAAACCTCCAATGTTCCATCAATAATTATTCACCAAGCTACATTTTAGGCTACTTTCAATGTTGTTCTTTATTGAGGGAAGACCAGTTGCCAGTGCGCCCTTAATGAAAACTCGGTCGATCCGGAAAGAAGATAGTGAAAATAGTGTCTGTTCTTACGACACAAAAAACGAAGTGCTGCTAGTCCATTGGAATGACAATGCCATTGTCACTATTGCCACACATCATGGGCTGCTATTCCGATTTTCTCATGACTTCCATTAAGTGGGTTTCAGAAACCCACAAAAGGGTTCTGGACCCATGAGGAACTGTTGAGCCTTATGTACGTAGGTTCTTAATTTGAGTTTGTTACAGTTTGTTGATTGGTAAATATTTTCTCAATAATAACAAAAGATTAATCATGTCGCGTAGTTGTTGGTGGACCGTCTGTCCTTCGTCGTTTTGAGCTCACTGCGTATACCGTTTGCAGATCGTCGTTGCTCCTCCTTTGTTGACTGCCGAATATCAACTAATTGCTTGCTACCCGCTCATCATCGCTGTTGCTTGCGTCATTGCCGCTATCCTTGTTGTTGCTTTTGCTTGTCGTTCTCGTTATCGTGTTTATCTCTCATTCCCACATATATGGCTAGACAATCAGATCTTTCATTACCCATATCTTATTCATGGCCTGAGACAAGCATATTACTACCATAAGGGATTGCGAAGTTAAAGTTACTTTTCTTTCACTGATGCATATTTTGGTAGCTTATCGCATAGCTTGAAAAATAATTAGATCGATTCTTATTGCAATGGATCTTTTAAAATCCAGCCCTATGAATAGTTTCATTCTCCAATTTTATTTAACCCATCAATAAACTATACAAAAAAGTGAAAAATAAAACATTCAAACCTATGAGGTTATTCCCTTATTTCAACAGAAACTTTTGTAGACATAATACAGTGGGCAAAAAACAAATGTTTTAATATCATTTTAACGAAATTCTCATTCTGATTTGGAACTATTATTGTGTTCATAAAAACTGTTTTCATCCCATTGTACTTAAGGATTTTTTTCAAAAAATATTACATTTTAGTATAACTTCAAATTTCATTCTATAAAAAAATCAGTTGCTTCCCAGACGGGAAAGCTAAACTATACAAAAAAAAATTATTGTGTTAAAAATTTAACGTGTGAAAGAACAAAATTTAAGTGTATAAACATCAAGGAATTGGAATGGATATCAGTAACATAATCGTTTGTGCACGTTAAAAAAATGTGCAACGTGATTATCGGAATTTTGTTTTTTGTGGTAAGTACTTAATGTGGCACAGTGAAATTGTAGAGTTTTCCGACATGGTTCATTTTGTCATTCCTACAGTTGGGCTGCAAATCTAAATACTGACTTACACTAAGCCAGACATGACCCATTAACCCTGCATTAACACACGGAATATTTGGAAATAAAGATGTAATGTTTTGATGAATTATGTACATTTTCTGATTAACGGTAAGTACAGTAGTACTGACCTAGTATCTATAGAACCAATTAATTGAAATTTATTTATTTTTTACAGATACTCGTACTACATGTTTATATTTGGTTAAACTTATTGCCGCATAATTGTTTAAGGTCGGAAGAGTCATCATCTATGTAAATGGTTATGAGATATATTAGTTCTTATTGATGTACTGTCCTAGTATCTATACAACCAATTAATTGAAATTTATTTATTTTTTACAGATACTACATGTTTAAATTTGGTTAAACTTATTGGCGCATAATTGTTTAAGGTCGGAAGAGTCATCATCTATGTAAATGGTTATGAGATATATTAGTTCTTATTGATGTAAATGTAAAATAAATGCATGTCAAAAAACAAACAAAACACAAATTTTTCATTTGGAACAATTATGTACATATATTTTTTCACAGGTATATTATGAGTTTATTGAATCACATCAAAATTGTAAAAAAGCACCAGCTTGAATTGCCGATTTGTGGTTTATGGATACTACGGTGTATATCATCAGAACATCATACTTACATGAATCAAATACATAGTTTCCTTAAGCTGGGTTGAAACTAGGCCAAAAAAAAAAAGAAATTTGTTTTAATTATTAGCAAGTTGCATCAAGCTATTTCAGGTAATGTTTGAGTGTCCTAAATTGGGTTCCATTATGCGTTGCTACTGCCACAACTTCTTAAACCGTATGGATTCCACTAAAATTGATAAATTGAAGGTCCTTCAGGTTTTCACTCACAAAATCGATTAGTATAATCTAAAATATATTTATGACTACAATAATAGTTTTATAGCTTCCTTTACAGAACATTTAAAGTTATAATTTTATTTGCGCAGGTCTCCATAAGGGATCCGTGCTAGGCTCTACCTTTTAAGTGTACAATATTTGCACCCACGATTATATATCCTTGCTAATTATTTTAGACGTTAGAAGATACAAGTGAACGCAAGTAACACTATCGCTACTTACTTCTCAAAAAAAAAATTAAATGCCTGATTTCAACCGAAATCCTACCGAATAGTAAATGGTGAAAATTTTCAATGGGGGAAAAAATTATTATTTTTATTAATAATTGGGATCTACCTTGACAGTAAACTTTCCTACTAGCAACATCTTTTTTATTATCTTTTTTCCCTTTACCTGTCCTAATCCCTATTTGCTTTCGTACCTCCATTTACAGCCCCCTTGCTGTTACAATAAGTTACAATAACAAGAAGTAACATGTAAACATAATTTTAGAAAATGTCAATAAAAAGATCCACATACTCTATCCATTCATCAACCGTAGATCTAATCATAACAAATTAATAATATTCAAACCTATCTTTGTGCCCATTATGTTATATTGCTCAAAGGTCTGGAAGACTGTGCCCATTAGTGATACACGAGTCCTTGGATTCGGATTCGAAAATCCGGATCTTAGAATTATTTGTGGTAATCGAATCCAAAGCGCGAATCTGAATCATCCGAATCCGAGTATGAATCCGAACAATATTAGTTATTTTTTGCCTAAATTTACATATAGCACGATAGATGAGCTCATCAATCGTTTCAATATTTGCTTTTATGCAAAAGATTTGTTGCATAGAAGTATGGTAAGTCATTTTAAAAATTTTGTTTTGGGCAGTCTGCAATTTTTTTATATGAGTCTTTGCACTGCCACCCCATTTTTCTGACCCATATAACATGATAGGTTAAAGTATCGATTTGTAGATGGTTAATTTATTTTGAATTGAGAGTTTTGATCTGCGGTTGATAAACGGGTATAAGATACGTACAGTCTTATTGATTTTGTTTAGGGAGTTACTGATATGCTCACTGAATAGAAGTTTTTTATCTAGAATACCACCCAGATACTTAATTGAATTTTCCCATTTAATGTTGGAGTTATTAAGTTCAAGCTCAACGCTTGGTGAAAAGACTGGATTTCTTTTCATTGTGAAATAAATCTCTTTAGTTGTTACGGACTTTACCTTAATTTTCCATTGATAGAAATAAGATGACAGGGAGTCCAATGAGTTTTGTAGCTCATTTTGTATATCTGTACATGTGTTTCCAATACTAAGTATAAAGAGCTGTGCCATGCCCAAAAATAAGCATATTACATCTTTCAAACAAAGGGATGTCGTAGGTGTACATATTATAAAGGATGGGTCCGAGCACAGAACCCTGTTGGACACCAGCACTTATTAGCTTCCTACTGGAGTTAATTCCGTTTAGAGTAACGTAAAAATACCTATCAGTTAGAAAGCTTTGTATTAATTGAGTAATGTAAGTAAGGGTATTAGAAGATATTTACTTAAAAATCAGTCCATTATGCCAAACTGTATCCAAAGCGGCTTCTATTTCAAGTGTTACCATGCCAATTGACTTTTCAAGAGTCAAGTTCTCCTTGACATATTTAGAGATTTGGTCAATGGGGTGAATACAGTTCAGAAAAGGGTATTTGTTTAAGGCAGATATTAAGAATTTGGTCGATACCCGGAGATTTCTTATTTTTAAGTGATTTAATGATAACCTCTTTTGTGATTGCGGGGTTAGACGAATGTACTTATGGGTCAATGAGGTCAAAAAGAGAATTTCGTACAATTTCAGATGTGTTCGAGTCAAAGTAGATCTGAGTTTGATGGTCTTTAGACTCAAATAGTATGTCGGCTAGTACATTAACCTTCTTTAAACTAGTACTGTAAACACTTTCATTGAAGTTGAAACTTGGAATAAATTGTTTTTTGTTTTTAATGATTTTTGTGAGTTTCCAAAATGGTTGGGTACTTTTGCCTAATTTAGACAATTTATGATTCCAAGAGACATTATTTAGTTCAAATAGCTTCTTTCGAATATAATAATTTAACAAATTTACCCTGGTTTTAAAGATGGGTTGCGTGGTTCTAATCCATTTCCTTAAGGTTGTGTTTTTTAGAGTAATGATGTTTTTAATGGATAGTGGAAGTTTACGGACTACTGGCTTAACTATTTTTGCCGGTACTGACTGTTTATTTGCATTTATTATATCTATTTGAAGTATGTCGGTCATCGAGTCAATAGCTTCACAATCAGATTCAGAGTTCTGAAAGAAGTCGAGATTTTCATGAGATGAAGCACTAAGGAGACGCTTAAACTTCCTCCAGTCAGCTTTTGAGAAAAGCAAATATGTTTCTGGTTTAGTAATTTTAAGTCTTTTACTGAATTTGAATAAAACGAGGAGATAGTCAGATGAAAGCTCTGCATGAACAACAGGCTCAGAAAAGTTTGTCGGCGAATTTGTAAGAAAGATATCAAGAGTGGACGGTTTAACCTTATAACTTGCTGGTATATAGGTGGAGTCTTTAGGGAATAGAATGGAAAGTTTCGGAAAGGACAAGAGCTCGTGAAGGGTATTACCAAAACAGTTTGCTTTGGAGCAGTTCCAGAATCGATTTCTGCAATTTAAATCCCCATCCACTATGTAGTCAGCATCTAATCGAAATATTTTAAGCAGGCAAGACTTAAACATACTTTTAATGTGCTGGGTTGTCAATGAAGTAATGCAATAATTCTTTAAACATTTGGCTGAAGGACCAGGAAAGTACACCGAATAAATTTTGAGCGATTTACTGGAGTCGGTGTATATTTTTATGGCAATGTTTTCAATAAAATGCGTGTTTTAGGTTTTGATTTATTCATGCTTTATAGATTTGTGGACAATAATAGCAACACCTCCGCCTCTATAAGTTGCACGATCACTTTTATAGACAAGGTAGTTAGGAATGTACAATCTGTTTTTTTTTTGCGTTAGCCATGTTTCGCTAACAAGACAGATGTGAATTTGATTTTTTCTGAGGAAGTCAACTAGTTCAAGTCGCTTTGCTATGACGGCACAAGCATTCCATTCCATAACATTGAGATAATCAACATTATTTATAACTATAAATATATTTAAGTACCTACTAATTGTGTAATAACATTAATTTGCTCACTCTTATTTGTACATCTTTGAAGTTTGTCCATAAGCTCTGACGTAATAGAGCTTTTTTCTTCAAACGAAAATAGATCAGCGTTCGATGTATCAGCTGACTCTCTTGTCGTCTTTATGTATGTGGGTGGTGCTCTTTCTTGGGAGCCGACGAGAGCGTTCCTATAGCTTAGAGCAAGCAATTGGCGTTGCATAAAAGTATTATTGCTTTGACTGTCGTTAGTTACACTCGGCATAACTTAAGTATTTGTTGTAGTATTAGGAGGTAGCTGGTAGCTACCGTTGCGTTGAACTAAGTTGTTCTGGCTTAAGTATTGTTTAGGTTTGGCGACCTCTTTTGAATCAAGGCAATATACGAAGCCCGGTAAGGGCAGGCAGCGTTGGTAGAGGGGTGAGCACCTCTGCAGTTTGCACAACGAAGTATTCCTGTGTCTGGGCACGATGACGTCTTATGGCGGCCGGCGCAGAAAGCACACGATATGGCGACATTGCAACTGTTTGACCCATGTCCAAAAAGTTGACAATTGTAACATTGTGTTAGTTTGCTAGGCGACTTTTTTTTATATTCCCAGCAAACCTTAGTATGGTTGATGTACGGATGGTCTTTCCTCAGTTTTTGAAGAGTTGTGGATTTATTTACCAAATATACTACACATAATAAGATTTTAAAACCAGCTTTTGTTGTTCTTTCAATTGTTTTAACATCATTGCATTGTAGACCATGAGAAACTAACATAGTTTTAATCTCGTCATTATGTAACTTATCTACACCAGAGAGGACGGCATAAATGGCTTCATTTCTTTCTTCTCATAATAGAAAAACTCACAATTATCGCTTTTGAGTTAATCGCAAATAGTGTTGTGGCAGTCAAGGTTATTGACAAATATTTTGATGCCAATTGATATGGCTTAAATGTAATATGTGTCGATTTTGATTTTATTAAGCATATCATGAATATATCTAGAGCTTTTCTTAAGCACAGTTATAGGTGGAATTTTTACTTTAGTTGTAACTGGAGGTACCGAGTCATCATCTTCTCGATCTCTTATTATATTATATTATATTCTCCAAGGAGGTACAATAGTAGCTGCTGGCTGGTTCCCTGCATATTGTTTTGTCTATTCGGGCGAAGCAGTTGCCATACTACAGTTGATGCTATAAATAACATTAATAATCGCAACTCCATAATGTGCCTTATACGAAACCCCTGTATCAAGACACTAGCATTATAAAGAATTCTCTGGCTACCCAGCCATAAAGGAAGTGTTGGTAATCATCATTCTTTCAAATGAGAAAAGTATGCATCGAACAAAAACAACATCCTGCAATCACGTATATCTGAGTTTTGGCCGTCTTATTAACACCGTACAAATTTTTCAACCCTGCTACCATGATAGTTGCTCAAAAAAAAATGTTTCATATTCACTCGTCTTCGAATTGGTAACAGCGCCATCACCCACACTTATTTCCCATTGTTTGTTCAAAAGTTGATTTCTTTATTCTTATTGTATTATATTATTATTATTATATTGATCATGTAGAAAGCTCCTGAATGACCTCGAAAATAGTTGCCAACTATTACCATCTTTAAAAGATCCACATTTACAGACTGCCAAATCGGTGACCTTTTTAAATGCTTTTAAATGCTTTGTTTTGAAAGAATATACTTTCAAACAGAACGTGGTCGCTAATAATCCCTTGGAAGTGGTGCACAGGTCGTCTGACTATGCTTTTTTTTTGTTTGCACATCAGCAACGCGAACATTCCCGTCATTGCCAATGATCGATGAAGTCACTCGACCTAAAATTCACTGTTTAGTTGGCGTGTCGTCTTCATGGATGATAACGAGTCTAACAGTGAGATTTGGCTGTTCCTTTGTCCACTTGGAACGTTGTTGTAACGTATGAATTTAGTCACGTTGCCAAAGTGGCCAAAATTGCTGTATGACGCATTTTTTTTCGCAGTTTTCTGTACTACAATACAGTACCTCTTCAGGTATTGATACTAGTGAGGATCCAATAAGCATATGACCTGGTGATATTGCTTCGGCATCGTTTGGATCATCAGTCATTGGAGCAATTGGCCTTGAATTTAGTATCGGCTGCCTCCCAGTGTCCTCCAAAATGTGGTGCTCTAGGGGTATAAAACTAAATTCAAAGTTTTTACAGTTGCTATACAACTGTACGTTATCGACTGTTGATTTGTTGAATATGTGCGATTTGTATTCAGCTACCAACAAGTGTGTTGCATTATCGCTTAAGATTTTCTGAGGAATACCACGGTGATTGACAAATCTCTGAAGGCCCAGGAGAAACGCATTTGTCGATAATTCTGTTAATAACCCGATGTGGACCGCTTAGAGACGAAACAAACAAATATTGCGGCGTAATTTTTATACGGTTGTTTGGCCCTTATTTTATATGATGTATAAAAAGGAGCAAACCAAGCTACGAATGCAACCAAAAACGGTCGCATGATGCGTGGCCGATTTGCTGGAAGTTGAGAGCGATACAATTGGTTTAATTTTTTTTGCACATCGATATATATATATGATAATTTACGCAAAACACGCAAATATGTTGAGCAATTCTTCACAATCAAATCGATAACTGATTTAGTGCCCTGAGTGTTACTACAAGCTACTGTGGTCTTACGACATACTTCGATCGGCGGAGGTAATGGTTCACGCATTTGTGGCCAAGCACACTCAGGATACATAAGGAAATCGCAGAAAAGCAGTGAGAAGCATGCAACTTCATCCATTACAGCACAACATTCGAATCCGTCCAGAAATTGACTTGTACTCGTGTATTCTTGAAACTTTGTAGCGAATTTGCGCCAAGTCCTGCTGAGTAATACAGCGGCGCACAACTCAAGTTTTGGCAATGATTGTACTTTCGTCGGAGCCACCTTCGACTTTGCAATGAGCAAGTTAACATTAATGCCATAATTTTGTTGTTCCATCCGTATGCTCTTTCTGAAGCATCTGCAAACCCATGTACTTCACACAACTCATTTGGTGAAGTGAACAGAAATCGTGGAAATTCGAACATTGAAATGCCATGTAGATCCTGCAGCAGACTCATCCAGGTTTCTTGTCGTATCCCAATCAATTCACTTCAATGTTATATCCTGAATGAAGATTTTACACCGACTTATAACAGGGCTTATAAGACCTAACAAATCGAATACTCGTTCAACTGTTGGCAAGATGGTTCGTCTAGTGAAAGGTTCTCCTGACTCAAACTGGTAGTAAAACACAAAAACATCTAGGTTAGGTTGCCAAGCGATGCCTAATGATTTTGTGGTCATCAAGAACAAGACATTTTTCAGATTCAGATGTTGCCACTATTTTATTTAAATCACTTCTTCTTTTGCAGCTCATCCTCCTGATCAGCCCAAGTTAAAAGGTCATCTACGTAAAAGTCGAGTGAAAATTCAGACCAGTATTAACTTGCTATGTGACGCAAAACTGTTACTGCTAGAAATGGAGAAGCTGATGTGCCATATGTGATCGTATTCGGCTGATATGTCTGAATTTCGCAGTGTTTATTAGGTCTCTATAATATTAATTGAAAGCGAATATCCCGTTCATCAATTATGAACTGGCGATACATTTTCGTAATATCCACAGTTATTGCGAATCTGTGTTAACGGATTGAAAGTAATCTAGTTATTAATTCTTGCTGTATGGTTGGTCCCACCATTAATAACTCATTCAAAGATCGCCCTGCAGTGCTCCTTGCCGATGGGTGGAAGACTACGCGTAGTTTTGTTATTAGGTTCTGTGGCCTTAAACACAATGATGTGGTATGTAAAAATGAGGCTTGTTCATTTCTACATTCGGAACCAATGACATGTGGTTGACAGCTATGTACTCGACAATGAATGCGACATATACTTGTCTCAAATAATCATCACGATCTAGTTTCCTCTCTAAGTATTTGAAGCATTTCATTGCCATGTACAACGAGTTCCCCAATTAAAATGCTAACTGTTTGAACGGCAATCTGTCTTCCACACGTCCATCACTTCGCAGTCGCACTGTTCTGCAGAAGTACTTTTGTTAAGTGAGTCCTATGTTACCTCCGATTATCCAACCATATGCGGTATTGAGTACGCATGGCTGCATCTCGCCTAGGCTGTACTTACCTTCTCGTATAGCATAAAAAACCTTCGGTGTTAATCAAAATATCATTTTTTAAAGATGAATAAAACTGTGGATCAGCCAGTGTTATGTTTGATGGTAGATTCCATTCTGCGATTTTGTAGCTTTAATGCGGTTGCCTTGCACAAATTCTTTTTATCATTGCAAACGTTGATTGACATTCAAAATCAGTGCATCAAGATCGAAGTGTTGTGAACACGTTATGGTTCACTTTCTGCCTAACATCAGACAAACCGCTAACTTCCTCATATACCCTTTGTTTGTCAAGCTGCAAATGCTTAGCAGTTACTTCCGTAATGACATTGATCTCAAAACCAGAAACAAGAAAGCACGAACTAAGTAAAGCTGTCCGAATCTGTCCTTTATTTGGACTAATGTTGTTGGAAGTATGCCCTTCTTGGCTGTGTTTGCTACCAGACTAACACCTTGCGACGATCGTTTGTCTCCACCTAAATGACTTGTTGTTGCGTTAACGATCGACTGTTCTGCTTGTGAAAGGAACAAATTTATGTAGTAGTGTCTGACGAGCAGAGTTGCACAGTTTACATCTCTTTTAAGCTTGACAATCCCTAAATTGATGTGTATCCCGTAAACAGTTATAACAACAACCTGATATTTTAACAAATCCAATTCGTTCTTGTAATGAAATATTTACAATTGATTTACAACTAGAAATATAATGTGATGTTGCATTACAATACGAACACGCAGAACTTGTAGTAAGAAATGCTTTCGACGAGTTTTTTATATTTGGTATGCTACCTGACGGTTTCTGTTGGGTTGAGATTCCCTTCTGTGTTTCTAAAAATTGGAACCGATCAGCTGATCCAATGGTAAGAAATGATCCACGTATTGCCGATGTAGTGTCGACAATATTCTGCAGTGCTGTTGCTTGGATGGACATCATATGTAAAGAAAACAATTTCTCGATACATTCACGGAACATCAGTAAATCGTTCCCATGCCATACTGTAGTTAGCTTCTGTTAGTTGGAACGATTGCATAACTTAAAGTGCACGTCCACACAGGCAATCAACCAAGTAGTTACATATACCTATGACTGGAATAGAAGCATCGCTATGCACCAAGTTTGTGAACTTTCGAACCTTTTAAAATTGACGTACTTCCCATCGAAACTTGGCAACTTCAGTTTTGGTAAAGTACTTACATGTATTCGACCAGTTGACATTGTGGAACTTAAAAATGTTGAGTTATGATCATTCCTGCGATGCTTTTCTAATAATGCAAGGATTTTTACTTTTGCAGCAATGAACAACTCATATAGTTCGGCTCGACAAGCGTCAAGCTGTGTCCAAATTTTCAATCTGTGTTTGAGTTTGGGTCTGTTGACGATAGTGCGACTCCAAAATGTTTAATCTGCAATCCAAAACATTGGCTTCCTTTTCGGCACCATCAGCAAGGAATTTCGGTTGTACGTTTTAAATGCGATTTTCAATTACCGTACTTGGGCACGCAGAGAAATCAGCTTTGATTCCCTTATGGTCATGTCGGTGTACTCATGTTGTCTAACTTGGCATTGACCTTACCTAACTTGAAGTAACACTATGACTTATGTATCTAACAATTTGATAAGGAATTTGCTTTAATATTGCTTTTTAATTAATACTATAGCATATAATAATAATAATGGTGGTGTCACTGAGGTTGAAATATGTGCAATGGACGAAAATGTAGCTGGACGCATATGTATCTCCCGCTTCACTTTTGATGACTTGATTCCAGCTGATTAACAACCTGCTAAACAATCACTTTCATTATTTTTTATTCGGTGACATTTTTTCGTGTTTTCATATGCTTTGTTTTGATTTTAATACATTTTGCTTCTTAACATTTAATGTGTGTTCTCCTCCAACACCCATCTTGTTACCTATACGGTCATGCGGAGGAATCTACCAAGAATCTTTTGGACCAATGCTCCAATCTTCAAAGTACAAGAAATGCATTTTTTATAACTCCAAACCCTCATCATCCCTTATTACTGTTACTTATCCCAATATTGATAAGGGCTCCTGGAAAATTTTAAATTCTTCGATTGAATATAATATCATGCTATTTTCTTTTTAATTGTATGCAAACTATTATCCACCAATTGCAAGTCCGATTCGCACCAAACTTTACAGACACACTCTCAAGACTATGCTAGAGATGCCATTAAAATTTCATCAAAATCGGTTCAGCAGTTTCAGAATCTATACGAGACTTACATAAATACATACATACATATTTCCAATTTTATATATATATAGAAGTGGATTTTGTGAGTGAAAACTGATTCTGCCTCAACGACGAAATCAAGGTCCTTCAATTTATCAATTTTAGTGGAATCCATACGGTTTAAGAAGTTGTGGCAGTAGCAATGCATAATGGAACCCAATTTAGGACACTCAAACATTACCTGAAATAGCTTGATGCAACTTGCTAATAATTAAAACAAATTTCTTTTTTTTTTGGCCTAGTTTCAACCCAGCTTAAGGAAACTATGTATTTGATTCATGTAAGTATGATGTTCTGATGATATACACCGTAGTATCCATAAACCACAAATCGGCAATTCAAGCTGGTGCTTTTTTACAATTTTGATGTGATTCAATAAACTCATAATATACCTGTGAAAAAATATATGTACATAATTGTTCCAAATGAAAAATTTGTGTTTTGTTTGTTTTTTGACATGCATTTATTTTACATTTACATCAATAAGAACTAATATATCTCATAACCATTTACATAGATGATGACTCTTCCGACCTTAAACAATTATGCGCCAATAAGTTTAACCAAATTTAAACATGTAGTATCTGTAAAAAATAAATAAATTTCAATTAATTGGTTGTATAGATACTAGGACAGTACATCAATAAGAACTAATATATCTCATAACCATTTACATAGATGATGACTCTTCCGACCTTAAACAATTATGCAGCAATAAGTTTAACCAAATATAAACATGTAGTACGAGTATCTGTAAAAAATAAATAAATTTCAATTAATTGGTTCTATAGATACTAGGTCAGTACTACTGTACTTACCGTTAATCAGAAAATGTACATAATTCATCAAAACATTACATCTTTATTTCCAAATATTCCGTGTGTTAGTGCAGGGTTAATGGGTCATGTCTGGCTTAGTGTAAGTCAGTATTTAGATTTGCAGCCCAACTGTAGGAATGACAAAATGAACCATTTCGGAAAGCTCTACAATTTCAGTGTGCCACATTAAGTACTTACCACAAAAAACAAAATTCCGATAATCACGTTGCACATTTTTTTAACGTGCACAAACGATTATGTTACTGACATCCATTCCAATTCCTTGATGTTTATACACTTAAATTTTGTTCTTTCACACGTTAAATTTTTAACACAATAATTTTTTTTTTTATAGTTTAGCTTTCCCGTCTGGGAAGCAACTGATTTTTTTATAGAATGAAATTTGAAGTTATACTAAAATGTAATATTTTTTGAAAAAAATCCTTAAGTACAATGGGATGAAAACAGTTTTTATGAACACAATAATAGTTCCAAATCAGAATGAGAATTTCGTTAAAATGATATTAAAACATTTGTTTTTTGTCCACTGTATTATGTCTACAAAAGTTTCTGTTGAAATAAGGGAATAACCTCATAGGTTTGAATGTTTTATTTTTCACTTTTTTGTATAGTTTATTGATGGGTTAAATAAAATTGGAGAATGAAACTATTCATAGGGCTGGATTTTAAAAGATCCATTGCAATAAGAATCGATCTAATTATTTTTCAAGCTATGCGATAAGCTACCAAAATATGCATCAGTGAAAGAAAAGTAACTTTAACTTCGCAATCCCTTATGGTAGTAATATGCTTGTCTCAGGCCATGAATAAGATATGGGTAATGAAAGATCTGATTGTCTAGCCATATATGTGGGAATGAGAGATAAACACGATAACGAGAACGACAAGCAAAAGCAACAACAAGGATAGCGGCAATGACGCAAGCAACAGCGATGATGAGCGGGTAGCAAGCAATTAGTTGATATTCGGCAGTCAACAAAGGAGGAGCAACGACGATCTGCAAACGGTATACGCAGTGAGCTCAAAACGACGAAGGACAGACGGTCCACCAACAACTACGCGACATGATTAATCTTTTGTTATTATTGAGAAAATATTTACCAATCAACAAACTGTAACAAACTCAAATTAAGAACCTACGTACATAAGGCTCAACAGTTCCTCATGGGTCCAGAACCCTTTTGTGGGTTTCTGAAACCCACTTAATGGAAGTCATGAGAAAATCGGAATAGCAGCCCATGATGTGTGGCAATAGTGACAATGGCATTGTCATTCCAATGGACTAGCAGCACTTCGTTTTTTGTGTCGTAAGCACAGACACTATTTTCACTATCTTCTTTCCGGATCGACCGAGTTTTCATTAAGGGCGCACTGGCAACTGGTCTTCCCTCAATAAAGAACAACATTGAAAGTAGCCTAAAATGTAGCTTGGTGAATAATTATTGATGGAACATTGGAGGTTTTTTGTTTGAAAGTTACAAGAAAAAATTACTAGGAATCTCTGATTTATTTAATATTATTAAATTTGCATTAGCCAAATTATCATCGTATTTAAAAGATTCTTCATTGCAATTTGCAATGCATTATATGCAGGTTGTACACTCTTTCGATCATTTATTCCTTTTCTCACTTGTTACTAATCCTCTACCTTGAGGTATCCGGAATATTTAAATTGGAATTTTGTAATTATTATTCTTGCAAAACAGTTAACAAACTTAAAAAATCTATATGACAGTGTTGCCACTGCTGATTTCTACTCTATAGAGTATGTTTTTATTTCAGCACAAGGTTGCAGAGTTAAGCCAGTGATGCCAAGTTTTGTAATGACAGTTAAAAACTAATGACAAGACAAAAAACTAAATTGTTACATTAAATTATTGGATATTCGATTGACAGTAACAAGGTTTATGTTTATGCTTAAAATCAATGCTTCCATCCATGTAAAACCTTCCATCCCATTTTTACATGTTCACATTCATCATCATCATTTGGCGCTACAGCTCTTTGTGAGCTTTAGCCTGATGAGCAATATGCCTCCATGTTACTCGATCTTTTGCCGCCCTTTTCCAGCTTTCAGTTGTAGTTTCTTTAGGTCTTCGTTTAGTTCATCCATCCATCTTGATCTTGGTCTTCCCCTGGCTTTGTCGTTGAATGGCTTCGCATCTAGAATTTTTCTTTGCGCTCTTGATTCGTCCATTCTTGTTACATGGCCTAGCCACCTTATGCGTTGCGCTTTGATAAATTGCATCACGTTTTCACCTTGGATTAGATGTTCAAGTTTGATGCTGCAGTTGTAATCGCTTGTTTTAGAATTGTCCATTCCTCTTCTATGCTTTCTGAGATTTCAGTGTTAGAGATTTTTTCGTCGATTTTATTTTGGAAGTCTCTTTTTACATTCTTGTCGTCCATTCTGTCTGTGTTCCATTTGTTCCTTTTCATTCCTTTGACTTTGGCAATGTTAGACAGCTTTTGTCGCATTTTCACTTTTACTAAAAAGTGGTCACTGTCACAGTTTGGCCCTCTGAGGCTTCGTACATCGGTTATGTTGCTTTTTCTTCTTTTGCATATGAGGACGTGATCTATTTGATTCGCATTGTTGCTTCCCGGAATTTTCCATGTACCTTTATGTATGTCTTTATGTGGGAATGCAGTACTCATGATAAATGTTTCTGTAGAGCTTGCAAAATTACATAATCTCATGCCATTTTCAGTTGTTGTTTCATGGAGCGATTGATTGCCAACTACACCTTTAATAGAGCTTTCGCAACCTATTTTTGGCATTGAAATCTCCCCGGATAACAATTGTGTCATATTTGCTTATTCTTGCGTATATTTCTTCGATTGTTGAATAGAAGCGGTCTTTTTCTTCTACCTCTGCATCCTCCGTTGGTGCATATGCTGATATCAATGTAACATTATTGAACTGTCCTTTTACTCTTAATTTGCATAGTCTATCATGAATTGGTTGAAAATCGAAAATTTTGTCTTTGATATTCCGGCCTATATAGAAACCTGTGCCGTTTCTCCCTGATTTTTTGCAGTTACCGCTGAAGTACAGTATATATTCTTTTTTTCTGATTTCTCCGAAGTCCTTCCATCGTAATTCCTGCAGGGCCACGATGTCCATATTGTATTTTGTAAGCTCATCTGCAATCTCATTAATTTTTCCGGCTTGTAGCATAGTTCTGATGTTCCAAGAGCCAAGATACCAACCAATATTCCTTTTTCAGTTCCTGTGGTCGTCAACATTTACGAGTTCCTTCCGAGGCTTCTTTTCATCTTTCATGACAGTTATTTTTCGACGAGTGGGTTGTCGGTGCAACGTCGTCTAGGCTGATTTTTCCTTCAGCCTCGGATAGTCTGTTATACCCCAGACTTTGGCTCGCCTTTTTCTCTTTCGAGTTTTGCCTGTTAGGGTTATACCAACCGCACTCGGTTGTTAGAGCCTCTTTCGTTATTGACAGGATGCACCGACGTGTAGGTGAGGTTGACAATTGAATAGAATAGGCTATAT
Organism: Amiota communis; assembly: GCA_037043315.1. Classification (NCBI taxonomy): domain Eukaryota; kingdom Metazoa; phylum Arthropoda; class Insecta; order Diptera; family Drosophilidae; genus Amiota; species Amiota communis. The sequence continues at coordinate 67,984 of JBAMAV010000254.1, forward strand.
AATCGCGTCACCATTCCATTAACATCCCATGGATCATGTAGACATGATACAGTGGACAAAAAACAAATGTTTTAATATTATTTTAACGAAGTTCTCATTCTGATTTGGAACTATTATTGTGTTCATAAAAACTGTTTTCATCCCATTGTACTTAAGGATTTTTTTCAAAAAATATTACATTTTAGTATAACTTCAAATTTCATTCTATAAAAAAATCAGTTGCTTCCCAGACGGGAAAGCTAAACTACAAAAAAAAAATTATTGTGTTAAAAATTTAACGTGTGAAAGAACAAAATTTAAGTGTATAAACATCAAGGAATTGGAATGGATGTCAGTAACATAATCGTTTGTGCACGTTAAAAAAATGTGCAACGTGATTATCGGAATTTTGTTTTTTGTGGTAAGTACTTAATGTGGCACACTGAAATTGTAGAGTTTTCCGAAATGGTTCATTTTGTCATTCCTACAGTTGGGCTGCAAATCTAAATACTGACTTACACTAAGCCAGACATGACCCATTAGCCCTGCACTAACACACGGAATATTTGGATGTCAAAGATGTTATGTTTTGATGAATTATGTACATTTTCTGATTAACGGTAAGTACAGTGGTACTGTCCTAGTATCTATATAACCAATTAATTGAAATTTATTTATTTTTTACAGATACTCGTACTACATGTTTATATTTGGTTAAACTTATTGCTGCATAATTGTTTAAGGTCGGATGTTTATATTTGGTTAAACTTATTGGCGCATAATTGTTTAAGGTCGGAAGAGTCATCATCTATGTAAATGGTTATGAGATATATTAGTTCTTATTGATGTAAATGTAAAATAAATGCATGTCAAAAAACAAACAAAACACAAATTTTTCATTTGGAACAATTATGTACATATATACTTTCACAGGTATATGATGGGTACATTCTAATTATGAGTTTATTGAATCACATCAAAATTGTAAAAAAGCATCAGCTTGAATTGCTGATTTGTAATTTATGGATACTACGGTGTATATCATCTGAACATCATACTTACTTGAATCAAATGCATAGTTTCCTTAAACTCTGGTTGAAACTAGACGAAGAAAAAGAGTGAAATTTGTTTTAATTATTTGCGAGTTGTATGAAGCTATTTCAGGTAATGTTTGAGTGTCCCACATTTGGTTCCATCATGCATTGCTAGTGCCAAAACTTCTTAAACCGTATGGATTCCACTAAAATTGATAAATTGAAGGTCCTTCAGGTTTTCACTCACAAAATCGATTAGTATAATCTAAAATATATTTATGACTACAATAATAGTTTTATAGCTTCCTTTACAGAACATTTAAAGTTATAATTTTATTTGCGCAGGTCTCCATAAGGGATCCGTGCTAGGCTCTACCTCTTAAGTGTACAATATTTGCACCCACGTTTATATATCCTTGCTAATTATTTTAGACGTTAGAAGATACAAGTGAACGCAAGTAACACTATCGCTACTTACTTCTCAAAAAAAAAATTAAAGGCCTGATTTCAACCGAAATCCTACCGAATAGTAAATGGTGAAAATTTTCAATGGGGGGAAAAAATTATTATTTTTATTAATAATTGGGATCTACCTTGACAGTAAACTTTCCTACTAGCAACATCTTTTTTATTATCTTTTTTCCCTTTACCTGTCCTAATCCTTATTTGCTTTCGTACCTCTATTTGCAGCCCCCTTGCTGTTACAATAAGTTACAATAACAAGAAGTAACATGTCAACATAACTTTAGAAAAAGTCAATAAAAAGATCCACAGACTCTATCCATTCATCAACTGTAGATCTAATCAAAACAAATTAATAATATTTAAGCCTATCTGTGTTTCCATTATGTTATATTGCTCAAAGGTCTGGAAGACTGTGCCCATTAGTGATACACGAGTCCTTGGATTCGGATTCGAAAATCCGGATCTTAGAATTATTTGTGGTAATCGAATCCAAAGTGCGAAACTGAATCATCCGAATCCGAGTTTGAATCCGAACCCTACGAAACCGAGTCTGATTACGATGTCGAACCCTGCAAAAGCGCAAGCGAATCCGAGTACGAATCCGAACTCTACGAAACCGAGTCCAAGGACGAATCCAAACCCTACGAAAATTAATCCGAGTATGAATCCGAATGGGGATATGAATTCTGCGAGTCCGGATCCGAGTACGAATCTTATGAATCTGAGTTTGTCTCACAGTACGAAACCGAATCTAAAATATATTTATTGAAAACTAATAATCATCGAATTTAATTGTATTTGTCGAATATGATTCGGGCAATCAGGCGCACAGAAGTACCAAACAATGGAAAAAAATTCTATTAAGTGGGAGTCGGACTCGCACATAAAAGGTTCCGTACCACCGCACAAGGTTTTTAAACTATCTGGGCGTTTTTGATATCGGATGTTTTCAATTTCGTCCAAAAAAACGCTCAGTGTGCTAGAAAACACGACGGTTAACATTGAAAAGCTGAATGAAAAGTGTATGCGATTTTGTATGATTGCCAGCATTGTTTCTTTTTGCTTATTTCGTTTATTTTACTTGAGTTTAAAAGATTTTTTTGTAAAATGCTAATTTATATTTAAAACAAATAAAATTATCGGGCATCTGCTAGAAACCGGTTTCGTCTTAATTCCAGCCGAATTCTATTTTTGGTTGTGTTAGCAACCGCTTTTGACATTTTTGAAATCGGCAAGTTTTTTACAGACGAGTTGGTTAAATTCTCTCTCATCTGAAGTTGTTAAAAGAAAAAAGGTACCAAAATCTGTAGCTTATTGTTTTCCTCGCTAAACTGCATTTGAAAAATATAACATTATTATTATTATTATTATAGACAGCAAGATCGAAGTTAAAACTAACAACCTAGCACTATGGAAAATATCAATGGCTTCTAATGACCTTTGAGATTTGTATAAACAATATTTCTAATAAAATAACAATGGTTGCTTATAAGTATGTACAAAATTATAGTGAATATTTACATATGGAATACATTTTTATAATGTTTGAGTTGAGTACAAATTTATGGTGAACATTTACATATATGTAGGTACATATACATTTTTTTTTTTTTTTTTCATATAACCTAATCATCTTGTTTTATTATGGAATAAGTTGGCTTCTTTTAGGAGTTTAATAATAGTTTGTATATGTTATTTTGGGATGGGTCTGATAATAGTTCAATAGTTGTGTGAAAAGATTTGGGATCGCATATTTGATAATGTGGGGCATATGTTCAATATGTGGTCTATGGTAATTACTGCGATAGTTTGGCAACGGTGGCATATATTGGTTTTGGTTGAATCTAGTTAGTGTTTGTCACAAGAACTATTTTAGTAGATATTTACTAATTCGAAGTCGCTGATTTCGAATCTGCCCTTTGTTTTTTGAGATACAGATACACTTCTTTCTTTTTTACCTTTACACAGAGTTTGTTTACGTTATTGCACTACTTCTAATGCTGTTTATGTTATTGAAAATCTCAAACATTAAACTCATACAAAGAAATATTAACAAGTTCGTAATAATTGAGTTTCAGTTCAAAAACCAAAAAGCACCTTTTTCATGGAAGCTCATAAGAAATTAAGAATAAAATATAACCGTAATCGGTTTTGCCTTACTAAATTTTCTAAAAATAGCTTAATGAACGGTACTGTAAAGATGAAAAGAGAAAAAGATAATAATAGTAAAGGAAGACTTACAATAGCAAAAACAACATGCAATTAGTCGAACATTTACGAATATTAGAAAGCAGTGATGCCATTTTAACCTTTTTTCCGGACAGATATTTCCTTCGATCAAAAGGGCAATAAAACTCATCTAAGTTATAAAAATAAATTTATAAGATAAAAATTACAAAATAATTTGTTCTGTTTTTGTAATAGGTAGATGGCATTACTGTTAGAAAGATATATGTTAATGGGAGAGAGAAAGAAGTGACTGTATCTCAAAAACTAGACGTGATACAAAAATACCAAGGGTACATTCGAAACCAGCGACCTCGAATTAGAAAATATGTACTAAAATAGTTCTTGTGGCTGTAAATGCTGTTGATCAGTGTTATTTTCGTTTGATTGCTTCTTGATATTTGGTATTGATCTAAAGTGAAGTGAATTGGTCTGCTGATTTTTTATTATTGGTTACGTATTTGTACCAGGTAGATGTTTGCCCATTTAGTCTTTATAATCTTAAGTTGTTTTTAAGAAGTTTGTGTACATCAGAGAAATTATTATTGTGTTTGTATATTAGTCGGTTTGTTGGGGAAGCATTTGCTTCTTGGTCAGCAATTTCATTTCCTTTTATTCTTTTATGCCCTGTAATCCAGTGAAGTCTAATTTTAGGATATTATTGTAGAAGGAGGGACCTTATGGCTGATTCATAGTAGTTATGATTTTCAATATTTTCAGATTATATAGTCGCCATGCTTGCTTTTGATTAAGTTGATAGCTTCAAATATAGTAATAATTTCAGCAGCATAGATACTCCATACTCCATGGAGGTAATAGTCTAATTTTAACTGCGCTCTCTTCGTTTGTGATAGCGAATGGTGTGATTTGGATCCGTTAGTGTAGACAAAGATAACTGACGTGATTTTTTATTAATTTTGTATGCTTTTTAGTTTCGAAACTAATTTGTGTAGGGGGGATTTATAAGGGCAAAATATGCATATAAAGTGTATTTATATTGGCTTCCATTAGGAGATTGTTAACGGGTGTTGTGGGAAACACACAAAGGCCTAATCTGATAGCTGTGTTTAAAATAGTTTGTATTCAGAGAAGAAACTGGTGCGTTCCCATAAAAGGGCAAGTCATAGTCTATTTTTGATAATAAAATTGCGTTGAATACAGAGATGAGTGTGTGGGTATTGCTGTTAAATTTGGGGGTAGATAAACATTTAATGGTATTGACTTTTTTAGTGAGTGAATTAGCAGGATTGACAATGTGGTTGTGCCACCTGTATTATCGTTAATGGTTAAGCCTAATATTTTAAGAGTAGAAACTTTAGGAAAAGTGTAGTTATTTGTTTTGATTGTGCTTTGGCATTTAATCTTTCTGCATACATGTAAATGTTTACAAATGTATAGTGATAGGGAAGATCCAGAGAATGAACACCATTCAGCTACTATCTTTGAGAAGGTCTGGTCTAGATTTATTGTAGAATTGGTTTGCTTTTGGTTGATGAAAATCATCCGATTAATCTACAAAGGATAAATTCCGTTGAATTGTGCTTATATTTGCATGTTTGTTATAAGCTATTACAAATAATATAACGGATATTGGAGATCCTTGGGGAATGCCATAATGAATTGGATAGATATTTGAGATCTGGTGGATACTCTACATTTCAGTTTCCTATTCGTCATAAAATTTTTTATATAGTTTAGTATTTTTGGTCTTATGCTCCATTAAGTGTGGTTTGTGTGAAAGTGCGGAGGTTATCAGGTGGTCTATATAACTAATGCTGCCTGTAACAGACTTTGCTCTTTTGAAACCGATTTGATTTGGGTGCAATAGTTTGTTAACGTTGACAAACCACCACAATCGTTTGGCTACAATTTTGTCGAGAAATTTACTAAAACAGAGATTCAAGACTATTGGGCAAAATGGTTGCTTGAGATGTTGTTGTAGTGTGTTATCAGTCTATTTTGAAATGAGTAAGATGATAGGATAAGAAATTCGGTCTATGCCTAGCGTACGTCCTTTTAAACTAGAAAGTGTTGATCGTAGTTCTATCATGGTTATATAATTCTTAATAAGTAGGACAGTCACAGATGGAGTAGATGTGTCAGTGAATTTGGAGTCCTCTGATTCAGAGGACCATTATTACGCAAATGTGTTAGATTATCTTTTATACATAAGGCTGTATTTGGGTGGGTTATGACATTAATATGCTTCTTATTGTTGAGGCCGTAAAAGCGCCTTATGTTACTAAAAATCTTGGAGGTTGGAGTGAGAGGCTGTATATCTGAGGTGAATGCAGAAAGGGCTTACTTTTGCTTATTTTAAGTTGTCTTCTGAATATTGGATTTGCTTTTTTGTAGGAAATGATATTTTCAGTTGAGATGTATCTCTTCGATGTAGGGTGTGCCATGCTTAAGCTTTTCTTTCCGGAGGTGATCCAGTTTTTGGTTCCACCATTGTACATTACATGGTACGAAATGTTAATTTACTTACCATTTCTATAACCTCTTCATAGTCTTCTTCTAAATCAATATCCAGCTCAAAACTGTCTTGAACGTCATCATCTTCTTCTGAATAAGCATTTTCATCTTCGGTATCCGGCGATTCAAAAAAAGCAATCACTTCTTACGGAATTATCACCTATTCACGGAAGTGAATAGTATTATAAGTTTGTCCTGAAGTTTGTAACACACAGAAGGAGACATCGCAGACCACAAAAACGGACATGGCTAAATCGTCTCAACGATTTGATTTCGCCATGTCCATCTGTCCGCCTGTCTGTCTGTATGTATGCAAACTAGTCTTTCAGTTTTTGAGATAAGGAGCTGAAATTTTATATATAGGTTTATTTTTACCATACGCTGCACATTTTTCGGAATCAGTTGAATCGGATCACTACGGGGGTACAAACCACCATTTGAATTAATGTTCTTATAAGAAAAAAGTTTTTTTTAAAAAGTACATACAAAACTGTATTGTGCCCCTCAAACTGTGCTCACATTTGACACTCAAAATGTGTTCTTTGTTGATACTTAAACTGTGACGGAGAGAATATAGTGATGTTAAGAATGGAAGCATATTTGATATATGGCATTTGTCGCCATTTCTACCATTCATTTATAGATATTTTTGTTGCTTCAATGTTTCGTTTTGTATTACGAGTAGAAATTAAATTAAATTAAATTAAAAAATACATGCCGCAACAACAAAAACGATAATAAAATGCATATTTGCATACATGTATCTACTTTTTTGTATTATTCACACGTATATACACACATATTTATATAAATATGTATAAGCAAACAAAAATTATGTACGAGGGCAAGTCAATTAGTTAGTTAAATAATATTTTATTGCACATATCTGCATATTTAATTGAACTCAACAGAGCATTGATTCCTTTCAAAGCGATTTTCCCTGTCATCTACATTAATTTTTTGGGCTTAGCAATTGAATGTTGAACGAAAATATCAAAGAGTTAAGATTTGGTTTAGTAACCTACCGAACGAGGAGGTGCATCACTGATGTTCTAGGTACATAATCCTCCTAACCAGTTTTGATTATACTATTTTCATACAGAATACAGAAATAAATCCAAATTTATGACTGTAAACAACTATTGGTGAGCGATCTTTGGTTAATTTTCTATTAACTTTTCGTCTTGCATTCGCACAAAGTAAATATGCAAATAAATATGGAGGCAATCGGGCGTGAGTGAGTGAGTGTGTACGTTTGCGTGAGCGTGCGTGTTTATGTCCTTATTTACATGCTTGTAATAATTTATTTGTTTATTTGGATTTTAATTCATTTGTTTGCATTTTTAAATCAATGAATGAGTCAATTGAATGAATGAACAAATGAATGAATAATTTCAACTAAATTAATGGATGAAATAAAATGAAAACCAGAAAGAAGGCTATCATTGGCTATGCCAAAGATGTAATACTCTTCACTCACTTCACTCTTTCTGTCTTAGCATCACATCAGTTTGAGTGGCACTTTTACAGTTAATTTATTCTTTATAAGTTTATCATTTAATTTGGGTTTTTATGGTAACCCTAGGATCATAAAATTTACATGGTAGATGAATATGAATCAGAAACTTATAGTGTCAAAAATTAAGTGTGATAAGTCAAAAAACAAAACAACTTTTCCTAATAAGAACATTAATTTAAGTGGGGGTTTGTATGGGAGGTACCCTCCTAGTGGTCCGACAAATGTGCAGCGTATAGTTAAGAGAAATTTTAGCCCTCTAGCTCAAAAACTGAGGGACTAGTTTGCATACATACAGACGCACCGACAGACAGAGATGGTCATGGCTAAATCAACTCTTCTCATCAAGCTGATTACAAATATTTATACTTTATGTTGTCTACGATGTATCCTTCTGTGTGTTACAAACAACATGACAAACTTATAATACTCGTACTATGCACTCCCGTGAAGTGTATAAAAATCACAATAAATAAAGAATTATGAAAATAAATTTAAACAGAAATCAAATCAGACAAATCGAGCAAAATGAATGCATTTGTTCAATTTAAATTTCACTCGATTCAATTGCAACTAATTTCAATCAATTTATCCATTGAGCTAATAAAATTTTACAAAAATTAAATCATAAACCATAAATTTCAATTGAATCAACAATTTATGCATTGTACACTACACTGTAGTACAGAACTGTACAGAAGTTAATTTACATTGTATTTTTATAGAAAATCGTTGTTACATATAAGCCCATTCTATTCCTTAGAGTTTTTAAAAATAATAAGCTCATATCATGAGTATATTCCAGAAAAAATATTACAAATCATTAATCGATCAACTATAAATGTGTGACATTAATTTGATCATTCTAAAGGTTTGATACATCAGTTTTTAAAGAATCAAAGAAATGCAAAAGATATCTCAAAGAGAGATAGAAAAATTATAAATTTAAAATGAAGAATAAACAGTTTGCTGATGACAAAATTATTGGTATGTATTGAAACCATCATATCACACATCACAAATTTATAAAATCTTTTCAATCATATCAAATGTGTGATGGCTATAGAAAACAAATAAAATAATACACATGGACGGGGGTAGTATGAGTGCGTCGTGTATGTGTGAGATGTTTAAATGAAAGATTGGACAAAAGGACAAACGAAAAATGTAGAATGTAGACATATGTGTGTATAAACTATATAGACTTATGATTCCTTTTAGGTATTCATGAAAAATCAAACCAAATATGATTTTTAAATGATTTATTTGCCAAATGCCAAATGTCATAATATACACATACAAGTATGTATGAATGAATGAAGGTAGATAGCTAGTACATATTCTATGCTTTAGATATTAGAAATTTGTGATCCAAGGTGGAATGGTGGTGGTAAGTTGATGCAATTTGGCCCGGAAGGCAAGCTGTAATATGCCATGCTGACATTTATTGCTCATATTTTTGTTATAACTGACGCTAACGCTGATGCTATTGTTGTTACTGAGGACTTTTGGGAATTAATGTAAAAAATATTTAAAAGCCAACAAAAGTAGACACCCATCCTAACAGATACATATTGTACGAGTATATGCTGCCAATATTTAGAGAAGGACCATAAATGGAGTTTATTTTATTTAACATTTGGTTTTATCTCTCTCTCTCTCTCTTATTTGTATTTTCGATTTTATGCAAATTTTATTTTATTTGTTTTAAATATTTTGGTAATATTATTATTATTGTTGCTGTTGTTGTCGTCAATAATATTTCCGCTTAGCCACAAAAATGAAATAACAAAAGTGAAAGCAACAACAAAAATATTTTTTGGATATTCTACAGTAAAATATGCTTTTAAAGGAAAAAAAATATAACAAGATTAACTGAACCTACATATAAATTCGGCTATAGCTTTTATATTTTCAGATATGATACTAGTAAGATTAATAAGATTTGTGTTTCTTTAACTTTATTATGTTATTCTTGTAAATTCATAAGCAGTTTGAAAAATTGGTAACACATCAGATTCGAATTTAGGCAAGTAGGTAGTTCAAGTCCCTCACAGTCATCTTTTAAAGCAGAAAGGCAAATGTTCAATAGGGAAAACTTCTACTCGTTGCTTTGAATTTATGATCAGTCCTTAAAAACTCAAATACGACTTTATATGTAGGTCAGGAGTTCCCATAGGCATTCCATTACATGATGATGAAGACTCAAGAATCATTCTGTATATAGGATCAGAATCATTGGATTACATGCAATTCTATTACTAAATGATAAAAGAAACTTACGAACTGATTCGCATTTATATGTTTATAGAAGAATATCATGTTCCACATTCAAAATCTTATTTCAATATCTCAAAAACTGAGATTAAATTTAACATAGCCTCATGCACCGAGGCACTAATAGATGAACAGATTAACTTATTGACTGACAAGTTGCTTTCATTGCTTTGCAATGTTGATATGGGAAATATTAACTTCTTGGGGTCTTCGTCGGAAAGTTTTAAGCTTAACAAAGACCACACTGAATTGTATAAATATAAGAATGAAAATATACATGTATATCTATGCCAAAGTCAAGATACATTTGCTTGAGTACAGTTGCTAAAATGTACAAATTCTCTTTTTTAATAGTAGAAGTACAAACATACTTATATCAGTGAGTAGGTAGTAGAAGTGGTAGCCGGTGATGAAAGCCACTTTACTCAGATCAAAACTCGTTTAATTTTATATCACTCATACACTGTGCCCTAGTATTCATTAAAGAGCCAGCCCAATTTTTTATCGAATTTCATAACATATTTAATGTCCAAGTCTTTCAAGTTTTTAAGTTCTAAGGGAGAAATGATGGTGTAGATAGGATGACATATAATTCCTTCTTTCTCTTTACCCCTACAGCTTCTGTGGAAGTTGTTTGTGTAAACCTCCATGCTGTCGGCATGTTTACTAATCAGTTAGTGGATGGAAATGATAATCACTGATGAGGAGGAAATGATAAGTACCAGTAGCCTTTCGGCCCACTTAAGAATCTGATCGATCATAAAAGTCAATCAATCCATAGTTTATCGACTCATTTATTTTCATCAAAGTTGTATTCTTTGGCTGAATGAGGTTTCAATATTCACAAAATTGTATTGACTCAGTATTTATTATAATCAGATTCAATCCAAATTGCAAGGCGAATTACATTCTCCTAACTAATTAGTTAAGTCTTTGGAAGATAAAACTGATCACAGATAAGACTAATGCTACTTATTTTTCAAAAAAACAAAAGGCCTAATTTCCTAATAGTAAATGGGAGAACAAAATTAGATGCGTTGAGGACTACCTTGACAGTAAGCTCACCTACAAGTAACATGTTAACATAACTCTAGAAAAAGGTCAATAAAAAGATCCTAATCATAACAAATTAATAAGTTTATTATTTATTTGTGCTCAGAGGTCTGGAGAGGCTGTACCAATACGCTGCAATCTTCATTTATTAATTTTATTTATTTAAATCATAATTTATTTAAAATAAAGTAGGAAAACAACATAAAAAATTTCGAATAACAAATTTAATTAGTTAAGTCCGTCTCCAATCCGGTGTGGGAAATTTATTTGCTAACCAACTAGCTATGCTCCTTCTCACAGCAATGTGTAGGCAGAGACACATAATCAAACTGATGAGCATCAAAGGCAAATGGAATGGCCAACGTCCAGTTTATCTAATGTGATCTGATTCACGTAGGCAGCGAAGGACGACTAAGTTAAGTGCAGAGGGCGAGATCTAAGGCGAAAGAATGTGATAATACTTATTATAAAATGTGTATAAAACTCAGAAAGGATCATTTATGGGATAATTACTTTTGAAAATGATTCTTTACCTACTTTTCTATTACCCAAAATTTTGGCTTCATGAAGTTGCTGGTGTCACTGAGAAAATCACTCTCGTAAAAAACTAAACTCAACTTGTGCTGACTAGTACTTTTCTACACTAACTCCTAGTGTTTGTTACACAATTTGCGACATCTTCAGTAGCCGTTCATCTATGTAAATTGAAACCGTTAATGTTTCTCCGAATCAAGCACCCTGCTGGCCTTTCAAAATGCAACTATTTATAAAAATTTCCTGTAATACCAAAAAGACTAATAATTATAATTCAAGTTCAAGTTCAAATAACTAATAAGATATAGAGTGCAATAAAAAGCTATGAAAAGAAGAGATTGTAAGCAAGAAGGGAATGCATTCATCCTTTTCTGAAAAGGAATAAAAACACTTGATTTAATACTTGATGACAAACTAGTTAGTCATCTGCCTCGTCAATGGGCAATGGACAGAGCTTGTGCATATTCCGCTTGAACACACCACTCCACTCGCAATTGACCGTCGTTTTATCACTCGCCCTAACACCCATTGACCTGGGGGCATGTGATCCACGGCGACCAATACCAACCTTTCGCTCTCAATGTATTGCCTTAAAGTTGACTATGTGACTCGTTCTTATAACCCCAACAAATCCTCACGTGACCACCGGCAACTTAAAAACTTATGAACGGCGCAAACACCTACGTTAAATACCAGTTTATTAGTTTATAAGTTGGTTTGCTAATTTGACCATATCCTATAACATACCACTTGAGAGTTTCTCACCTTTTCCATCATTAAAGTCAAACATTAGTCTAATCAATCAATTTATAATATATGGTGTTTCAATTCACTACCATACTATGAATATATTTTATTCATTTCATTTCATATTATTGTATTTATTTATAATAGTATTACATTTCCATTATATTGAGTACTCACTGTTTGACTCTATAGTTCTACTATGTTATATTTGCTGTCGTGTTTATATTTGTTTGAGAGTTTGTGAATTTCACACATGAGCTTAAATAATTCAAATATCAATTTGTTGTTGCAATAAATATTTGATTTCGAACCAAAATGTATTAAAATCCATTGGGATTTTACTAAATCAGTAAAAGGAGGAAAAAAAAAATCATGTTATTAAAAAACAACAATAACAACAACAGAAATTATTTAAATAATATATGCATAGTACTTCACTTTATATTGTACCAATATATTTGTGTGTTAGAAGATGAAATCAGAAGTTAAATTATTATAGAAACACTTCAAGTTTTCACAATATTATTATGAAATCCAATTGAATAAAATTGTAATTTGTACTTTCAAGTTGAAATTGTAACTAAAACATGAAGTTTATCTTATATTTGATTCATTATCTCTATAAAATCGTTATGATAGACCTGCTGCTCTTCCACTGATGCCTAGTTTGCACGGCTCTTTGCTTCAGTGTTTGCCTTAAATCTTATTGCCATGGGAGACTGTACAAAAAACCTGGGCTACCATCAGCGTTGCTTTCAGAGTCTTCACACCTTTTGAGTTCGATTACCATGACAAGGAGACAATCCAAAAAGTTCTGTAAGTTTTCCATCAGGCTAATCATACAATATTTGATTTAAAAAATTTTAATTGCTTTATTTTTGAAGAGGCATAAATTTATGAACTTATTATTGCGAGCTCCCATTTATATTTACCAATACAATTTAGCTCAGCTCAGCTCAGCTCATTCATTCATTCACTTAAATCATACAATGAGCTGAGAATTGCGAATTAAATGGTTTTTTATTTTGGTTGTGGTTGTCATGGAGGATACTTGCACCCAAAAACCAGGACACAATAAATGCAAAGGGAAGCGATATAAATACGCCGCAGAGACAAATGGAAAATTAATTGTCAGAATGCGAATGTTGTTAGCCTCGCCCTCCATCTATGGTACATTTGGTTGGGAGTCACAGCCACTGTTCGGTTGTTCCCCATCCATTCATTTATCCATTCATTGCTTGTTTAGTAACTAAAGTTGTTGCTTCCGTAATGCCAATTGTTGATGTTGCTGCAATCGATTTTTTATTTATTTATCTTGCATTGTTTTACAAAACAAAGACCATGATGATGATGATGACGATGATGAAGGACATCGGCAAAGGCAATATCGGCGTCTGTTTGCTTCCAATTGACGTTTATCATTGGCATAACTTGTGCTTTTCTCCATTTCCATTATAATCATCCGTTTCTTTTGCTTCTTATTGTCTTTATCCTTTGCCATTGCCTGGCACGTGAGGTATACTAAGGGTAAGGAAAGCTGTTGTTGGTCTGCTATAGACTATTTTGCATATCATTGATAAAAGTCTTTCCTTCCTTCCTTCCGTACTTCCTGGGTGGCTATCTGTTCAGTGAGCCCTTCTCCTTACAAAGGACAGTAAGCAAACAAGAATAAAAAGAAAATACCTATGTATGTTCATCATCCCTAGCCAATCTTGGTGTGGTGTGGTGTGGCTTGGCTTGGCGACCGGGCACACCCAATTGGAATCACTTTGAATTTATCGTCAGCTCGACCGGAACTTGCGTCATGTTTGCACAGCAATGTAATATTTTAGGCGCTCTTCGTATGAATTTATTTGCGCAACTTTGCAAATTATTGTCGCCCGGTATGACAAAGAGTAGGATGAACCGGGGCTGGGTGAAAGCAGGAGAGTATCACTTGTTATCACCGCTTGACAACATCGATTAACGGGTTTTATATTGTTTGGATTTTGGAAATGAGAATGAAATTGCAAGAGACGCAGAAGGGATCAGGCAAAGAATGAAATGTACAATATAACATACAAAGTACACAGGACATAGAATGGTGAGGGTGGCGATGGTGATGGTTAATGACGCCAAAACAATATGTCCTTGTCGCTATTCGGATTTGTAACGCGAATTTATCGTAAACAGTATGTTGTCATTTGGTAAAAAATTAGAAACCAATTGTATGAAGAAAATATACTCTAAAGGTAGGAGAAATAAATCGATATACATAAGAAGTGAAGAAAGATAGATTATCAATGACACAGAATTATTAGTGATAAACTACAGAAAGGATACGAAATGAATATAAAAGGAAAGGACTAGATGAAACAAATGAAAAACTGATGAATTCAAGGACATAAGAATAATTAAAAAGAAATGTTCTCATCATCCTGTTTGGCATAGAGGGAAATGAATCAACTGAAAAAATCGCACTGATTACAATTACTAATATTGTATAAGCCAAATAGATTAACCGAAACTACTTAAACACACATACTGAACAGTTACTCAAATTTTATAACTGGTATAATCAAATTTCGGAAATATTAACACATTTCAAAAATGTAACATCATCAAGAATTGAATAAGGGGACCATATAGTCTCAGGTGTCGTTTTGCAAAGGTTTACAAAAAATTCAATTACACAAAAAGTATGAGAGGTATCAATATGCAGTTTTTTTTATTTGAAAGATAATTAATGAAATCAAATTAAAAAATATTTTTTGTTGTTGTTGTTTTATCGGTTGTTGTTGTAATTCGTTCTAAAGTTGACAAAAAATTTAAAAGATAGGCCCATGGTTGGGACGATTTTTTGAGAACGGATTATCTGAAAGAAAAAGTAGAAATGGGGTTATGTTAAGAATTTATGTGGTTATCGCGTATACTAGGATATTTGGGATAGGTCACTATATAGGGGAGTAAGGAGGTGTCAAAGTCAAAATTTCGAAAATCTACCTTTTTTGACCCCTTTTTTTGGTCCTAGGTCCTTTATTTTTTGACCGATCCAAAATATCCTAGTATACGCCAGAATGGTTGGTATTAGGAGTAATTTAAAAAAAAAGATTGAAAATCGGTCTACATTTACTGAAGTTATACTCCCAACCAGTTTGAAAAAAGTGGTTTCGAGATAATCGCGTTTAAAGTTTAAACAACTTTTTCAATCAAATAAAAATTCTTAATTCTTAATAGATTTCAAGCATTCATTCGTTGCATTGGGATGTTAGCTTTCACCGAAAAAAAGAATTATCAAAATCGGCTTAGAAGTTCTCGAGAAATTTAGGTCAAAGTCCGTGAAAACGGGGTAAAAACAAAAAACGTATGAAAACCGAAAAATTTAATTTCGCAACATTTTTATATTTTTAGAGAAAAACTAATATTTAATAACTTTTTTCGAGGTTTTTAATGTTTTTTTTTATTCAGAAACAACAGTTAATTTAGAAAAAAATTAGAAGTTTTTTTTCGAAAATAAAAATGATGTGATTTTATGCCCGACCTACCTGAACAAAAAAAATTCTAAAAAAAAAACCATATGTTCTTTTGACTTGAAATTTTCAGGGGATGTTTTTAACACCATAACACACAATTTAAGCAAAAAAAAAAAATCGAAAAAAAAATTTTGCGAACCTATATGGTTCCCATAAATGAAAATAAAAAGATTCCCTCTGGGTCATATAAGGTTATTCCATCAACACAAAACTACACAACAGTTACTGCACTTTTAGAAATTCAAATATGTACCATTATATAGTATGTAATTATAGATCAATGCAAATCTTTCCGAAAATCCCGCGCCATTTTAATCAAAACATTTTGTCAATACTCACATACTCCTTTTTAGAAAAAGTATTAAAGATCTCGATAAGCATGGCTGTATTTTATAAAATATTGTATAATTGGGGTGTTCTTCCAGTATTTGTATTATTGCAACTGAAATAAATGATTTGAGTTAAATAGAAAACATAATACAATATTTTTATATTGAAAATTTGTAATTCGTGGCTTAGATAATGTACTTATATGCAACGGGTAAAACATGCTCTGGTAAAGCATTCGCCATTACACCTGGATTTTTATTTCCTTCCTAGATTATCGAATTCCACATGTAATGGCGGATTTGTTAGCGTGAGGACGCTTTACCCGCCAAAAAGTTGTTTCCCTAGCTAAAAAATAGGGTCCCATAACAAAGTAAGGCCGGAAACGTATTCTTGAAACGACATTGTGAAGCTATTCCGAATCCAAAGCTTGAAGACAATGAAGTTAATTTGCTTTACGTCACGGTGTCGAACACAGGGATTGAACGACAACCAACGTCCCCTTGGATATATATCCACAGGTACCAATCTCAAGCCATACTTATTTTGTTCATATGACTCATTCCATGGTTAGGAACAAACATGGTGTAAAGTAGGCCACCTTTGCTGATTTGAGGTAACACAGCAACCGGTAGTATAACGCAACTCCACTTCGACTTCTCACTCTACCCGTCTATGTGCTAAATTAATCAATATTTACACAGTTTTGCACGTTACTGTTTACAGTGGCAGTGACTTCTGGCAGACAAAATAATACTGAAGAGGTGTGGTGATTGTAATTGTAGACAAATAGACAAATTGGTTTTCCTAGCAATGCATATCTTTGGATTGTTCAAATTCTGATGTCAAATTTCTTAAGTAATTTTCAGGAAAAGTTTTTTTATACTCTTCACGGTAGTGAATAGTATTATAAGTTTTTCATGAAGTTTTTAACACACAGAAGGAGACATCGCAGACCACATAAAGTATATATATTTGTGATCAGACAAATACAAACCACCCTTTAAATTAATGTTCTTGTTAAAAAAAGTTTTTTGTTTCTTAACATATGAAATTGAAATTTGGACCCTATAAGTTTGTAATCCATAGCCATCAATCGTGTAAGTTTCATGATCCTAGGGCTACCAGGTGGGGTACCTCCCATACAAACCCCCCTTTAAATTAATGTTCTTGTTAGAAAAAGTTTTTTGTTTTTTAACGTATCGAACTGAAATTTGGACTCTATAAGTTTCTGATCTATATTCATCAACCATATAAATTTCATGATACTAGGGTTACCAGGAGTGGTACTTCCCATACAAACCCAAATTAAATGGCAAACTTCTTTGCATAGTATAAAGCAAAGTCGAAATTTCAAGAAGTTAGAATACCGATTACTTCTAAACCACGCAACGTATTTTGATACGGTACAACCATACACTGTTAATTAAAGAATTTCCTTAGAAAAGTTTGCATGTACTTATGTAATAATAATTGATTCAATAATAAAAGTAATTATGATTGTTATCATTAATTATCCATATTTGTCATTCACTAAAGACAGCAACACTAAGTTTGACATTCACCAAAACAGGTATTTGTAATTCACTACAACATCAAACAGCTCTTTTTGGTTCACAAAACAGTTAAAAGTAATTCTTTCCCCATTAACCAATAGTGTATTTTGATAATTTCACAGGTTGGCTTTGCGGACGAGTCCCGTTTTGTTCGCTTATAAAATTAATGTAGTTGTAATAGTGTTAACAAAGTTTCTTCAAATGTGATTTTAGAATTAAATTAAACTAATTATTATTATCATTTAAGCCACACTATAAGATAAGGAAAACATTTAATTCTGTCAAAGATCAATGGACCGACACACTGAAACATACTACTTTGTAGACAATGCTATTGATCTGTTCATTTCCCAACAGAATTTCTTAATTCTCTACAGCCTTCTGGTTTGCGCCCACGTTAAATAGTTTCAAAAGTAGGGTGTCTCTATTTTATTACGGAACCTTAATCCACCAAAATTGTGCAATGGTACACGTTTACAGATAAAATCATTAAAAAAAACTGCATAATAGAGTGTACAATACTGACCGGTTGTGGAACTGGAGAAGTCGTTTTAATTCCCCGGATTCCATTAATACTAACGGATCTACCTTTCCAATTTAGAAAATTGCAATTTCCTATAAAACTGTCATTTTCAATAACAATTATCAAATCACAAGGTCAAACATTCAACGTTGTGGGATTAGACATGAGCATTCAGTGTTATTCCAATGGAATATGTAGCTCTTTTACGCGTCACTTCAGTTCGTATTGTGTCATGACAAAAAAGCTGTAAAAATTGTATACAAAGACATATTGTAAACAAAAATTTGTTAAAAAATTAATTAATAAAATTTCATGCTATCAATACCAAAGCGATATTTTTTAAATTGCACCCGTGCAAAGCAGGGCGGTTTGCTAGTTAAAATAATAAATGTACAATAAAATTGCCACTCAAACTGATGTGATGCTAAGAAAGGAAGGTTGGATGTAACCCGGAGGTGCTTGAAGAGTATTACATCTTTGGCATAGCCAATGATAGCCTTCTTCCTGATTTTCTTTTTTTTTTCTTTTGATGTCTTACAGTGGCAGTGCTTTTTTAAAGGCAACTAGCAAGTATTGTATTAGTGATTTAGAATAACCGCTTATTTGATTTTTCTCTCCTCATATGGAGTTTTTGATGCAATGTTCTATATAAGTATGTGTTAAATACTTTCAACTGGTAATATCTGCAAATGTTTATTTCCCTTTAATACCGTCTTCGTTGATTTCATTTTCTGTTTCCTTTACATAATGTTATCATTATATCTTTTACTTCGTCAAAAATTTCAACAAATTTAAATGAAAAAAAAAAAGAAAATAAATAAAAGAAAATTCTGTAAAAGATGAAAAATCCAAAAATTATTTTTATAAGATAATTTGACTTTGTTCATTGTATTTACATAAATGAAATGTCAAAACAAAACATGAAAGTAGAATGTAAGATTGTGAGTAAGTCCTTTTTTCATGCTTTCTGTTGAGTTTACTTCGTAGTTCATTTGTTAAATCAGAGATTCGGATAACTTATGTTGTTCGTTTCATATCCTCGTCCTGACCGGGTCAGGTCTGCTCTGGTCGGTCTGATTTGATTTGGTTTGGCTTGAATCTGAGGTAGTTGCAATTGGATTGAATTGGGATTGGATTGGAATGAGGTTATAATGGGGTTGTTCCTGGTTTTGCCTTATGTTTTGACGGCGGCGACTTGTGTCGTCTGTTGATTGTCATTCGCCTTCTTGTTGTCCTACGGCAAATTGAAAATGAGTTGTTTACTTTTCAATATTCACAAACAACATCAACTACAACAATTCAGAATAAATTGAAGAAAAATGAAAAATGAAATAAAATAAATAAACATTTCAATTCATTTTATGAAAGTTAACAATGCGAGTCAAGCGTAAAGTTGAATCGAGCTAAGAGCTGATATTTGAATGATAGAAGAAAAATAGAAATATTTAGTTTAAAAACGGGTTAAAGAGTATGAACATGCTGCAGGACTAAGAGTAAATAAAGATCAAGGGGACATATATGTACTAGAATACTTAAATTTCGTTTAAACAAAAATTCCGTCAATTCGAATTCGTGTCTCAATTAAACTTCTGCTGTCATAACAACGACGATGAACATGAACATGTTGTAACCACATGTGCTCACAGTTCGATAGGCAATTCAACCAAGACATGCAGATGCAGTTTATAGGCTCCAGATGCCGAACTTCAAATGGTTAATTTTTGTTTTTTCTTCCACATTTGTGATTCTTATCCATGTCGTATTGCTGTTGTTTTTTGGCTATTCAAACCTTAGACGATTGTTGGCAGAATCATGAGTTGCATGTCACGTATTTTGTCCGAAATTTCAGTTGCCCAACATCAACTCGAAGTATGAAGTGTCATTGGACGTTTATGTTAGTCACCTTTGCCTAGCCACAGTCCAGAACGGCGAGCAATCAAGCGCGAAATAACAGAATTTTTAATTGATTCCTACGCAGTTGTTTTAGATTTTTATCTCCTCGTCACCACATTTCCCGTTTTTTTTCTTCCATCGCTTGTGGGTGAAGATTTGGGCGTGTTGGCCTTAAATACGAACCATGGTATGGTTGGCTAGAGCTTAACATTTCTGTTGTCGGATGAGTTGCCTTCAGTTTGAATTTTTCAACTTAATTGGCAGTTTTGCATACGGCAATGTCAGAGCACGAAAAATAATCTTGCAAAAACTTTACGAAGAAGGAAAGAATCTAGAAAATATTTCATAAAAAAAAAGAAATCTCATGTTGACTAATTGCAAGGACAAATACTTAAAGGACTATAGGCATAGTACGAGTAAAATCATTATTAGTTTTTAGGTAACCTAACGGGTCTTAATGCCTTGCATTAAGTGGTAGGATAATGCCTTAAGGGTCTTTTCAATAAATAGTGAAATATTGATAAAATTGGAGATTGATGAAACTAGAAGAAAATTTAATTTCATGCATATCCTGGACTGACTTTGTGAGGAAAAAGGCGTAACGAAGGTAAATAACATAGGGAAATGGAAGAAATGAAGAGGGCTCAATACCAACAACAACAACAACAACAACAAAAGTAATAACCCAAACAGGACATGAGCATGCTATATAAGGACCTTTATGTGTATGTATATGTGAGTATGCTCCAATATACAAATCTATATAACATGAAATAGCGGAAACGGAAGTGCTTAACGCTCTTTAAGGAAGAAGCTTTAGTGGGGAAGGGTGCGAAGCAAATGGAATGTGGTATCAACGAACTTGTTGTGTTGTAGTGAGTTGATTGCAAATGATTGTAAAGAGAAGAAGACCAAGTAGAAGGATAACTGTGTGCACTTGAAATAAAATAGTAGCATATCCTTTTCCATCGAAATGGCAAAATTCACGGGCGCGAACGTCACACTCATATGAAGCATTCGCACCTTTATAATTTGCCTACAGGTATAGTACTGAACAAGAATAACTAACGCCACTACTTTCACCACCACCACCACCACCATGACTAACAGATGAGAAACCCGCAGACGTTACATGAATTGGATGAACCAAACAAACGGGTGGATAGATGGGCAGACGGGAAAACTGAGCTTGCCTCTTTCAGTTTTGTATCTTTTACTACCCACCGACCGACCGAGCGACCCTTCACTGACATTCTTCGTTTTGGCATTCCAAAGCTATTTAAAATATTCGAAATATTTTGCAACATTTTCCAGCATCAACAACATCCGTTGGCATGTGTGTGACACATGGTCCCATGTCCCAAGCCAACCAAAGCATCATACCCATGCCCTTCAACAATCATTACTAGCACAACTTACTCCTACCCACCCACACGACCACCATCACCAGCGCCGCCGACAGGTGACTCTTGAATGGATTTCTTTTTTTATAGTAGCAATAACAAAAAGAAGGCAAAATGGGCTAAGGTTTTTTCCTGGATGGGCTTGGGATATAACGGAAATGTTATATGCAATGCAAGGGAATGAGTAGATAGGTGGAGTAGATGGAAGATGATGATGGGAAACGCATGTGAATGCTTATTTTCTGGTCCGTCAGTTGTTGATGTCGACATCACCGCATGTAAAATGTTACCGGAAGTAAAGCTGATGTTCATCATCTATGGGTAAGTGTGTCTGTTTGTGTGTGAGTGATGTGTATTTGTATATGCGTGGGGATGCGTCAGGGTGTCAGGATGTGGGGGCCTTTAAAATGAAACACGTCATGGTTGCTGTGATTTCGCGGTGCTCTCAACCTTCACTAACAGCGAAGAAGCGGCGCATCCCCTTGGATTGATAGGAAATCACTGAATCGGTGAGTAGTGGATGGGCGAGTAAATTGGTTGGGGTAGGAGGTGTGGGTCTATGTATGGATGGAATGATGGTTAATGGTAGTGCAAGTTGATGTGGGGTTCTGTTAAAGTGAATGTGTGCTATTGTACTTCACTTGAAGCCTTTTTTATTATTTATTTTACTTTTTATTTTGTTGATTGCTTTAAAAAAAATAACAAAAAAAAAAATAAAAGAACAAGATGAACAGTCGCTAGCGGCTTGCGGGTGGCAAATGCAAAAAGGAGAAAATAAATTCACAGAAAAGCAGAAAAAAAAAAAAAATAAGGAACCCCAGCAAAGAAGTCTCCTGAGGCTACTGAAGAAGTGAAAAAGCAAAAATCAAAAGCTTTTTCCGCGCTGTTTCAGTTAGCATCATCTCTGTTTCTTCCTACTTCACATCTGCACATCTTTCTTTTTTTTTTTTTTGCTTTATCCTTGCTTCTTAGTCCTTGTGTTGTGAGCAACGACGATTTTGGCTTTATTGTTTGATGCCGCCAACTCCCAACAGTGTCTTCTTCACCCCGTCATTCGCGCCCATTCGCGTGTGTGGGCTTATGTTGTTCTTGTAATGGTTTCTACCACTCACTCCACTCCACTCTCTACTACACACTCCCCTTCTCTTCTCTTGCTATTTGTCCTCTTCTTGTTTTTTGTTTTGTTCCTTGTTTTTTTGTAAATTGTTGGCGGTTTTGCTGTTGTTGGTGGTGAACACATGAAACAATTATAAAGTTGCCAAGAAATGTAAACCCAAAACAATTTAATTGAATTTAAGCACAGGGTTGTCATGTCCTAATGGATTTAAACAACAACAACAACAACAACAACAATAAAACAAGAAATATAATGGCGGAAACGAATAAAACGAAATCAAAAAATAATGTTAAAAAAAAACGAAAGAAAAAAAAGAATTTCAAATAAATAAAACATGATACAAACATGCTCATTATTATATTATGCCGTATCTTCAGAACGTTTAGATTCGCCTTTAATGACTCCCAAGGTTCACTACACATAAGTAGTCTCAAAATTGAAACTATAAGCAGAGAAACACAATTAAATATATAAATCACAATTTTCACTTGTCAAAGAATTTAGCATATGACCAGATTTATTCACTTTCAGAGTATCAGAAAATTCATTTTTTCATAATTTAAACCCTCATTATCCTTATAAAACTATTGTTAATATTAAATATAGTATCTACACTTTAAAAAATTAAAATCATAAGTATGCAACTCGATTCATTAGTATTTATTTGTTATTAAGAAACAAAAAAAAAATTATAATCAGTTCAGTATATTTTGCAGCTACCAGGTCCAACTGTGGCTAAGACCCATCCAGGTGACAACATAAGTAAAACAAAAATCAATCATCAAAATCAGTCCAGCCGTATACGAGAAGAAGAGTCCAACAATATATGCAATATACTATAATATAAAGAGATTTCTGGCAACAGAGAATTGTAAATAGGTTGATATAAGGTGAAAGAGATTTCTGGTGCATGCCTGAGTTTCTTCTTTTTAAAAACTTGTCACCTCAACTCAAATTGAATCTATAATGCAATAATAATTTCGTAGAGTCGAAGCCCAGCAGCAAGTGCTCTAATGTCAATAAATATTTTATGGTTTAAATTTTGAAGGATTGTCCAAATCTGATAAAAAAAACTTCATAAAATATAAAGAATCGTTCGTGAAAATTCATCTAATACTAGTTTTTTAGTGACTACGAAGCATTATTCCGAAAAACCGATACAATGCATTTTTCCCATCATTAGATACGACTTTTTCCCATCTTTCAGATAGCATACGGATTTTGCGTTGGAAAAATTCCTCGTCTTTTGAAGCTATCCAAAACTCGACCCATGAAGTGAAGTGCCGACTGGAATAAGTATTAGTCGGAGGGAGCAATGTCTGGTGAATACGGCAGGTGGGTTAGGACATCCCATTTTAGTGCCTCCAAAGTTTTCTTAATAACTTTGGTAATATAGCTTCAATGCTCGGCTCAATTGCATCAATTGTTGTTTGTAACGATCCCCAGTGATGGTTTCGTTAGGCTGGAGCAGCTCATAGTAGATCACTCCGAGGTGATCCCACCAGATGCACAGCATTACCTTCTTGCCATGAATATTCGGTTTGACTGTTGAAGTTGATGCATGACCAGGCTTATCCCATGATTTTTTGCACTTTGGGTTGTCGTAGTGGATCCACTTTACGTCCCCAATCACAATTCAATACAAAAAACCATTCCGATTATGCCTTTGGAGCAGTTGTTCGCACGTAAAAAAACGAAGTTCGATCTCTTTTGGCTTGAATTCATAAGGAACCCAATTGCCTAGTTTTGTCCATACCCATGGCCATGAGACGGTTTGAAATTGCTTGTTGAGTCATTCGTAAGGTTTCAGCGAGCTCTTTTTGAGTTTGGCATGAATCTTGGTGCAATAACGCCTCCAACTCAGTGTATACAAACTTTACTGACCTCCCTTCGCGTTTCCTTTCGCTGGTGTCAAAATCGTCACTTTTGAAACGCCAGAACCAGTACTCACATGTTTTTGTTGATGGAGTATGTTCCACATATGCTTCACACAGCAATCGATGTCCATAAGCTGCACTTTTCTTCAAATGAAAACAAAAAAGCAGCAATTCCCGCAAATTGCGTTTTGTCGGCACAAAAGTTGACATGTTTAGAGAACAAAGAAAGTTTCTTGTTGCCACTTCAGCGAAATGACACATATGGATTTTTGTCGGGAAATGGTAACGCTTTAACATAAAAAGAGTGGCCAGATCGTCCGATACGATTTAATGTTAGTTATGCCAATTTATTTTTAATCCCTTAAAACTTATTTGTATGTCCAATAATATATTTTTTTCGAAAATTTCTAATGGTTTTGAGCTAATAAAGTTTAAGATTGATTGATTATTTTCTACTGCATCTACCATCCACACCAGGATGTACTGACTCTAACAATTTATTGTTATATAGCCAATATAAACATTTCTTCAGCGTTACAACGGGACACTATTATTAAGCCTTCGCTGTCCGTCCGTTCGTCCTTCAGTGAGCTCTATCTCATGATTCGTAAAAGGTAAACAGTTAAAATTTCATAGAGTGTGTATATATATTATTACATCATAGATCATTTAATTGATGATTGATGTCTTTCCTTGGCAAAGTGAAAATATAATATTGTACTTAGCCCTACTTTTAACATATTAAATATTTTCTAGAATAGTTTAACTAAAAGAATGTACAGTGAAGATAATTTATGGATAGGAGACAAAATATTGAAGATGTTCCCTCCCTTAGTAACAAGTCTCTACACAAATATGTGAGGCCACATATAATGTTGTATTACAGTAGTGTACAATCGACCCTACCGACATCCAATGTATTCTATGTTGTACTAAATGTCATGACCTTTATTTTAAAATCTAAAAATAAAAAACATAGAAATACAAAAACAAACAATTTACTTTAGTTTGTTCAAACCCTCACCTACCCGACACCCATGCCATCTCAGGCATCCCTTTTGCTGTTGTGTTGTACATATCGTATTGTATGTTATGTTAGTGAGTAGCATATTGGGTTCACCATATAACATGAAAAAGAAATAATTTAGTACCCCACGCCAACAATAAATAAATAATACATAAAAGTTTCTTACCAAAATCAAACTTAACTCTTACTCACTCCCCACAAACTTCACCAAAAAAAAAACAAAAAAAAATAATAATGTAAAAAACAAAAATAAAAAGAATTATACACAGAACAAAACAGGTAAAATTTGTTTGGTTTAGTTTGAGAGTAGTACGAGGAGTAAATATTTTTGCCAGAAGCCTGAATTTGACATGATGACGACGCGACACCAGCGGCAAGCAGTGGTATTTTATTGAATTTGCTAAACTTGATTTTGCGTTTCCGTCGCATATTTCATCTCAGCAAGGTTTCTATTCATCATTCCTCCCATCCTTCCATCCAGCCATCCTTTCTTTTCTTCTCCATTTCAGAGTGAATTGAGACAAGATAATGCATATGCATTATATGTATACATGAGTATATGTATACATAAGTATTTGCAAATGCTATTGCAAAATTAAGCCCATTTTCCCTGGTTATTGCATGTTCCATCTTAAATTTAGTAGTAATCAGATGCATATTTTTGACTAAGTATGTTTCTTAAAATGTATCTAAGTATTTTTATTATTTATTTGAACCTCAATCTTATTTTATTTTAACTGTCCATCAATTTCCGAGGCATTTTCATTATGATCAACCAGTTGGTTTAAGACTTTTTTTTTTGATGGGCAAAAAAGTCATTGCTTTTTTGAAATGATTTTCTGAAGTGTTTTTAAAAATAAAACGTTTTACCATTTGAGGATTTTTGCAAAGAACGACGTATAACTATAAGTATTGTTATTGGCATATTTGTCAATAACCAAATGTCTGATTTATTTGACAATGACGACGTTTATTAAAACACAATTACTTTCTTGGCAAATCAATATATTTTTGTACGCCTGTTTGCCCACCAAAATCCGTTTCTAAAATAATTCACTAGCCCCTTTTCTTTCCTGCTAGTGAATGCACTAGTCACAGGTAATGTTGAGGCGACCCAGTAAGTACCCGTTTCCATAGTAAGTCACCAGCCTCATTTCCCAGTGCTGGTGGCTAGTGAATTCACTAGTCATAGGAAATGCAGGCGGTGGCAGTGAACGGTGATATGACTGGTGAACGGTAATGCAGGCGGTGGTAATTGACCACATCCAATTACATCGCAATGTTAAAGGAGATACATAGTTGGAACTAGTACAAGTTCGAAAGGGACTAGCCACGAATCAGTTTTGGACCACTGATGCATACTGTAGGGTATTACATGACTCTTGACATCTATGCCTCATACGTTTGATAAATTATTGATGGAATCAATGAGCGTTGTTTCATGATTTTTGTTTGCCTACAAATGCTTTAATATTTCTTTTAAGATTATTTTATTACAGTGAAATCTTAAATGCAGAACTATATAACTAAATAGGAAATTTCCCGTATGAACAAGACAACAACACACACAGGTGGTAACACTTACGTCAACAGCGAAAGGACGAGCACACCAAAAGGGATTTCCACAACAAAAAAAATCCGACTTAACGTTACACGTGACAACTAAATTTGGTTAGAGTTACAGAGGTTCGGACTATGGAAGTTTGACTGTATATTCTTTAACTTTTTGTGTTTCTTCTCTTGCATATGTGATCAAACTAAAGTAAAAAATAAATTTATTGGTCTGTATGATTGAATCATGTGTTCATAATTTCTATGGTAAAAAGAAAGGTCTCAAGGAAAAGTGATGAATACTTTTTTTTTAAGTTTTAACTATTGTATTGTATATGAAAATATGAAAATCGTTTTATTTTTTATTTTGACGCTGCATCCAGGGAGAAGACAATTAATAATATGTACGTATGTTTCTTTTCAATGTAAAAAGTCAACAAAGGATTAAATCGATGTGTTGAAAAGTTATGATGTAAAAAAAAAAATACTAAAATAACTTTACTGTGCTGATCAACTTTTCAATTACAAAAACCCTAAGCCTGAAAGTATGCGATGAAAATTAATTTTCATCGCACATAAATAAAGTATGTTGTATGTACATTCTGTGTATATTATAAAATATAAGGCTGAAAGTATGCAATGTAAATTAATTTTCATCACACAACACAAAGTGTTGTATATTTCTTGTAAATTATAAAAACATAAGTCTGAAAGTATGCATCAAAAAATGTTCTTATAGCATACTTTAAGTGAGATTGAAAATTTCTTTGTTTTTATTAACCCTTTACACTCCTTTGTTGGCAATATGGTGACATTTTTTTATTCATTTATTTTTAAGTCACCTAAGCAAGTTTGGATAAGTTAATCACTCATCCGGGATGCGGAATGCGAGGTCTAGGCGGTGTTGCCTTTATAGGTGTCAAGGTTGTCTGCTGTTATCCAACAGGTTGATTGCAAGATGACTGACATGGTCCTCCCTCCATACTAATAAAATATCTGTTGCTGGCTTGAAGATTTCTTCTTTTATCAGTGAACAACTAAGTTCTAGATAATCCACTGCTCAAGTACGACTGCAGTTTTGAGTTGGATGCAGTATCCCAATGCTGTATACCATAAGTCTATACCCGTTTCAGTTTGCCCTTATATAGTAACAGCTGACTTTGCAGGTTGAGCTTCGAGTTTGACTTGAGGAGCTAACTCATTCTTCGAAGTTTCATGCCCAACTTTTTTCTTTTGGTAATAATCTGAGGTTGCCCGATGAGACGCCTGTCCAGAGTCAGCCCCAGGCACTTCGCAGTGGCATTTCTTGGAATCGCTATTGATGAAAATGGCAAAGCAAGTCGTTTAGTTGAGGGGAAAGCGGCATTAAAAAAAAGCTCATAAATCCATTGTCATTGGCTGAGTTGTTTGCAGGGCATATAAATATTTGCGCGAAGTGTTAAAAACTGTGATGAGTTAAAATCTGAGCAGTAAAAATTTCTATAACTTTACATATTCCCTAAGCACAAATTTTTTTCCTTTTCTTTCTAATACTAAAGACGTAATATGAAGCTACGAATCAATAAAATTCTATACTTGCGAAAAAAGAAAATACATTCAACTTGAGAGAGGTTCGAACCAGCGTGATGCGGGCCGCGAGACCGGTATCCTACCATCATTGAACTATGAAACGAGCACGTCAAAACCAAACATTGTTTTTGTTCTGTTTATTAAAGTCCTCATTTTGCAATTTTAGTTGCAGCAATTGTTGTAGTGGAAAATCATCGGCGCTGTCATATTGCTCAAATTTGCAATCTAGCAATTTTGGAGTAATGAGCTATCACCTTTAGCAAAAAAAATAAGCAAGAAGCATACTTTTGTAAATAAGTTTTTTACAAGTTTGCTGCTGTCACATTTGCCATTTCATCACTCTGGAGTTTATTAATTAGTGCATTAGCAGAGCAGTTGTGAATGAGCAGAAGAGCTTTCGGAGGCAAATTTTTTACTGAAGAAAATCGAAAAATATTTTTAAATGATAAATAACGAAAGAAATTTATTTGCAAACTTATTCAATGAATATCTTATGAAAACACTCCTGAAAAATTCGCGATGTCATCCAAGCATTTGCGAAAAATTACAGTGGAATGTAATATTAAATCCATGGAAGCATTTTGGTTGTTTTTTTTTTTTTTGTACAACTGCACCGGCTTTAACTTGTGTTAGCCATCAAGATTTGCTCCAAATAATATTTGAACTTTAGTTTCCAAAGACAATTTGTTTATTATACTCTTCACCCAGTGAATAGAATTATAACTTTGTCAAGAAGTTTGTGAAACACAGAAGAAGACATCGGAGACCCCATAAAGTATACATATATTCTTGATCAGCTCGATGAGACGAGTTGATTTAGCCTAGTCCGTCTGTATGTATAAAAAAAAGTCACTCTCTTATTTTTGATATTGAGCTGAAATTTTGCACGAAGTTTTAATTCTACCAGGCGCTCCACAGTTGTCATACGTCCCATACAAGCATTTTTAAAAATGTGCTGTATTCCTATCTGATCAGGCATCATATCTCAAGGAACTAGTTTTATTTATTTACTTAGCCAATAATTGTATATTTATACAATTAACTTAATTTGATTTTTATAGAGTTTTTAGTTACTTGAGTTAATATTTTCATATTTACCATTTGTAACTAAGCAAAAATGGGAGAAAACATTACACAACAATTAGAGGACTTACAAACAATCATCATCATTACATAGCAAATTCGAAATTCCAACAAGTTTGGAGACTGATTACTTCTAAACAATGCAACTGATTTTGATACGGTTTTCACTGTCATTCAAAGAATTTTCTTCGAAAGGTTTTCATGTAAATTCAGAATTGATGCAACAATACAAATATTTTATTAATTTTCAGTCATCACATAGTATAAGTTTTTGCAAAACCACGCACAAACATTAGCTAACGTTTTTTCGTTGTTTATGATATGGTTCTTCTTGCATTTTGTGTGTTGTTACTATTGTTGTACTATTTATTCCTCTCATTTATTGATAACTGACTACAAGAGTATTGCGCTATTTGCTCTTTTCTTTCTGTGTTATAGACTATAATGCTATAATTTATAGTGATGATATTCACTGAGAGCGTAGCAAGAGAAAGAGAGAGTGTACAAAGGCATATTGTTAATAAACTTTATAAAAAAAACTCTTTTTATGTACGTGGAAGCACAATTAATCCAAACCTGAGACCCGTATAGTTAAATTTTTGATTATCGATTTGTTTATAATAAGTTTGTTGTCCAGTGAATGTTGTGATTCACGGTTTATGAGCGTAAAAAGTATGCAAATATTTTTAAATCTTATCCAGAGTTTTCCCAATGTGTATATTGAATGTAAGTTTTTTGCCTAAGTGTAATCCTAGATATCGTAAACTATTAGTCCAAAGGAATGTCAGTATTATTAATATTTGGATTAACATTGGGTAGGTGTGTATTTTTCCTCTTCCTTGAGAAGTAGTCTAGTACTAGTCTTACTAATATTTAACAAAAGTTTTACAGACAGTCATAGAGTTTTGAAAGGTATTGTGTATATCTGCGTACATGTTATCTGTACAGTAAAGCGCAATGTCGTCATACCATACTGTTTAAAAGCGGCTTGTATATCTGCATAATAAATTGCTTTAGAGGATTATTGGTGGATCATGAGGGGTCTGAAACTGAATTGAGTCACTGGTATAATAAAATGCTTTTAGATGTAAGTTAAGCTTTTGACGTATGAACTTTTCGAGTATTTTCGAGAAGCAGCATAATAAGCGGATGTAGCGGAAGTTTTCAGGCGAACCAGGTGGGTTTCCAGGTTTAGAAATTAGAGCAGTTTTCCAAAGATTTCGAGAAGTAACCAATCTGGAGGCAATATTTAAAGATGGAGGCAAGAAAGCGAGTAACAATAGGAATATTGTCCAAACCTGGAGATTTTTTGTCTTAGTGATGATTGTTAAGTTCACTCACAAAAACTTTTATAGCGCTAGTGGTTACGCTGCCTAAAAGAGACTCCGTTAGTTTATGTTTTCCTTGGAATATATCTCCAAGTATATTGGGCTTCTTAATTAAATTCCACTTTCGTAATTTTTTTTTTTTCTCAATTTTTTGTTGTTTGCATTTGTTAACAAAATACAATATGAACTATTAAATATTTTGCCTCATATTATTATATTAATTTAGTGTGATTGGATGAGGGTCTACTATGGGTAGCTGTAGAAATTAAGTGCTCCCATTGCACAAAATTTTCTCGATTTGACCAATCTTAAGAAATTGTCAAACAATTTAATGATCTGGGTGTATTGATGTATCCAAAGCTGCATTTCGGCAATCATATCTCTTCTCTATCATTAATAAAGCTAGAGCCATATTAGGATACATTATGTGTTGAACTAAATTATTCTACGACCTGGAATCTAATTCTATTTATTCCGATCAGCTAAAATCTTAATTTTACTCAAATTAACTCCTAGCATTCTATTAATCTATGAACTTAACGTCATGTGCTTTATTATTTGGTAATTTGAATTTATAATATTAGTAGTAATTTAGAGCTGATGTATCTTAATTGTAGAACCCTATGTTTAAAGCCTTAAATTTAACTTTAATGTGCATACTTAGTATATGTGGCTGATAAGGTTATGTCTGTAGACGTAAAGTTATCACTTAGTTTGTATTTCATGTCCACTAACCCCAGTAGTTTGCTTGTGGTCGATACCCAGTCATTTTCGGTTTTTAATGAAACACAACTCGCGCGGGTTCTGTTAATAAATCCACAGTAAATATAAGACTTCTAATTATTTACCTCCTCTCCAAAAGACTTCATCGAACAACACCTTAACATTTAAAACAATATGACTTCTAACCCAATATATAATTTATTTTTTTTTGATTTCTCCTATTAACGTACAAAGCCATTAATATGTGTGGAGTTCAGTTATGGGAGATTTCACTGTACTTGTATATATTCTTATAAATAGTCCCCTAATTAACTGTTAATTTTTTAATACAAAAAAAAAAAAATATATAAAATTAATGCAATACTTAAATGAAAATAAAATCATTTAAAGATTGTTTTCATTATCGTCATCATAATCATTTAACGTGAGTAAGAAAATGTATAAAAAGCAGTTAAACCTTTAAAAAATAAAAAAGTCCTTTATTGAAGTTGGCACTAGAGAATCAGCAATAACAACAACATCAACAACACCAACACCATAGCATTAACAAGGACAATTGAAATGAAAAACAAGAACATCAAGAACACCAGAACCACCAACAACAACATCAAATACAATTGAGTGAACACAAAAAGCCGTTAAC
The DNA here is from genome assembly GCA_037043315.1 of Amiota communis. Classification (NCBI taxonomy): domain Eukaryota; kingdom Metazoa; phylum Arthropoda; class Insecta; order Diptera; family Drosophilidae; genus Amiota; species Amiota communis. Next base: position 100,422 of record JBAMAV010000254.1, read on the forward strand.
TGCGCCAAGCCGTCCTTCAAGTCCTTCAAAAGCATCCTAAGCGCCGCTGCTAAAAAAAAAAAGCGTTATAAGCAAGCAAGCGTCGTCTTAGTCACCAAAAAATAAAAAAGTCCTGAATGAAACAGGAAAAACTCACTCACTTTCAATAAAAATCCAAAGCCGCCAACAAGGGATTCCAACAATAACAACAACAGAAAGAATGAGTACAATAAGAAAGGAGGAAACGACTACAAGGACTACAAGGACCACAAGTGCTAAGTATTGTATGTAGTATTACAATATTACAGGATAAGCAGCATAAGAACAGAGCCACTTTTATTTGTTATTTGTTTGTATGCTTCTTATTGTTTTTTCTATTTCGTCGCCTTATTGTTCACTCATGGATAGGCGCGTAACTCACTCACTCACACACTCAATAACCGACTCACTGACTCACTTTAGTTCAATTCAATTCAAATTGAAATTGAAATCCGCTTATTTGACTCGCAAAATAAATAAATAAATAAAGCGAATAATAAAAATAAAAAAGTAAAAACAAAATATTTTCCTAATTTTCACGCGAGCGAACACAAAATAAGCGCCCATCATTCAACTATTCCAGATCATCCAACCTAATCCATTCTACCTATGCATCAATACAGTATTATCTCATTAATATGTACCAACAAATATTTCTTATTGTAGACTATGTAATCTGGAAAATTTCTATTTAACTACCGAACTATCATATCCAGCTTACTTTTCTATAAACAAATGGCATTCAGATGATGATCTGCCTCAACTGAAATAGTTGACCACATATTGAAATATCATATAATTCCGAGATTTCAGCAATTCTACTGGTTTGTAATTTTTTCCGGATTATCGAGATTATACTGTACTTAGAATTTCGTGGAAAGTGTTAAAAGAGAGAAGATATTTGGAGTCTTTTAAATGTTCAAAGGAAAAAACAAAAGAAAAAAAAAAAGAAATCAAAAAATTGAAAATGGGAAAAATAAAAAAGTAAAGAAGAAAAAATGGAAAACCAAGTGTCAACGGCAGCAGCCAATTTGTCAGTTGCGTATGCCACACACTATTGGCCCACCACCTTGGGTTACGATGGGCCACCACAGCGCAATGTCAACCAGGTAACTGGAAGTCGGTAAAAAGTAAAACTAACTGACGACTGGTCGTTTATTTGAGTTGTACTAGCAGTAGTGGATTGAGTGATGGAGCGAGTGGGTCTTATGTTCTTTGTTACTACAGACTAAGTGAGTCAGTAACTGACTGTTTGACTGACTGTCAGTGGGTGACTGACTGTAAATGTCTGAAGTGTCAAGCTACTTTACCTTTCATATTATACTAAAATATTTATTTGTTTGCTTATTTCCGCCTGCTTTGTTTCATTTTCTTGCAAAAGGATTTCTTCCTTCTTTCAAAACAATGGTTTGGTCTCTTTGCTTGGTGGTTGATTGTTGATGAATGCTGGTGTATGATAAGGTCATCTGCATATTCCTCTTAGTAGGCGTTTTTATTGACTCGCGCAAATTATGCTATTCTGATTATGCTTCTTATACATTTCAGACACAAGTACAATAAAGTATCATCACTTGAGTCTGATCTTTGTAACCAATAGATTCCATAAACTAAAACGCGAAACTTACCATATCAGTTCTTTGCTCAATAGAATTGTAAAATAGGTTTTCATGAATTTAATTACTTTATACATTTGTTGTTCTAAATGTAAACAATTTTTACATCATAAGTAATTTTAGACAAATGTACAACATTGCAACGATCTATGACACACATGTGTGACACATAGTATTTCTTATGCAGATTATGATAGATCGATCGTTTAGTGAATTGATTTACCCTTTTGTTAAAAATTATTTTTATATACACCCAGACCTCGCCTTGCATCGATTCGGTTTGCGTTGTTGCTAAATTAAGACTAATTTTCGCTTTGAGTTGCTTTTTTTAGAGTTGTGTTGTTTTTTATTATTATTTTTCGGGAATCACATTTTTTTAGTTTGTGTGTTTTCGGTGAATCACCATTTTTTGTGAAACGTCGTTGATGAGCATTGGAACAAATGGTAGAGTTGCTGCCAAAGAAGATAATGCCCCTGGTCACCCAGTTTACATTAATAATTTATCGGAAAATGTTAAATTTGTGTTCTTACAACCGAACACCACATCATTGATATAGCTAATGGATCAAGGTGTAATATCGAATATTAAATGCTATTACCTCCGACGAACATATAAGCTGCTTTTAACGGCAACAGATGGACCTGATAAATCTACAATGCAAGAATTTTGGAAAAAATTTAATGTAAGTGATGCAATTGAAATTATTTCAGATTCTTGGAAGGATGTTAAAGCATCTTGCATGAACAGTGCTTGGCGCAAAATATGGCCAGAATGTGTGCACCAGAAAAAATTAAGCACTTTGGAAAATAATGTTTGTCAACAAATGGTTAATCTAGCAAAAGATTCAAATTTTGAAGGGATAGACTGTTATAGAAGAATTATTAACTTCTCATAACCAAGAAATGTCTAATCAGGAGTTAATGCAATTTGAACTGGAAATCGACAGTTCGGTAAAAATATGTCAACGTCGAAATGTAACTTCCCAACAACTGTCTAAGGCCATGAGTTTCATAGATGAAGCTTTGACAGCAAAAGAAGTGTAAACGTATCTCGTGCGGTGACATCAAACGTAATTTGTTACAAAGAACTTTACCATTCAATAAAAAAACTGTTCAGCAAACTTTGGAAAAATTTTTGAAAAAAGTAACACCAATGAATTCTTTACCTTTAGAATGATTTTGTATTTTTTATGTTTTTTTTTTTTTTTTGTTAACTCTATTTGATGTGTATGATTGAATTTCTTTCCCTTTTGAATTGAATTAATAAAGTTCCACTTCATTTTTGTTATCTAAATTTCCTCTTCTTTTAGCATTTAATGAAAAAAAAAAAACAATCTTTTATACTTGCATGGGTTCCTATAGAAAATCTTAATTCACTTTGAGTCGTTTCGATTTGCTTTGCGTTTTTTAGGAACGTATCTACGACGCAAAGCGAGGTCTGGGTGTAATTATTTTTTCAGAAATTAAGTGCTTACATCGTGAAACTTTTCAAAAGTGCACGCAGGTGTAAGAACAGCTCGACTTGTGCTTGAATATAGAACACACCAAATTAGGTTGCATGTTGTAGAAATAAGTAAGATTTGCACTTAAACTGAATTTTGAGATCAAGTAAACATGAATTAAGAACAAACAAACATGAATTGAGAACAATATCAGTTTTTCCCGCTGCTGTTAGAAAAAAAGTGCAAAATAAAGAGAATTGGCATGTGCTCTCTGAAATTTGTTCTCATCTTTTATCTTTTGTTCTGCTAATTCATACACAGAGAGAGAAAACCGCGAACAGTTACTTAAATCGACACCATTCGGTGTTGAAGGTCCGCAAACACGAATGTTCTCTTGTCTTAAGACCAAATCAACTTAAACTGAGAACATTTTGGTCTCTGTGTCAGCAATTTTCAGTTAAGTCACTATAATTCTCAAACGATTCATGCTTAGGTTTATTATAAATTCATCTTTTATTATGTGACTATCTCGTTGGCACGGATCCTAGATTCACGGGTTTAATTCCCGTTTTTGTCTGGTCCTACAATTTTTCTCATTTACTTATTTCAGGACCAAAATTGTCTCATTTAAAGAAATTTTGTTCTAACTTCAAGTACAATTCGTTCTCATATTCAGACCCTGAAGCACAATCTGTACTTGTTTTGAGACCAAAATGGTTTCACTTTAAGTTGCTTTGGTCTTAAAGTAAGATTCCTTGTTCTTGAAGCAAGTCCATAAGGTGATTAAAAACGTAACAAACCAAACTTGATTCAAGATTTCTTGTTCTTAAAAATATATGCCTTAAGTAAGAACATTTCACTTGTAATGACAACAATCATGCTTGACGGAAAATCGTGCCCGAATGTGCACGATTTAATCCAATGTTCTCGATTTTTTCTCTCTGTGTATATTGTTAGCTGAATTAAAGTAAACGTTGACTGAAATTGGTTGCACCCGCGGTTGTGATGTTAGGATCGCGGCTTCAACTTATTGACAACTACCGTTTTTGACGTTTTGTATTATAAGTAAACATTTGGGAAGCGCAAACGCTGAAAATATTAAAAATAATTGTTGATTAATCGAAATAATAGATGTTTCGTTGAAATAATCGATGATTTTTTAATCAATGTCACCTGGGTTCGATTAATCGGATAATCGATTTTTCTGCTTTGGATAATCGATTTTGCAACTTTTTGAGTTTTTTTTAAGGGTTCATGAACGTAACAAAAATGTACGGACCGAAGAAACAAGTGAGAACAACAATGTTATGCATAAGAGCGATAGAGGCAACAAACATCTGGTTCCATCATGCGACTTCTGTATGTGTTGAATTGAGAAAAAAATTAACCAACACAGTTATCCAGAATGTTCCTACCAGGTGGAACTCCATCTATGATATTATCTCAAAATTCATAGAGCTGCGATCGTTCATTAATCGATAGGAACACTACTGCTCCACTAATGCTCTCTGCAGTCAATATGGACGTCTTGCAAGAAGTGTGCGAAATTCTAGAACCGTTAGCAACAGCTACCAATGACATAAGCTCTAATCAACATCTCACCATCAGTATGGCAATTCCAGTGGCAGCTATACTTAAGAAATCAGTTGAGAGTTTGAAACCAAAACACCAAATTGGGATGGCATTGTGATGCTCAGTGTTGGCTCAACACAAAAAACGATTTGGTTAGATAGAACAGTATTCGTTTATAGCACTATCCTGTATCCTAGATCCGAAATTCAAGAAGATGTACTTCAAGGATGAGTCCAGTCTTGTCAGTACCTTAAATACACTTTCAAAACAAATACGGGAAAATCTCGCTCGATCACCTACTCATTCTGACACCTCTTCAGACTCGAACTCGTCGATCTCAGTTGCAGCATCTTCGTCTTTGTTTAAAAAGCACAACAAAAGTGTACAGAAGGTGTGGACCAAAAGTCGTGTGACACCCCGAGCCATAGACGATCAAGGCGGCATAAATGAAGACTTCAGCCTGTATTTGAGGACGCCACATGAAAGAATACAACAACCTGTGTTACATTGGGAAGCAGATGGCTGAGACGTTCCCAGCTTTTTCGAAGATCGCCTGCTGTAGTAACTTCGGTGCCTTTAGAGAGGCTTTTTTCTGAAGCAGGACAAATACTGAGAAAGCAGAGGAGCCGTCTGACTGCCGGCCTGGCCAATAAGCTTTCGTTTCTGAAGGATATTCGCGACAAGTATTGGTTTTAACTTTTTTTGAATGATTTTTTCGACATAATAAAGAAGGACCGTTTTTTACTTTGCCGAGAATTATGAGCTGACCAATCGAGATGAAATACAATCAGCACATTGGTCTCAAGGACATGTCACACTTTTCCCGTGGTGTATTTGGAGTACCGATAAGCTCCATTCAATGATCATAGTTAGTGATGAAACAAAAATTGTTCATTTCAGATGTATACAGTAATTCAAATGACGAATCTTCAAATGATGAATCTGCCTCAGAATGAACAGTACAACTTTCGGCGAATTGACGTATTTGAAAGGAGATAATTAAAATAAGTGACAAAGAACTGTACTGATTAGTAAAAAACATTGTTTCATCGCTTTTTTCGATCCTGCTTAAGCCTTTATTGATAATTATATTCATTTAAATAAGACGTGTTGCACCATCCAAATTTAATTTGCAAAAAATATTTTATGTGTATGCTATCGAAAAAAAATTAAACGTGTATATACAAAACGAAATGAATGAATGATGAAGCACAATTGATCAGATCATATCAACTGAATTTAAATCAACTTAACTCTATTAATGATGTTGACTGATTTTAGTTATTAATGTTGATTTCATTAATCCTACGCAAGATTTTTCTTATTTACTGTTGCACAGTAGCATCCTTATCAAAAAACAGGGTAATTTGATATTGATAACGATGATGATGATGACGGTTCAGTTCTATTTAATAATGACGATAAGAATGAAGATCATTGACTTTGTGACGATGGCGTTGTTATTGATGTCTGTCTACGCAGAAGTTTCAGAATCCGTACTCTCGGACTCACAATAACCGGCTCCAATTTCTTTATAGCTTAGATTTGTTGGTGGTATTACTAACATATTCACTGAGATCAACAGAGGATATAATAAGTTTGCATCTAAAACCATTAATTCAGTTCCTTCATTCTTCTCAAGTTCTAAAGTTTTGATATCTGTTGTTTGTCTATAGAGCGGTTGACGTTCGGCATTTATGGATGTCACTGTGGCGCGTATCATAAATTGACGTTTTGCTCGTAGGGTTAATATACGCTCAAATTCACTACAATGATGTCGTTGTATAATCAAACGATTTGCATTCATTATCAATACGAGATCCAAGCCGAAATTGAATCCAGTCCAACGCCAATTATGATTACCTGGTTCAAACAACAAACGGCCGCAACGCATAGCATTCTGTGAGAAGACTTCATCATCAACATTATGGGGACTATGGACGGAGAGCCTATAAATCAATTGATTAATCTTTTCAACATATTGAATCCATTCTGTTTCATAAACTACTCACCCATCAGCACGATAATGATCAATTTTGAGTAATGAATACCAATGATCATATGTATGTTTATATAACCATTCCCTTGGGATGATATTATCATTGTAGATAATCTTCAACTCCATAAAGTGGTTGGTAAGATACTGTGTGCGCAACTTTTTAAATGTGTTTACATAAGGATAACCCTCAGGGGTTGCTAGAAATGATTGCTCCTCAACACGATTTGCGAAAAATGTCCAATGAGTTATTTCCACATCCTCATTCATACGTTCGGGATCTTCCGGATCATAATTTGGATGTAAACGTAAAAAGATCCAGATCCTTAATAAAGTATATAGTGAGAATTCTGTCTGGGATACATACAAATCGGGACTACTAGTTAGATCAGTCATTAACTCTATTGATATTTCTCTCAAGAGTTTCTGTTTCCTTCGATAAATGGCTATTAAATTGATTTCAAACCATTTAAATATTGCGCTCTTAACACTCATCAAACCATATTCGCAAGCCGCCTCATAAAATACTATTGCAGTCTCAGGATTTGTCAATAAGATCATCTCCACCGAACATTTCTCAATGATGCCATCCAACTGAAAAAATGTCGCTGTTGCCAACAGTGAGATAACTACGTTTCGATCAATTTCAATTTCATCAGAATACAATGAACCGAAGACAGCATCAAGGGATTCAATGGTTATACGTTCATCTAAAATTTGTATGTTTATATCTTTCTGAGTGGCCTCTTGCCAGTTACCATTGAACATTGCATAAAAATAGTCTGACTGTTTTAGATACACTTTATGAAGATGCCAAATTTTATTCAAAGCACTAACAGCAACGTCGGAATCGTTTTGCTCCTTAAATAGAACCTGATATATGTATTGATTTGTGGTCAATAACCTTTTTCTATATTTTCGATTAAATAAACAACAACAAAATCTATTAGATTAGAATATCAGTATCATTTACATACTAAATGTTGAACTTCTTACTTTCTCGGCGCATCATTATCGCTTTGATTTTGATCAGATGCTCCACCTTGGGAGTCCATGCTCCGTCTGCGTTTCCTTCCACCGGCCAAGACTACTGACACATTATCACTGCAACTTTGCAGTTTACCGAAAATTTGTCCCATAATAGTATAAGCTTTTCTTCTACTGTTGCAATTCTCTCTACGGAAAATAAGATATACGATAAAATATTGTAAAAAGAAAAAAAAAAAAACACTTCATACTCACACTTTATTTAAATATATTGTTGTATCTTAAAATACTTTATTTTGACTTTAAAATATCAGTGTATAATGTTTCCGATTGTTGCCTTAGATCTCATTCTATTTATCGTTTTCTTTCTGACTGGGAAATGAAAGAGGCCTCACCTAGCAGCGCCTCTGTGTGTCCAAAAAAAAAAAAAACGAACCGATGACCACTAGTTTTGCCAGAAGTTGTCGAAAGTTCGAAGAATCTTGAAAGCATGAAAAATTTTGTATAAAGGGAGCGGTTCAGAAAAGGGATCAAAGCTAATTTTACAGATTAAGCAGATTTAAATCCACTACAAAGGCAAGACTCAGCCGGAAAAAAGGTAAAATATAGGTGTAGAAATCCATTATTTTTCCAAAAGATGGCTGTAGTAATCTCGCATTGTATAAGTGGGTGTTATGCGTTATGTTGGTTACGCTATAGATAAGATTTCGTACTCAAAAAACTACTCAGAAAGTTTTGTGATTGCTTGACTTAGTATTGTTTGAGCGCGTGTCAAAGATGGACACCAGCAAACAGAAAATACGCAATATTTTACAGTTTTTTCTTCGATAAAGACGAAAGCCAGGCTCCTGAGAATGTAAATAGTGTTTCTGGACCTGATACATTAACAGCCAATCATGTGCAATTTTGTTTCTTCGATTTCATTCCTGTAATTTTTTTGATATAAAAGATGCAGCATTCTCTGGAAGGCCAATTGTCGAAAATGTCAATGAGATAAAGGAAATCATCAAGTCACAGTTTCAATTGCCCAAGTGCTAAACATTGCACAAGAAATCATTTGGAACCACTTTAATAAATATGGATACAAAAAGAAGCTATGTGTATGGGTGATTTGCAACAAACTTGACACGTTTTTGAAGCGGATGGTGACTGTTGATGAAAAGTGGGTCATTTATGACAACGTCAAGCGAAAACAGTCTTGGTTGAATCACAGTGAGCCGTTGCAAACAGTGGTCAAGCCAGGATTGATGGTCAATAAGGTTTTGCTGTGTGAATCATGTAATATGAGCTGCTCCACAATTTTTTGTGTTTAAATTGTTTCTCTTTGGTTTTATTTCAATGTTTTTAATCTTAGATACACTGAATCAAATTTTTAAAGGAAATAAAGATAATTTTTTCACAAAAGCAAGTAAGAAAAACGAAAAAAGTTTATAATGATCAAAAAAATTTAAAAAAAGCGGTACTGTTTCTCTTTTAGTGGGTTGAGAAAAACATAGCTCAAGTAAGACTAGAAATTTAGTTGTTACGCTCAGAAATCGATGCAAAACCTTTATGGAAATTGAAATTTTTGTTGTATGCACTGATCCAATGATATTTGGTGACATTACTCATAGTTAAAAACCCGAGTCATATGGTGGCAAACGCAAGACAACATTATTGATATAAGATTGATGTTTGCAAGACATCATAGCAACTGAAAAAGGCACCACGTTTTGCGGACAGATGAGATTGAAATTGTTTTGTTTGATGGAACAGGCTTCAGACAATATGTAAGTCATCTACAAAGCACAGAATATCATGCCAAAATACACTACTAAGACGGTTAAACTTGGAGGACTAAACTTTATAGAGAAAATACCAATAAAATTGACATTTCAACAGGACAATGATCCGGTTTCAGTGTACGAGGAATGTAAGATTCGGTGAACCGAAATAAATGTTCCTTTGGTCGTCTTGTTTTTTTGAGATTATTCTGACTAGCTTTTATTAAACTTACTTTGTTTGTTAGTGTAAATCAAATCTTGCAAGCTGAATTAGATCCACTTCTTGGTATTCGATTGTATATGATATAAAAACTTCTGCTGATAAATTTAAATTTACACACGAAAATCTCGAGAGAATATATATAAGTATATGTATGTCGTTTTTGACGTAAGTAACTCCAACTACTTAGAAATTTGTATAAATAAAATTCCGAAAATGCTTAGAAAAACAAATGTGAACTATGTACTTAGTGTCAGTAATGTTACCGGTGTAGTCGGAAGTGTACAGCAGCTAACACTAAAATAAATATTGAATTTGCTGTCAGGCTAGTATTGGCAGCAAGGTCACTAGCAAATTATTAAGGAAGTTTGACATACACCTTGATTCGTTACCTCAGGAGTTTCGTGTATAAATTTCTTAAAATTTATTAATTCCTTCAAGATTTTATTTTAGCTTGATTGATGAGAAGAGTGGTGTGATGACTAGTACTTGGTACCTACAGAATTATTTTTGAGCTTTTAGTACATTATCTTCATCATTATTATGTTTGTTTACAATAAATTTAGTTTTCCAGAGTTTATTTATTTTTTTTTATTTTTAAAATGTTTATTTTTTGTTTCATACCTTCCCTGTAGCATGTTAATTAAATCAAATAAAACGTTTTAAAAAGTCACAATTTGATTAGAGTTATTGCTTTTTAATTAAGACTAGGGGAACCCGCGGCCGACACAATCGACCGCATTCACATGATAAATAGTCCTGATCTGATGTCTCAGAAATATAAAATCGCAATCCATTGAAAGATCGAACTTTACTGGCGGCGACATACAATTGTCCGTGAATAAACACAGGCTGTCTCAATATAATTCGAATTTTTTGAAACGTTTGGTCTTGGCATTTATTTATAGTCGTCGCAAAAGCTGGAATGACTGGAAATTGAGTTCTTTGAAATTTGAACGGTAAAAGAGTTCCCGAATAAGTCAAATGAATACGGCGAATAAAAATTCAAATATTACGCGCTACACCTGTTAATACTTCGCAATCTATTGAGTTTAGGTGCATTCGTTTTACGCACATGCGAATTCCGTTAACTAATGCTTTTCCTGTATTTAAATACGTACATCATGACTGACAATTTTATCAAAGCTGTCAGTAGATAAAATAGTTTCCGGAATTTTTCAAAATATATCGTTGATGATGTTTACAGGCTCACAAATTAAATTATTTGGTATTTCAACGATATCCGAACTGAACTGAGGAAAATCTTCCATTTCACCGTTACTAAGTGAAAAAAGAAGCTGAACAAATTGAATTTCATGAGGAAGGGCCCTCAGATTTCGAGTTAAGGTAACATGATGAAAGTTTCGAAATTCAGACCACGATATAAAACAGTTTTCTATGTCGGTGACACGTGAACCATGAGGAACAACTAACAGGATTTGTCTAAAATCACCGCATAACAAATTTGTTTTTCCTCCAAATAATTTATCTCTATTCTTTCCCGAACTCTAGTCTCTCAGCACTCTACCAATTAATTTCATAGCATAAAGAGGACACATTGAAATTTCGTCGATTATAATCAGTGACGCGTAATTGAGGAATGTTCCTTGACTACTATTAGGACTAGAGATGAGCTAAACAGTAACACAGTGATTTTAAACTGTGATTGAGTCACAGTCATTTGAAGGGAGAGACACAGTTTATTTACATTGCTACCAGTATCATGATTCAAAACTTCTCGAATAGTCAAAGCAGACATACTGCAAATTCTTCTTTTTATCACTTTCTTATAATGTTAAAAAGTGATATACATTATTATACATCAGTGATGTCATTTTAGCCTTTTTCCGGACAGATCTGTCCTTTTTTTAACCCTATCCGGAAATCTATCCTGTTTTAGTTTTAATGTATTATTTAATTTTTTTTTTCAAATTCTGTGAATATGCTAAAATTACGCAAATAATAGAAATAGTCGACATGTATTGGGTTGTGCTCATCAATAATACCATAACTTAACATTGTGGCTGATCACATGACCGAAAACGGAACATGACCCGAACATAACATAAACAAACAAACATGCCGAAAGAAATATATAAACAAAAATTTCGCTATTCGTGGCTAAATCAGCCTGATTTAAAAAGTTGGGTGAGCCGCGATCCAAAAGATAACAAAAAGGCTTACTGCAAGTTTTGTAAGTTGGGATTAACTCTAAAATTAATCAAATACGTGCGCACATGGCCACAAAAAACATGTGGTTAATGCCCAGCCATTCGCACAGCCAAATAAATTATCGTTCCCACCTAAACCAAGGAACGAAACTGCTGTCCAGGATGCGGCGCTAGCAATGTTCATTGCCCAGAATGCTGCGATTGAACCAGTCGCCCATTTAAGTGACTTGTGCAAACAAAAATTTGGCGCATCGCAATTGCACCGGACGAAATGCACACAGGTTATTAAAAACGTGTTAGCCGAACATTTTAAAGAAGATCTTCGGGGAGATATTGGTGATGCAAAATACAGTCTGCTAATCGATGAGACGACGGATGTAAGCATTACTAAGATTATTGGTAGGACGCACTTATTATATTATAGGTAGGTTACACTTATGAGGTTCCAGATAAATATCTCAACATGATTGGTACTGGTGCCTCCTATAGTAGTGCCTTAAAAGAAGAGGATTATGACCTCATTGATGAGGCAATAAAGCTCATTTAATATAAAAAAATTAATAAATTTATAACTTTAAAATTAATAAAAATAAAAATAATAAGGCAAAAAATGTTGTCCTGTTTTCTGCCCTTTTTTTTAAATATTTTTTGTCACTTTTTTCCCGCTTTTTTTAGGGAACAAAAATCATCTTGCTGAGTCTTATTCGAGTCCTCTTGATGATTAAAAAGTGATTAATTTTATATGCCATTCAAAGAAGACTCGAAAATGACTCATCTTTGCGCTCAAAATGTGATTTCTCGGAACTACAATAATAAAATGTAGAGAAATCGCAAATTGATCATGCTGGAGATTGAAATATGATTTTTGTGGCTGTTGAATGTGTAGCAATATTTGGCGACGCTGGTCTATGCAATACGGTATTTCTTGTGATTCTAACGGGACTTTTTCGTCTTTCTTTTTCACAAATTTGAAATGAAATGTAAAATTCTACATTTTTGTTCATTAATATTTGTTAAAGAGTGGAGTGCAGTACAGATTTCAAAGTGAAAAAATTAATTATTAATAAAAGGTAAATTCAAAGTAAAGCAATAAATTAGACAATGTCGCTGAATAATTTCCATGCTTCCGGTGATTTTCAATATTTAAGAAGTAAGTAATACATTAAATCCATTATTTTCCAAGTTATACTAAAAAAGTATTGTTTTCAGTGCAAAACGTTGCCGTACCCCCGTCTGACTCCGTTCAAAGCCTTTTAATGGAATTACGCAACGAAATTAGATCAATGAAAACTGAAGTTTTAAATTTGAAACTTCAAATGGACGGTAATTCACGGACACTTACAAAATAACGGAGGAGGTTATCGCCGTTAAATTAGAAAGTAGGAAGCACCACAATGACACTATATATATCGACGAATTGCAAAATGTGGGACAATTTCCTATCGCCGTTATTGCTGATCTTCAAAAATATGACGAGGAGGTTCAAAAAAATGAAGATAAACTTGTACAATTTGTAAGTATTACAAATATACGTTGACATACTAATTTGTTTATTAATTAAAAAATATTTCAGAAATAATTCGTTGGGAAAACGGGTGGAGAGGGATCAGCACAATTCATAAGAGAAGCCATTCGAAAGGTATTTTCTGATGAATTGGCATCAGCTTATAGCTGGAAGGGAACAAGCACAAAACCAAGCGCCGAAAAGTGTTTCCTAGTGACAACCATTAAATGTAGGTACATATTTCTATGAATGCGACAGTAACATTAATTTTTTTTTTCTTAGATATTTGCCATTTGAAGTTCAAATGTACCGACAAGGACATGATTGCTGTCCTACAAAAACATTTTGTGCACGCCAAAGATAGGATCACAAAAAGGAAACGTCAGGATGAAACTATTAAGTCTTAACTGTTGCTTTTATGTTGCTGATTTATAAACATGTATATATATAAATAAACTTACTTAAATAATAAAAATCAATTATATTCCTTTTTTTAAAAAAAAGCAAATGTTTAGGAATATGACTCGAAAATGAATCTAAAATGATCAGGAATATGACTCGAAGAAGACTCATTAATGATTAGAAAAGCAAGTCATGCGTCCTCAAGAAGAGTCGCGGCTAGGGTACAATTTTCTCCCGACGAAAGTATCATTTATGCTCAGAAAATGCGCGCATATATGACCATTTTAATCGGTCAGGCGACTCGAAAAAGACTCGAATATGATCGGAAATTTCAAAAAATGCTGGCTGGGGTGAGACACATAACACACAAACCTCTCTAATCTACTGCGCGCACACACGCACACATCAACGGCTGTGGGTTGTATTTGTTTTTATAAATCGGTTTTTTTAAACACCTTTGTACGCCTAAACCTCTGGACCTATTTCGATTTACAGGCCACATTTTGCGAAGAATACCTTTCAATTGGTATATTTATTTTCTAAATTGGTTCAGTGGTGTAAGCAGGAAAGGGTTCACATTTTCAATGTTTGCCGTTTAATTATATAGATAGATCTTTCAACTAAAACTCAATAAAGTTAAATATTTGCGTTATTTTTTACTTTGCTTTGTGTTCATTCGCTTATCTTCCGCTTCTGTATTTACAGACTTAAACCATTTCAATATGGGAACGCATCACAACTTCACTGCATTATCAGCCTTTTGCTATCAACGCAGAAAGCCACATGTGCAGCGTATGGTAAAAAGAAACCTACGTGCAAAGTGCATGTGCTCAGGTCTCTAGTTCTAAAACTGAGGGACTAGCTTGCATACATACAGAAGAAAAAAGGACATGGCTAAATCAAATCGTCTCATCAAGCTGATTAAGATTATATATACTTTATGGGGTCTGTGATATCTCCTTTTTTGTGTTCATGACAAACTTATAACGCTATTCACTCCCGTGAAGAGTATAATGATGAGAAAATCCGACTTCTCCAGTGCATTTTCTAAGAAAGACATTTTTTCATATTGTATTGTCGTCAGAATTAGAGGTGTGTAAATCATTTCAGATCAATCGGTCAACAGGAAGGGGTTGAAATTTCAATTACTAGATTTGAAATGACAACACAAGATCTTGAACTAAATAAAACCTATTAAAAATATACATATTTAATACTATAATTTCAAAAGATATAAAAGACATACACTCGACAAAACTAAAAAACGAAACTTACTTTGCTCAATTAAATTGTGAAATAGGTCCTTTTTCTTTTAATTCAACCTCGGTGAAGAGAGAGTCCTTGCTGCTACAGTTTATAGCATAATATTCCGATCTACAATTTCCCATAGATTTTCGTATGGGATCGAGAGAGCACTGAAAACAATTTATGGTTCTGGAAACAATAATTTAAAAAAAAAATTTACGACCCAAAGTACTGACGTGCTAAGTTTCGTACTTTTGTTTTGCCAAACACTGTACATGTTTACAGTGTGCAATCGTTTGTTTCTAATTAAATCTTAGAAATTTTTAAGTTAATTTTGGTTGAAATATTTAAAAATTGAACAGAAATTGAAAAAAGAAAATGTGTAATAATATTTAACGCGCTTGGTTTAGATCGATTTTAAATCTCCGTAATTAACAATATAATTATAATTAATTGTTTACTTAGTGGACTAAGTAATATTTGATTTATTAGGTTCTTTTGTTAAGCATTTTATTAGAGTTGATCAGGATACTTGTAAACTGACATAATTCAATGATATCAAACGACTAGCTGGCAATTAATGCAGATGACAAATGCGTTCTGTTCAACTTTTGCTCACCCACAGAAGCGGCGGAGATGATAAAAATCACTTGCCGCAATTGCATTTTTGATCCAACAATTCAACCAGTTCATTCAATTTTAATTTCAGGCGACTTTAACTTGTTTGTTTAACTGTCAATAAAAGACTCAGAAAGTTAATAGTTTTACAATATGTTGACCAAACAAGTTTTATATTGTATAATTATTTAACAAATTCTTTACGCTTCCCTAGGTACTTTAAATTGTTTCATAATGAATTGTAATCTATTAAATACAACACTCGTAACAAAATCTCAATTTTTTTTTTGGAGTTTATCGAACAAACCATATTAAGAGACAAAGGGTGGAAGAAGCATCTATGTGGTGAACTTATTAATTTATTATTATTTATTTATTTTTTTTTAAGTAATTTTCTCTGATTTTATTTTTTCTCACAAGACGGACATCCGAGTTCGTCCACTGTAGTAAATTGAGGATTTGGTTTGTGAAGCGACCTTGCACCATCAGGCTAATGGCTCACAGGATGCATGTTCTCCTATATAACTTTGTGAGTGCACTGCACTCTGTAAATGGCTAATCCGCTTCCTTGTGAAATCTTATTTTAAAGACCTGGACAGGTTGGATTAATGGTTCCTCTTTCCTTTTTTTAGCCAACTTAATAAGTATGTGGTAAAGCTTCTGGGGGAACTCAACTCAATCTGATCTTACATTATATAATCATAACATAAAATAATCTAATCTAGTATTGTAATCTGTTATGATTTTGAGTTTTAACAAATTTAAAACAATTACTTTTAAGCTTATCTTCAATGATATACACTTTTCTTTAATATACTTATCCTATTAAATCTTATCAAAGCTAATCTAAACTTGTCTTATTTTAAATTATATTTCTAAACTTGTATTATCCTTTAGTCCTTTCTTATCATATCATATCATGCCATATCATATTGTTACGATAAATAAAATCGTAGCGATCGCAAGGTGCTGATCGTTAAGAAGAAGAAGCAAAATGATGGCGATGAAAAACAATGAATATGAGTACGAAGAAGTTTTTGACGCATTCACAAGGGTATACATAACATACATATGTGTAACGGCAAAAGAAATTCGCAACAATATCGTATCATAACTAATCTTATCTATTGTAACTTAATCTTATCTCATATATTCTTACATAATCTTATGTAATCCAATCTGAAGTACTAGTCATCCGTTATCCTGCTTATTCTTATCTAAACTTATCCCTTGTAATCTTATTACATTTTATCCATTTTACATTACTATATGTATATTTTCTGTAATTTATTAATTGAAAATTGAAAGAAATTTTGTCTTTTCCTCATTTCCTTGTTTAACAGTTTCTGTATTTATCCCTTTATAGACCTATTCACTCCCTAACTTTTAATATTTTTTTAAAAAAACTTTTAATTTAATCACTTAACTTAATTTAATTTTGTAATATTTTTCATATTTTTTTTAAATTCCATTTTTTTTTTGCTATTGCTTCTTTAAATTCAGATTAAAGAACTTTTGATTTCAATTATTCTCCTGTTTTGTCCTGCTAATTAACTTTTGTTTTGGTTTTTTTTTTTTTTGAAACAAATCGAATTCATTTAAGAAAAAAAGTAATAGAATTTTATTTTTCCCTCTTGGATTTGTATTTTTTTGACTTACTTCACCATTTATGACTTGTTTAAAGTTCTTTATGGTTTTTTTTACGATGTACTTCGTGTTCCTGGGCTTAAGGATAACAAAACAAGCAAAGAGACAATGAAACACAACGTTTAAACGTTTTACAGGCACTTTGAAGCTTGTTAGAAAGCCATAAACACACAACAAAGACGGACAAAGGGACAAAGAGTGTATCTAAATAAATGGAGAGACCAAGGATTTAAGTGGGGGTTCTTGAATTGTGAGTCAACACAATTTCACAAAAGTCGAATTGAAAAGCACAAACTTAATGTGTGTTGTTGTTGATGATGGTGGGTTGTTAGCTCTGTCTTCTTGGAACTTTATCTTAGACTTTAGGGATCAATAAAAATATAAAATCAATCTGAGAAACTTTTAAAGTTAAACTTTTAAAGAAAGCATTTCACAATTAATGTCATCTTTTAAACATGTTTTTTGCATCTTTCACTTACTCCTAAGTAGTAAGGCAACCAATGACATATCATAATATTAACTACAAAATTTCCATCTTAAAATTAGTCTAATGCCTTAAATAATGCAAGCAATTTAAGAACTCGTAATAGGCTAACACCAACAAGAACAACAACGTAAAATCTGTAGGTACATTGTCATTTAAAATCATTTTGAGCAGTTAAATTAAATACAACAAGATAGATTATTAATTTCAGATCAATAAAGCTCATTTCCAACATTGCATATTTTTTGTCATGTGTCAAATGTCAGTAATATTTGAATGTTTATGTTATAGATACTCGTACATGATAATGATTTGTTAAATTGGATTAAATTTGGGATAAGTTGTGCAAAAGAGTTAACTTTGGCATTTACAAACTTAATTAACACTATACAATGTTATGCAAAACAACGAGACAGGATATTAACTTAAGTTATCTAATTTTGTCCAAATGTATTCGACAGTAAAACTTGTCTGAGTACGATTTCAATTCGTTATTTTCGAAAACTGTGAGCATAACATGGAGGGTACGGATGAAATAATGGATAGATAAGCTTCATCGATTTTCATTGTCACGATTTATGGAGCTCCAGTTCTAAGTTTTACAAACTTTAAATCAACGACATATTTTCCATTCACATACTAGTTCGAAATATATTTCAATAACAATCCTGGTTTTGAAGGGAGACTACAAAAATGAAATACAGTCGGACACTTTAATGAATTCCCCCATAGCGAAACATTTTCTATAGCGAAGTGATTTAATGATTCTAAAGACTTCATTATAGATGAGTTAGAACTCCCTTTTAGCGAAGACTTCTCTTTAGAGTTCGACAGTTTACATATTAAGAGACATATTTTCTATAAGAATTTTTTTATTGATTGCATTTAAGATTTTTAAAAGTTTTTACTTACTTTAACATGTTTGTGTCGTCAGAAGAAAAAATAATTGGAATTTTACTCCTTTCCTATTGACCGATTGATCTGAAAATTGGTATACACCTTTAGTTCTGGTGACAATATAATATTCAATATTTTTTTTTTTTTAAATCTACCGGAAAAGTTGGAATTTTCATTATTTTTTTTTCACAGAACTGTCGGTCAGTACCAAAGAATTGCTTTCTGCTTTGTGCGACATTTTTAAATTTTATTTAAGCTGATCAATGCTCTAGATTGATGAGGAGAGTGGTGTAATAACTGGTACCTGGTACCTAATTAGTTTTAAGCTTTTAATAGATTATATTCATCATTATTATGTTTCTTTGCAATATAACCTTTTAACTTAATTTTTTTTTATTTATATTATGTAAAGTTGATTTAATTTAAGAAAATGGTAAGCTTTTATACTTTACTTACCAAGGCAAGGTGTGGAAACAAATTCAAAGCCTTAGTCATGTGTCATGTTTCAAACTGTGAGCTGACATCCTAGAGCTAAAGGTTTGATTCTTCCAATTTTTATTCTTCCTCCTATCCTTTTAACTCACCCCCTGTCGCTATTGTTCATATTAACAAAAAAAAAAAAACAAATGAGAATGTTCGCGAGTTCACCCTTAAGGCTTATTGTGATAAATGATAAACAGTAAATGGGTAGGTGGACTATGAGGGGTAAGAGGTTATCCACTATTGTCCAAGGTCGGTCCTAGAGATCAACCTCTTCCTATTAAACCAACCTGACGAGTCCACGAACAGAGCTAGGTCCCCTAAAGGACATTTTACAAAACTTCACAACTCCTCGAAAAAGGATTTCCCGTGAAACGGGTTCATCTACCAAGAAGAGCGGGGCAATCATTGAGGATGTGGTTGGTTGCTCTCCGGTTCCTTCTCATCTTCACAGCAACGACAGAAGTCATGATGAGGAACCTGCATCCTGTAGCGTTAATTAACTTTGCTGCATTCCATACCGGGTAGATAGACGATATGATAGCTGAGCTAGCTCCTCTGAGAAGATGCCAGCTCTTCTATCGTCTACCGTCTTGGAGCCTTCAGTATAAATCGAAAACTTATCTCGTCCAATGAAGTTACACGGCTTTCAATCATCTCTACCTGGGAATCTTGTCCTGCAATTGACATTCCATTTTAGTGCTGCCACACAGTAGTCACATTCTCCACTTGAATCTCCACTTCTTTTTGTCTGCAATTCAAGCCACCATGTACTTGAGATATGTGCCCACCGGTGAAAAGGTCGAAACTTGTGGCAACACGAAAACCAAAAATAGTGACAAGATAACAACAGTGTAATTTGCAAGTATCTTTATAGTCTTCTTAATTCTGAATTTTTTTGATGTGAAACATCTTTGGTTTCGGTAGTGTAAAATTTGACATTTGCGTCATCGTCATAGGCACTTTTGATTAATGCTTTTCTTGTCTATCAGAAATTAAGCATTGCGTGGCTTGGGTAGTGCTGAGATTAGTGACACAAACAGTAGGCGACTACTTGATTTATAAATTTAATAAAAATTAAAGTTAATAAATCGATTTAATGTGAGTGAAAGACTTTAAGTATGTACTTTCCAGCTACAAGCATAAATACCTTAATAGCATAGTGTGTGAAGCGCCGGCTAGCCAATGACACAAAACAACAGAGAGTGGGTTCGAGCCCTCCATCAGGTTTTTAATATATTTTTTTTTTTGTTTTTTCTTTTTTCTTTTTAATCTCTGCATTTTTTAAACTTTGTAACTACAACAAAGAAAACAAACAAAATTACCGGTCGATTCTCGTTATTAGATGCGTTATTAGATATGTTATGATAAAATTAAAGTTAACAGTGTGCACAAATATGTAACGTTTTTTTATCAGAAACATTTTAATTTATCAGTTAATAAAAATCTAATAAATTATTATCAGAAGGCTTTCCTTAGCATAACAAAATACTGTTAACATCGATTAACAGCTATGTTAGGCTTTAACAGCAAGTTAGCACAACAAATCTAAAAACGAGAATCGACCGGTTAGAATAGAAAATATTTAAAGTTAACAACAAAGAAAGAGTCAATGTTATGTTATTTTAGAGCGTGTGCTCACACACACACATTTTGTTTGCTCTGTTAACATCATAATTCTCCTACTCAAATGGTTTATTTATATACATAGATACTTCTTGTTTTCAAGCGTAAAATATAATACATATTACAAAGAGAGGTGTATATGTATATCAAAATTTCATTAATTCATTTAGCTACCTAAGTCAACGTGTTTCACATCAAAGGCTCGTGTGTGTTAAGCACTTTTGGCAGACACTTTACATTATTCCTAAAAAGTATATCAAGTGTATAGCGCGCAATATCTTTCTTAATAGATAAGATTAACAAAACAAATGCTCGTGTAAAACGCTTGTAAGATACATTTATTTTGTTATGGTCTGAGACTTACTGATATGACGTTTCATTGGTCGTATTAATTGCATAATGCTAGATATAATAATAATGCGTTCAAAGTAAATATTTTTATTAACTTTATGTAAATGGTACCCTGATCATGAACATGACCATCAAAATATGGTTGCATTTTAAGTTCTACTCATTCTTTCTTTAGATTACAAGTAAAGACAATTTACATTTATAACACAATATCTATTGAGAAATTTTTTGACCTTGGAATTTTCTAAACTTCATTAAATGGTTTTCAAAATTATTGTTCATCTTTTTTCATAAAATTGAACTTTTTTTCCAGATTCATATGAGTAATGTTATTAACATTTTTGAGTTCATATATTTATAACTCACAAGTATATGTTACTTATCGAATTGATCTTAAGTTGTTTACTTAACTTTGTTGCAGCAAATAAAGTTTGTTATTTTTACAAACATTTGAATTTATTTATCAACAGAGACAACAGCATCAGCATCAGCAAGATTATCATTGTCAGCACAGAGATAAGTAAGTTGGGGTTTCAATCAAGCACATTATTTTGCGTCATCAGATAATGCTACTCGTACTTAGTATAATTAAACGTCTTTGCGACGGTCATTTTTAAAGTTAGTTTTGTGTTTTTCTTAACAAGTATTTATTAATAGCATGACACCGTATGCACTCCAACTGAGATAATATGATATATTTATCAGATTAAATCGCTATGGATTTTAAAATCAACTTAAAGGCCATACAGTTGTGGTATATTTTATAGCAAGAGACTCAACATCATCCTTACAACAGTTAAAATCGTAGTTTAATTCCATTGGTCAAACAAGTTTTCCTAAAATCAATAGGACAATACAATAATTGATTTATGACTTCATTGACAAATGCATTGTCAAATGTATATCCCCATTTTAGAAATTCTTCGACGTCAACAATAATAAATTATAATATAAATTGTAACAGACACACAACAAATAAAATGTTCACAAATGCTTCCAAACTTATAACAAAATTATAAAACGATTCTCCTCATTTTGATCATCATTCTGTTATGTGAAACTCTCTGACATAAAACAGTGCTAGGCGTTGTCAATATGAAGCCCTCTAGCAATAATTTTCATGGATGACAAGTGAAATTTTTACGAAATGACTTTTGCAACTGGACAAAAAATTTGCATCTCAAAAAATGAAGGTTTTACTTTTTGTTGATAACTGCACCTCCTGCGCATCCTAAGGATTACTTGCATTTTTTCTCCCAATTTGACTTCGTTACTTACAACCAATAGACCAAGACCAGAAAATGAATTCTGATGAACATGTAGGCACAAATGTAGCAGAGCAAATCCTGTTATGGTCAAAGATTTACTACAAGCCATTCGAAATTGAAGCACGGTTCGGAATATCTATGTAAAGCCACAAACAATTGCAAATTGTTTTAGAAAGGCAGGATTTTCAAAAGGTGACATGCAGACTCCAACTACGCATCTGGATGAAGAGGACTTTGTTTCATTATCTGATTTGTCCGCCCTATAGTCTTCATTTAGAACAGTAACAAACATTGATGCATCATTTAAAGACTACGTCAATGTTGATATTAATGTGAAGACCAGATATTCTCAGTGGTGTTCTGGAAAGTCATGGAGTTCACGCTATCCCTGATATTTCAGATGAAGAAGAATTGGCGGAATCTAATAAGGTGTTACTTACATTTTGACGAATTTCTTCAACAGTTGACATCTTTCCAACCTTTGTGGGGATGAAGAGTAACGTACCGACTAATGTGTTTGAATATTTAAATGTTTTAGAAGGTTTTTATAAGCATGTACAATAAAAGAAATCCAAACTAATATTACTGATTATAGTTTCTTTATAATGATGTTTCTTTATAATGAAGTAAATTTCTGGTCCCGTGCGAATTCACTATGGGGAAGTTCGACAGTATATAATGAAATAAAATTTTGTTTGGACTGGTCCGATTTTTGAACTTTGCATATCCCTTATAGTCCAGGGAATATAGACTTTTACTGCGGAAAAATTAGCGGAAAGCTGGATTTTTGCAGGAAGCTTCTCTTTGTGGTTGTGAACAAAACCCCAAAAGTCCAATTTTTTTTGTAAGACGAACGGTTCTCGACTGTAAGGCTTGTTAAACTTCACTATTGCAAGTATTTCTCCACACTGACTTACTACGTAAATATTAAACTTAGGGAGTTCCTTTTAACAGTCTGTCATGCGATTCCTGCATCTGCTCAACACCTGACGTGATGTGCTACCTTAATATTTTTATACTACTTTTATTGTGCAAATTAAAAAAAAATTCAAAAATGGCAGAATTATGTTTCATTTGTGGTAAATCTTTCCTGGAAGGTAAAACTGTTGTGGAACGAGGACTTGACACGTTAAGACAGTCAAGTATTGAAAGAAATGATGGAAAAGATGTATATTTTAAAAACGTTAGTTCAGGGGTAATTCATGTGCAGTGCCGTAAAGAATATACACGGAAGTCTAGCATATTGGCATTAAAAAAACAAAAAGCGGAAGATCGTTAACTAGTTAAAAAATAAGGTAAGAAAATAATTATTACAACTAAAAGTAGAACTTTAACCATTATTTGTTTCACCGACGCACAATTTCTTTTAAATAAATGTATGACAACAGAAAACTTAGTGGAGCACAAAAACAACTTCTGTAATTATTGGGGAAGACATTAGATCGGTGGTAGTAAAAAGTAAGAGTTATCCGCCTCCAAGCCAAATGTTTGAAAATATAAATAACGAAATTCCATGACTTTTTTTTTAGAAGAAATAATTCTCAAAAATAGGAAATGTGCACTTAATTCCCTTAAACTGAAATACACTGCAATTAGTCATGCCATTCTGACAGCTGTTCGTCCAAGATTATTTATATCATAATTGCAACTTGGTCTGTCAATATTCTGTTACGGAAGATTTGGATCTAAACGCCTCATAGATGTATTATCGTCCTTTGGAATGTGTGCAACATATAAAGAAACAGTCAGGTATGAAGCAGCTACAGTTTACCACCCCCAGCCATTTATTTTACCACCTGAAACTGGAGCTTTTCTGCAATATGCTGCTGATAACGCCGATGTAAATGTCTATACACTTGATGGTCATAACACCCTTCATATTATGGGTATTATTCAAGTTTTAACACCAGTGCAAAAGATATCGCTGAAAAGGTTAAAGTCCCGTTGCAAATTTATGAAAATAAAAGTGCTATATGATTAAGTAAAATTGTTGTAGAAAATATTTTAAAAGAAAAAATAAATATTTCCATGCACCGAAAGATTAATGTATTGTGGATTTATGAATTTATGGCAAATGGAGTGATATCTCAGAACTGCCAGGCTGGAGCCTTTGAACGTTTGACAATACAAAATCGTAATTTTTCCATGTCGTTAAAACTTTTTGAATCGAATTTACTTGAGAACCGTTAGTCTTACGAAAAAAAGCAATAGTAAGTAGACAACTTTATAAGCTAAAAATTTGATGTTGACCGTTTTGTCAATAAAAGTGACCATTACCGAGATATACAAGGAGAAGTTTCCTGCAAAAATCCAGCTTTCCGCTAATTTTTCCGCAGTTTCATTTTTTTTTTTTGGCTATTTTCCGTGGACTATTAATAAATTAGGCATCAATATATCATTACAAATTGATTATATATGTATTTGCATGTAAAGAATATAAACATTTACAAATAAAAAAGCAACAAAAAAATTACAATAACAAATAATAAAAACAAAAGGAATAAAAAGTAAATATATAAATGAAAAATATCCGCCGGAAATGCGCAGCAGCTTTTATCAGTGTCTGTCAACATTTATTTGTGAAATATTTACGCTAAGATTAACATTCGCGTAATACACAGAACACGGCAAAACACAAGGCAAGGAGTGGAAGAAGTACAGTAGCACAGATACTCTTTCATTCGTGCCCACACATATACAGATTAAATACAGATACAATACCATTTATGAACATTGTATCTTTGCATACTATTGTATTTGTTCTGTATAATCTGTTGAATCGGTGATTCATGTCAGATGCCAGAACATCAACACTGATAATTCTTTATTTTTTATTTTGGGGCTGTCACAGGTGACGCTGAATGGGCAATTTGTGTTTCTTTCTTTGATTTTTATTTTGTTTTGTTGTTTTTCATTTTTTTTATATTTCAAGATTAACTGAAAAAACAATGGCGCCAATCTCTTCGGGGTTTGGGGCCTCTTAAGTATTAGATTACATAACAATCAGATGAAGATCTTTGAACTTGAAGATTACAGATATGATGTTATGATTCATTCTTAATGCAGATTTAGCAGTCTCTTTGAGGAAATACAAAAGTAATATAGAAACTGAAAACCAAATTAAGTAAAAACTTGTAAAACTACAATAAAAACCACCAATAATGTTAACTTATAAAATGATATAAGTATTTGGAAAAAACGATATCTTACAATAAACGTAATCAGTCTTAGAACACAATTAATTTTGGGAAACATGTATATGGTATAAGAGTATTCTATACCAATGGTATTCAAACAACATTTAGCAAAGTACTGGTAAAGTTAATATGAAAATTATTGTGCGGTAATGGCACTATTTAGCCTCAGGAATCCACGGACCACAGTTTTAGAAGCACTGCTCTTGATTTAAAATAATGCTTACGTGAAACTTATGAACTGTATAGAACCCTGAATCGGAGAACTCATTTGTGTTGGAAAATCTGAAAATCCATGACCCAGTTTTTGAGATTTTAAAATGAAATTTTGAGATAATCTTCTATGAATTCTAACTCACTAAATGGTTATATTTTTATACAAGAATTAAAGAAGCTAATAAGATATAAAAAATAATAGCATTTTAAGCTTAATTACAGTATTTAAAATACCCATAAATAACATTTGTTTTGTTAGTTTTTGGTTCATGAGTTGACTTTGATTAAAGAACTTTATGCTGAAGAAGGAATTTTTGTAAAACATATTTAAAACAGAGATTGGCGCGGTAAATATATTTGTTTCTCCAAATGTATGTCTGCGGAAGTGATAAAAAAATAATGCTTAAAAAATGAGTCAAAATCAGAAAGTAGCTTTGCAGTATGTTAAGTCAATAGCAAAATGATATAATTTGTTTATACTTTTTTGTGGGTCGTAGTGGGTCTCAAGATGAAATTCAGCAGTTAGCCGTAGTATCATAAATTGCTGGAGAGCGTCAGAGCTTATCTAAAACTAACAAGACAATCATGTTTGTTTCATGTCACTAAGATTCGCCAAGAGATAACGTCTTAATATGTCTAGTCGATTCCTATGGGTAGCATATACTTGAAAGATTTGCCATAAAAGCCACATTGAGTGCTTCAAATGAATTAGTAACGATTTTTAATTCGAACGATGTTAACGAACAAAATAACCAGGTTTTTCCTTCTTCTTGTGGTAATTACTTATTTGAAAAGATGAGAGATGAAGATAGTTTGAGTGTTTGTGGTTTTTATGTTTTTTTTTTTTTGTATTATTTTGCATTTGGATAAAACATTTAAATGGATAATAAAATGTTGAAACCAAAAAATCAGATTAAGAAAAAATCGTTTAATAATCAAATTCAAAACTAAAAAGCTTCCAGGCATCCTAATTCTTTGGATATCGGTCAAAGCAATCAGTGGCGACACATATGTTCCCTATGCAAGTGAAATATGAAAGCAATATAAATAATTAAAGTTACCCGTATATAACAATAAAACTCAATACAAAATTTTAGTGAATTCATTCAACAAAATCATTTAACAAATTTAAGTGAAGTGTAATGAAATCCCGATTATAATTTATTTTTTTTTTTTTTGTAAAGAAGCAAAATAATTTTTTTGGCATTGTGTTTATAATATATATATTTTCTTTGTATATTTTGTTTCATAGTTAACTGCACTATCCAGCAGCCAACAAACTCATGGTGCAGTTATACAAAGTCAAAGTAGCGATATAAATTGCAATGGCAAGGGTGCTGTATGCGTGGGTCCCTTGACCTATAAGAATTGCGCCAGTAGTGAAGATAGCAACACATACGCCTCTGGTGATATTATTCTGTGCCCAGCCAAGACACGTTGTGTGAATGATGGCGTTGAGATTTGTGTACCCATAAAGTCCACAATTGTGACAGATGCTCCGGAGCGTGCTAGCGCCTCCGCTGCTCTTGTTGAAACATCGCAGGGTAATAGTACCAATGTTATTTCAACATCAGCTCCGGAATCCAGTTCCACTGCTAGTGCACCACTTGCAACTAGAGTAGAGACAACAGTTGATCCAGTTGTAACAACTGAGGCTCTAACGGAGTCTACTGTAACAGACGAAACAACAAATACACCAGCTGATACCACAGTAATTGAAGAGACGACAACAACAGTCCCAGTTGATGGAACGACTTTGGACCAAAACACAACCGTGAATCCGACTGCTTCCGTAGATACCACAACTATTCCCCCAGTTTCAGATGATACTACTGTTGATCCGAATGAAACAGCGGAACCCACCGTAACAGTCGATACAACAATCGATCCTGCCACTTCAACAGGCACCACAGTGGACCCAAATACACCAGTCGATCCTAGCTCACCAGCGGACCCTAATGTACCAGTGAATCCAAATGCTCCAACTGATCCTAACTCACCAGCGGAGCCAAATGCACCAGCGAATCCAAATGCACCAGTTGATCCTAATGCAACAGAAAATCCTAACTCTCCAGTGAATCCAAATGCACCAGTCGATCCTAGCTCACCAGCGGACCCTAATGCACCAGCGAATCCAAATGCAACAGAAAATCCTAACTCTCCAGTGAATCCAAATGCACCAGGCGATCCTAACTCACCAGCGGACCCTAATGAACCAGCGAATCCAAATGCAACAGAAAATCCTAACTCTCCAGTGAATCCAAATGCACCAGGCGATCCTAACTCACCAGCGGAGCCTAATGTACCAGCGAATCCAAATGCAACAGAAAATCCTAACTCTCCAGTGAATCCCAATGCACCAGTCGATCCTAGCTCACCAGCGGACCCTAATGCACCAGCGAATCCAAATGCAACAGAAAATCCTAACTCTCCAGTGAATCCAAATGCACCAGGCGATCCTAACTCACCAGCGGACCCTAATGAACCAGCGAATCCAAATGCAACAGAAAATCCTAACTCTCCAGTGAATCCAAATGCACCAGGCGATCCTAACTCACCAGCGGAGCCTAATGTACCAGCGAATCCAAATGCAACAGAAAATCCTAACTCTCCAGTGAATCCAAATGCACCAGTCGATCCTAGCTCACCAGCGGACCCTAATGCACCAGCGAATCCAAATGCAACAGAAAATCCTAACTCTGCAGTGAATCCAAATGCACCTGGCGATCCTAACTCACCAGCGGAGCCTAATGTACCAGCGAATCCAAATGCAACAGAAAATCCTAACTCTCCAGTGAATCCAAATGCACCAGTCGATCCTAGCTCACCAGCGGACCACAATACACCAGCGAATCCAAATGCAACAGATAATCCTAACTCTCCAGTGAATCCAAATGCACCAGGCGATCCTAACTCACCAGCGGACCCTAATGCACCAGCGAATCCAAATACACCAGAAAATCCTAACTCTCCAGTGAATCCAAATGCACCAGTCGATCCTAGCTCACCAGCGGACCCTAATGCACCAGCGAATCCAAATGCAACAGAAAATCCTAACTCTCCAGTGAATCCAAATGTACCAGGCGATCCTAACTCACCAGCGGACCCTAATGCACCAGCGAATCCAAATGCAACAGAAAATCCTAACTCTCCAGTGAATCCAAATGCACCAGGCGATCCTAACTCACCAGCGGACCCTAATGGACCAGCGAATCCAAATGCAACAGAAAATCCTAACTCTCCAGTGAATCCAAATGCACCAGTCGATCCTAGCTCACCAGCGGACCCTAATGCACCAGCGAATCCAAATGCAACAGAAAATCCTAACTCTCCAGTGAATCCAAATGCACCAGGCGATCCTAACTCACCAGCGGACCCTAATGAACCAGCGAATCCAAATGCAACAGAAAATCCTAACTCTCCAGTGAATCCAAATGCACCAGGCGATCCTAACTCACCAGCGGAGCCTAATGCACCAGCGAATCCAAATGCACCAGTTAATCCTAATGCACCAGAAAATCCTAACTCTCCAGTGAATCCAAATGTACCAGTCGATCCTATCTCACCAGCGGACCCTAATGCACCAGCGAATCCAAATGCACCAGTTGATCCTAATGTACCAGAAAATCCTAGCTCTCCAGTGAATCCAAATGCACCAGTCGATCCTAACTCACCAGCGAACCCTATTGCACCAGTGAATCCAAATGCTCCAGCTGATCCTAACTCACCAGCGGACCCTAATGTGCCAGTGAATCCAAATGCACCAGGCGATCCTATTTCACCAGCGGACCCTAATGCACCAGCGAATCCTAATGCAACAGAAAATCCTAACTCTCCAGTGAATCCAAATGCACCAGCTAATCCTAGCTCACCAGCGGACCCTAATACACCAGTGAATCCAAATGCTCCAGCTGATCCTAACTCACCAGCGGACCCTAATGCACCAGCGAATCCAAATGCACCAGTCGATCCTATCTCACCAGCGGACCCTAATGTACCAGTTAATCCAAATGCACCAGCTAATCCTAGCTCACCAGCGGACCCTAATGCACCAGCGAATCCAAATTCACCAGTTGATCCTAATGTACCAAAAAATCCTAACTCTCCAGTGAATCCAAATGCACCAGTCGATCCTATCTCACCAGCGGACCCTAATGCACCAGCGAATCCAAATGCACCAGAAACTCCTAACTCTCCAGTGAATCCAAATGCACCAGTCGATCCTAGCTCACCAGCGGACCCTAATGCACCAGCGAATCCAAATGCAACAGAAAATCCTAACTCTCCAGTGAATCCAAATGCACCAGGCGATCCTATTTCACCAGCGGACCCTAATGCACCAGCGAATCCCAATGCAACAGAAAATCCTAACTCTTCAGTGAATCCAAATGCACCAGTCGATCCTATCTCACCAGTGGACCCTAATGTACCAGTGAATCCAAATGCACCAGCTAATCCTAGCTCACCAGCGGACCCTAATACACCAGTGAATCCAAATGCTCCAGCTGATCCTAACTCACCAGCGGACCCTAATGCACCAGCGAATCCTAACTCACCAGTGAATCCTAATGCACCAGAAAATCCTAACTCTCCAGTGAATCCAAATGCACCAGTCGATCCTAACTCACCAGCGAACCCTATTGCACCAGTGAATCCAAATGCTCCTGCTGATCCTAACTCACCAGCGGACCCTATTGCACCAGTGAATCCAAATGCTCCAGCTGATCCTAACTCACCAGCGGACCCTAATGTACCAGCGAATCCAAATGCACCAGAAACTCCTAACTCTCCAGTGAATCCAAATGCACCAGTCGATCCAATCTCACCAGCGGACCCTAATGCACCAGAAACTCCTAACTCTCCAGTGAATCCGAATGCACCAGTCGATCCTATCTCACCAGTTGGTCCTAATTCACCTGTTGATCCTAGTGGACCAGTGAATCCAAACGCACCAGTTGATCCCAACACTTCTGCACGTCCGCCAGGATTATTGCCATGGCACCCAAGTCATCCGGGACATCCTCTTATCCCACATATTCCCCCGAATCATCCATCAATTCCCCATCTTCCAAATTGGCCACATCTTCCTGGCCATCCAGGATCATCACAAAATCCCGAACCGGAAAGTAATAGTGGTAATCCTCAACCAACACGCCGCCCCTTACTTCCATTCTGGCCAAACTTGGAGGACTGGATCAATAGTTGGCGTCCCAACAAACCTAACAAACCTGGCAGTAACAACTCCGAAACTGCTGAATCCGTTGAGCAAACGGACACATCAAAGCCAGCTAAAGACGCTTCTGTAGAAGAAAAGTCGCCATCAAAAGAATCAAAAGATGAGAAGGAGAAGAAAAAGAAGAAGCCTAATTCAAGCGAGAGTAATTCCGTTGAAGATAATAATTCCGAATCGAAGAAAAAGAAGGACGACAAGAAAAAAAAACATAGTTCTAGTGCTGAATCCTCAGCTGAAGATCAATCGGAACAAAAAGACAAACGCAAGGATTCTAAAAAAGATAAGAAAAAGAAGAATGACAAGTCTGAAGAGGAACAGCACAAAGAAAGCAATGACAGCCGCGACGAGGATGATGAAGAAAACTCAAAGGAAAAGAAAAAGTACATCAAGAAGGTCGTGAAGAAATTACGCGAGGAAGAATCATGCGATGAAGATGATATTTATCCAGATGTGCGGGACTGCAAAAAGTATTATCGCTGTATAGAGAAGTCGGGCAAGCAAAAATTCGTCCACCTTCGTTGCGACAAAAAGGAACGCTTCGATTACAAGAACTTAGTATGCGTTGATAAGGATAAGGCACGTTGTCTGCACTAGGTGGATATAAGATTGACGGGAAATACGGCGACGACGACGATAAAGAAACGAGTGGAGATATAGTCAAAATATTAATATGTAACCAAAATTTATTACTTCTAAATTTATTTAAATAATATTACTCAATTGCACACATAAATAAATAAATTCAATTTGGAAAATATTTAAAAGTTGATATCCTTCTTTCAGCTCAGTTATTAGATAATATTGTTTGGATTAACTAACTGGCCATGGCATCCTATAATCATAGGGATATTGCTTAGAAGATAGTTTTTTATGTTAAGGACCATCTTCCTTTTAAAATTTGTCACCGAATATCATCAGATTTAAAACAGCTCAGATTGTGCCTTGAAAAACCTCCCTGCTTAGTGTCTAATCTATACCAGGTGCTTACTTATTGAAATACGATAAGGAAAATCATTAATAGTCTTCATATTTTCATTGATTTTTTAACCTTTCTACTTAGTATAACTACCGGCACTATGGAATATATAAAAACAAGGTTATATTACAATTTAATAATATTCAATGTTGGATTTCATTCTAATTTTAATTTGATGCACAATAGTTTTCAAAGGTATTCAAAATCGGATTTTAAATGACACCTTGGATAACGATTCAAAATCGTATCTCAATCTATATCTATATAAGTATATAGAAAATCGTAAGCCTCTTTCTGTCTGTGCACGCTTATCTCAGAAATGGCTTAACCTATTTGATTGCACATACCTGTATGACGAGATCTAAAACTAACTGTGACTCCTTTTTCTGCAATTGTAAAATCTTTTCTTTATTATACCATTTACAGGCAACATTAACCTTAAAACTTTTTTAAAGCAAATATGTCAAGAATTCGTTCAAATATAGGTCGTAGAATAACAAATCCCAATAGACTTTGTTGCCATTTTAATGATGAAACTGAAGAAGAAATGGAAATCAGGCTGTATATAATACAATACAATATGTAGTTCTTTAAGAAAAAATAGAGTTCATCTTAGTCGTGACAGGCATAGACATATGTAGATCTCAGAAACCCAGAGTATTGTCCGAACGCGGGTCCATAAGGAGGACTTCGCATTTGTGGTGAAATGAGTTCAATTCTGTAAGTAACTACGATTCTTAGAACCAGGTAATATTGAAAAGACAGTGATAAACGAAGCAGCTAATATAGCAACGCCAGAACTAAAACCAAAAGAGGACAACTATATTTTCCCCCGCTCAATAAGAATCTTCATCGTGAACAAAAATAATCTGCTTAAGATTTGGCAAAGAACGAGAGCTCCAAATGACAAAGCAAAAATTAACAAAGCAATCAAAGATCTGAAAAACCAAGTCGAGGAATTTTGGACGTAAAGCTTGACCTTTGTCTGCAGTTATGTGAAATTAATTTGTTTTAGTCGCAAAAGTGGAATATTTAAACAGCGCTAAAGTGTACCACAAAAAAATTAACCAACAACGCTTAAAAGTATACTACAAGAAAATTAACCGGAATGAGAAACAAAAGATAAACAGCGGTGCCATGGATTTCTCTTTCGCCTGAATTTCAACCCAATTCCAATTCACCGTACCATAGATTTCACCTTCAGCCGATTTGAAATTTTCCGTTTTTTAAAGCCGATTTGTTTAAATTCTCCCTTTTCTAAAGTTTTAATGATATTGTTAAAAAACTTTAATAAATGCAGGTAGCCCTGGTGTGGAACAGCTGAATTAGGAGCTAAGAAGAGGAAACAATAACAAATGAGAGGTGAATGTCATGAAGAAAACGAAAACCAATAGCAGGATTTGCTTAACTGGACTGAGGAAAAACCTCCATATTATACTTTTGGATGAGAACAAAGATAGAAGTTTTGGGGATAAATTAATATATAATGTCGACTTAGTTTATAATTTCATTCTTCATTGTATTGTAATTGAAGCCATCAATTCTAATCATCATAAATGCATCACATCATAGGCTTCGGTAGCTAGTACTCTAATTTAATTTTAGGTGTACACAATAAAGATGGAGGTTTTTTATACTCTTCACGGGAGTGAATAGTATTATAAGCGGCTGGATAGAGCCGCCTTTAATATGTTGGTGAAATAGGTACAAGGTATAGAGAAGAAACCCACAAATTTCAGAAGGACTATACCAATCGAAGAAAGGGTTGCTATTGCCTTGTATACCCTCAGCTCATCGGCAGAATACCGAGCAGTGGATGGATTGTTCGGTGTGTCGAAAGCATTAGTTTGCTGTATACTCCACGAATTCTGCCAGTAAGTAATAAACAAACTTTCACCGGAATAACTGTCACCGACCATCATTACACAAGAGAAGATTAAAGATTGTGTAAATGGTTTTGAAGCTCTTGGATTCCCTCAGTGTTATGGAGCAATTGGTACGTGAAAATTTTGCACTGGTAATTGGAAATAACTGGGTCGTACTTTTTTAAATGGATGTTATACTGAAGTTAAGCCACCTGATAAGGAAGCTGTTGAGTACCACAACTACAAGGGATGGAACTCTGTAGTGTTCTTTACACTTGTAGATTATCGGTATGAATTAATTTTGAAGCAAATGTAAGTAATATTTATGCAAAAAATTTCAGTTACAGATTTGAATGTACAATATTAAAGTCCGATGCCACGACTCGCATATCTACAATCGGTCGCGGCTGAAGACTTTGGTGGACACTTCAGATTTATTTAAAAGAAATGCGAAGATGATTTGTCGCACGAATGTGCCGGTATTGCAAATTAGATATTCGCCATTTTGCTTCTCAACAAACCTCATGAAACCATACCCGCTCGCAATAAACGCAACGGAGGAACAAATGGCAATCAACTACTCCCTTTAAGAATGCATTTGACCATCTCAAAGAAAGAGATGATAAAAGAGATAAATTATTTATTAATTACATTAATTGTAATTGTTAAAATTACAAAATTATTTAAAGGTCCTTTACGAATAATAAATTAATGAATAAACCTTTACGAAATACCCATCCTTTATTTAAAATTGCTAATAATGCATTAGTAGATTTACCAGCTATATAAATTTTGGATTATGTTTAATTATTCAAATTTTAACAGGATTAGTTCTTGCCATACATTACACAGCAGATGTTAATATATCTTTTAATAGAGTAAATCATATTTGCCGATTAGGATTAGGCGCTCAGCAAAAAAAAACGACCAACATTATAATATGTTGGTGCATTCTGCATAATTTCCTAAACAATCAAAACGTTGCTATCAATGGCAAAACGGTTTGGATAACAAAGCACAACCCGAGGAAATCAATGATGTACGTGTCTGAGACACAACAGCTGAAGAAATACATATAGCTATTTCCCGATATCTGAAAGAAAATCCACAATAGGAAAAACATGTAGTTTTTGTTTCGTTTTCAATATTAAGTTTCATTTTAATGTAAAAATAAACAACAACAAAATGTATGTATGGATGTTTATACAAACAACAATAAGAGTAACTTAAATATATGTATCAAAGGAAAGAATTTCAATCACCATACCTGTCTCCTCCCAGAGATCCAACATAGTTGCGTAATCCTTTCTATTGCTAGAAATTTTCCCTCGGCTAACTCTACAATGCGTTCACTGGAATCAACGGAATCTCACTTCCTTTTACTCGATGGAGTAGCGATGGGAGAGTCACAGTCGTTATCCATCCTATAACTGGAAGCCTCATTCCTGCTCTCGTAGCCTTTGTTCCATCCTTTGACAAGTTCTACAAATACAAATTGTTAGTAAAATAAATACTATCACTAAAAAATTAATCTCGAGATTTGCCTGTGTTATCCAATGACACGGTATCCAAATTGTGGGACTTATACCCGCCTATGATAGTATGGACACGCGTATATAATTCCCACTCCGGTGGAGTTCCACCAGATGGCCCAACCTTTTCCTTTCTTGCCTGAAATGATATAAATTAATAATATTAATTATTTATTTAATTGCATTTCACATTGTAATTTACCGATGCTCTCTATTTTATTTTTAACGCCACTGCCACTAACCATGACACCTCTCTCCTCCATGGTCGCAGCTATTCTGCGGAACGCATGGCAATTTTTGCCCATTCCTCCCACAAATCAACGAGAATGGTAACCGTTGTCTGCACTCCATTTCTTACTAGCTTTTTTAGGGTTCCGTACTCAAAGGGTGCTAACGCGACCCTATTATGAAGCTTCCGCCGTCCGTCCGTCAGACTCCGCTGCATCTCATGAACCGTAATAGCTGGATAGTTGAAATTTTCACAGAATGTGTATTTCTATTGTCATGATGACAACAAATACTAAAACTAAAATAAAGTTAAAAGATTAAAGAGGTCCCCCTACAAGAAACGTGTGCTCCAATATGCACTGCGCACAGTTTTAGAAGCTTTGTTATATATTTTGTTTCATATTTTGGTAATTTTTTTTTTAGTATACATTAAGGTTGTATGAATAACTAAATTTTTGCCCAACGCCGCTAAAGAAGTTTCACTTCAAAACTACTTTAGTTTCCATAACAATAACCCTCAGTTACGTCAATTTTTCCCATTGCTAGCTGTAAAAATAAACAGGTTTTTCAACTGTTTAAAAAAAAAAACTGTTATTTTCTTCGGTGTAAATCGACTATAAAAGGCCAATAATACAGCAAGTTTTCAACTTTATACGCCTTCCATTGGCATTCGACGCTTCCGACGCTTCAAGTTACAGAGTTGTGAAATAAAAAAAAATTGTTTTGGTTCGAAACAGCTCTTTTCGGTTCTGGAACCAGTCTTTCACTCATTCTCAACATTGGAAAGCCTCAAGGCCTATGTCGTCGGCCGTTAAGTAAAAAACATTTTTTTTTAAATGCATTTAAATTCTTATTCAAATAATAATCTAACGAGGGGCTCAAAGGGGCCGATCACCAGAAATGGATTTCTAAATTTTATGAGCGAGTTTCGTCGCATTCCAACTATTGTGATGAATATAATATTAATGTAAAATTATTGTAACAAAATTGGGTTCTTTAATTTCTTGCGAGAGTTTAGACAAAAAAACTGCACGTTATTGTGAAGAATATAATATAACTGTAGAATAATTGTATATAACAAAAAAATTTAAAAAAAAGACAATAAAAATTAACTAAAATAAATAATTCACCAAGCTTTCGAAAAATTCCCAGTTGTTGACCTTAGATATGTATTTTCCGGAAGTTATTTTCTAATATATACATAAATATTTTATCGATCAGTAAAGAAAACAGAATCAGTAAATAAAATATAAACACAGAACCAGATCGTAGGGAATACAAAGAAAAAATAAATAAATAAACATGGTCAGAACAAGTATTGCATATATGTACATATACGTGTATTTTAAGTTAAATTAAATCATAGATTGGATTATGGGTACAATTATGTCTCACGTATTAAGCTGGTCTTTCGTCCACAATTGATTTGTAGTGACAACTTCATATAACCACAAACCCACCGTCTCCTGGCAGAACTTTCGTCCAATAAATAAGAAACATCAGCCGTCAATACAAGCGGCAAATGTTCACTATGTAGTGGGATACTCAACGGGACGGTGGGTAAAGTGCGAGGGGCGCACGCGCCTCAACAGATAGCAATGAGTTTGATTCAATATTATTGAAAGTATAGTTAATGACTATAATATAAAATCTATCATGGTTAAATGAAGACAATATTTCACGCTGCAATTTCTGATTACCGTCGATACGTCCTAATGATATGTCAATGTTTGGGTAAATTATTTCAAGTTCTTTATTAATTAAGTTCTTTAGAATCGCATTGGTTGCTCGTGGGAGCTATTATGGAATTGGGCAATGTATGTCAACAAATTATTAATCAAACTTACTTCCGGTTAACCCAATTAAGACAATTGATAATACTCGTATTAAGAAATTAATTTACTTTTCTTTCTCTTCCGCTTAGTAGACATTCAACTGACCCGGAACACATAAAATACTAGAACATCTTAAATAAGTAATGAAATTAAATTAGTATAAATAGCATAAAAGGCAAATATAAAATTAGTCTTAGACGGGTCTTTAATTAATATAGATAGATAAAGATAAATTCTTTAAAGTAAGCTTTTGAAGTTTCAAAATTTACTGGAATAATCAATTTCAATTGTGTTTTGATTCTTTTAATAAAGACTATTATATTTATACTGATAATTCGTGTGTCCTTTGTAACCTCGCACCTCAAGGCACTTGCCTAGTTTGGCTAAAGGATTTGTTTAAAGCCAATTTAGATCAATTCAGTAAACTGTAATTTGTTTTTGTCCCAAATGATGACACGACTAAGTATTAAATTCATTGACATTCTTTGGTTCCATGGATAAGTTAATATTCGAAATCCTGTAGTCAAACTCCAATTTTCATTTCCTAATTGACTCAAGTCAATTATTAATAACCTTTAAAATAAAGATTTAATAAAAGAATATTTTTTTGAAATTTAAATACATAATATTTACTTTAACTTTATTTCTTTCTTTCGTTGCTTTTTCTTTTGCTTGGCAATGAATTCTGGAACTTTCATGAGATTTCTGCGTCTGTCTGTTTGTCCTGTGAATTCGAAATGTTGACTGAAAAAAGATTGTTTGCTGTCGCGACGTTCCAACGGGCATAGGAAATCCGTATACATTTTTAATAAAGTACGTTGTTATTAAAAATTTACATCGCATTCGCGCGAACACATTTTGGTTTATTAATAGCGTCAGCATGACTTCGAATACACAAACATAGTACATTTCATACTTGTAAAATACTTATGTCTTTATTATGTAAATACAAAAAATGTATCTAAAAATTATTCTTTGAATCTGTAGTAACTAAAAATGTAGATGTATATATTTCTCTAATTTAAGCACAAACAAATTATTGTAAGCTTTAAGTCTCGATCAATATATATGAGTTTATATGCTCACTCGAATAAGACCGACAAAAGCAAAGTATCAAGGACAAGTAATAAAAATCTAAATAGAACACGTACTCGTCTTTATGTGTGTCTTTATGTCTTTTAGTCCCCAAGTCAAAGTATCGTATGTGTACAATGAGTCAAGGATAATCATAAATTAGAGTGACCTTACCTGGTGGACAGCATGCTCTAAATACGCATAAAGATATAAATGTTATAAACAGAATAAACATCAGATAGATAAAATATACATACTACATACATACAAAGCTATATAGACAGATCAATAAAAATAGTAGGTAAATGCCATTATGAGAGTTGTGGCCAATTGAGCACATGCAACTCTATACATATGTACTTATCTTCACCTCCATCCAGCTTAAACAAAAAAGTTTATATTTAGAGTAGTAAGCAAGCATTAGGAAAAAGGGTTAAGTTATTCCATTTTCAAAGTTTTGTTTTAATACAAATTGCCTAGGATAACAAGGCAATATGATGATATTAGAGGATCTCTATTGCCATCCTTGCCTTCATCATACTTTATTCACTTTCATCATTCTCAACAACTCACTTATCCATCCCATAAAAATGACCAATAAATGACTTTCACGCTTTGCCTTGAGTGCTGCTGCTTGACTTGACTTTACTTTGCCATTACCAAAGGATTAAAACAAAAGACCTGACCAGCCAACTGACTGAAACTTAACAAGTCGACATACCTGCTGCCCTCCATTACCTTAGATATTCAAGACACTTAGCGCCTTTTTACGCATATTTCTGTTTGTACCCTTTTGACTTTTGCCACCATTAGTTTCAGGGGGCATACTGCCATCCTAATCTATCCATCGTTTCATCGTCCTTATTTGGGCTTGAGTGCTAAATTAAAGAATGTTAGCGCTTGATGAGCGCTTCATGAACAATTTTCTGATTGCGTGTAAATTTTTAATGTCGGTTACCGGTACAACTTTTTCGTCTTCGCCACTTCTTTGCTTGTTGCATCTTTTTTCTTCATTCATTCATCAATCCATTTGCTTTAGTACTATGGTATATTTTTCTTCAGTTCCTTAAGCTACCTTTTTTCTCATATTTTCTTTCTTATGACCTGAATCGACTACACTTTGAGAGAAAGCAAGAACGAGAAGCAGCAGTTAGCAAAGACCAAAGTGGGCACAAATGATGTGCAGAGATTTCGCTACTTTGTTGTTGTTTTTCCTGGGATGAGACTTCTTTTGTTTCTACTTCGTTACTTGCTTTACCTCTTATTCTTTGATGGCGTTTGGTATTTGAAAACAAGAAAAATCTTCGTAGTCATTAGTGAAGCTTTCCGCCCATTCATTCCTTTGCTTGGCATGCATTCCTGGCCTCGTCTTCGGTTTGTAATTTTACAAACATTTCTGCCTGTGGCTCGCTTGCTCACCTTTAATTGTGTTGTAAATTTTGAAACAACATGAAGACCCAAAATCAGACCAATCCCATCCCATTCTATTCTATCCAATCCCAAGCCAATCCAATACAATCCATCCAAGTAAAGGTTGGGTTGTTTCCAAGCCTTAAGTTAAGTCAACTGAAGCGTTGCACACTCGATGTTTGGCCACTGTTGTCCGTTACATGTACGAATACTTGTATACATAATATAGTACCTGTAACGTTGCTCCTCGGCTTACTTGCTGTTATACTGCGTGACTGCCAGAGATTCGCTTGATTGAGTGAATTGTAGAGTAGGTGTGTGAGGGTTTGGCGAAGGTTAAGGTGCAGGTGCAGGTGCAGGTGAAGGTGCTGGTGAAGATTGAGAAAATATACATTCACTAATGAAATATGAATAATTAAGATTGTTTTTCGTAAAATGGATTTCGCTTTAATTCATTTGGAAGTGCGCACAAGCTTATTTCATTCTTTTCCATCCATTATTTTTCCTTTGACTTCATTTACCTCTTAATCATCACCAGCCTTTTCTTTTATTTATACTAAGTACAGTCTGTAACAACATTAGCTGGATCAATTTCATCTTTTCTCATTCATTTCTCTCATTTTGTTTTGTCTATCAGCCAACAGAGCAGTGAAAGCAAGTGATTCCTTTGGATCTGAGTATTCTTTTATACATACATTGATTTCGGTTTAGTCCAACTGATTGAATGGAAACAACCTATTTTAATGAAATTACAGAGAAGCACTTTTTCTTATTTTGCGATATGCCACAAACACAAGGACCTTAGACCAGAAAAGATGGAGGATGGTACTATGCTGTTTATTACTTTAATGCATTGCATCGTGACAAAGAATGACGACGACCATGAGAAACGTGAGTGAGAAATACACTTAAGTTGATTCGCTGTCATCTATTGCAACTCATTTATCATGTAGTCTTGAAAGCGATGGCGTTGGCGATGGCGATGGATGACGGGCTAAAGATGTAAGGAGTCAACCCTAAGGATTGAGCGACAAACGAATCTTAGCATTGGTGACAAACTCAGAAAGAACAGAGCAATACGAACTAGTATAATAAGTAAGTCTGGTGTAATGTTGGATGAATGAATGCATGGATGGATGGAGGAATGGAAAAATGGACGTATGCACGAAGCCATCAATGTGTGTATGGTGGTCGCTAAATAGTGCAGTTTATGCAGCAGAACTTGGTTAAGTTGATAAAGACCAACACGATGAAGTTAAAGCCTGACTGCTGGAGTTGGAAGTGCTAGGAGGACCAAGAAAGTAATTTAATTTTTATCGTGGGTAATTTTGTAACGAATAACAGTATAAAGCAGATGATGGTATTCCTCTTGATAAAATCAAGCAGGGAAGTACAAACAATGATAAGAACTAGAGAAACTGTGTACGTATGTATTTGTACACATGGATGTAAAAGTAAAAACGAACGAATGAAGAAGGCAACAATAAACATTGATTATTTAAAAACGGATTAGAGGACAACGCGCGGGCAATGTCCAAACAATAACAACAACAGCGAATAGATATATGTACTTTCCCAAAGGGAAAATCAACGGCAAAGGTAAAAATGTCAACGTGAGTACTATATACATACATAGGTTATCTTGTCGTTGCTCATTGTGTCACTAAACTACATTAAAGGTACCAATAGAAGTAGTAAGTAAGTAAGTAAGTAAGTAGTATTCGAGAGTCGATGAAGAAGAGTAAAGAAGGTGAATAAATGAGAATAAACAAGAGGAAAAATAGCACAAAATGCGAATGATGAACGAACCTTCCTCCTAATGAAGAAAATGGCTACACAAACGAAGGCGTGTATAAAAACTAGTATCACCCTTTACTTGACCACACGATGAAAATTCAATTTTGTTGATGACTTTGCTGTGGTTTTTTTGAGCAAGTAACGATGTTCTCGGATGCGACTATATCGCAGTCAACCAAAGCAAAGGATAACATAAAAAAAAAAACAAAATAAAAAAAAATTTAAACTTACTTACTAGGATACGCTGTTGTAAGCTAACATTTAGCAAAGAGGGAGTAGAAATAAAAATCAGCTTTGGTCTCACCAATGCTTACATACACTTCACATTTTTTCATGGCCTCCTGTTATTATCATCATAGGTTTTCATAGTCACATAACCACATGTGAAATCATAATCAAGTTTCTTTAAAAAAATAAATGTATTGTACTATGTTCGATTGATCTCAATTAATCTACCGACTCTTATAGTTGAGAATGTTAGATAATATGAGTTTGATTTATCGACAATAATAGGACAATAATGGATGGTATCAACAAATGATTTGATTTGATTAGATAAAAAACTTACAGTTGATTGATATACTAACATACATACATATATACGAGTAAATATTTAGTGGTTGTAATATTCGTAACTCATAGAGGAAAACACCCAGAATTGTATTTGTTTTATTTACATTACAATTTAACCAAAGATAAATGTATATTTATCTAAATTTATAATCCAAATAGACTAGTACGTATTACATAACATATAATATTATGAATGCTCCTTAAGATTTCATAAGATCATAGTTTCCCGGTTCTGCTTGTGTTCATTTTTGTTTTCAGAATGTTTTAAATCAATTTGTGCCCAAAGTTATTTTGAGTTTATTTAATGTACATGTATATGAAGCACTAAGAACAGAGGATCCAATATCATATCTCCTTTTTTTGTTTGCCTTGTATTATTTATTCATGAAAATGAATAACTTTTAATTTAATAATTATTATACTTCTTTATTATTTCATTCCCCTTTGCTTAACTCTTACGTACTTCAAACTAGCATCAAATTTTTAATCACATCAGTCTCTGATGATTGTATATACCATATACTCGAATATGAAAAGTTTAAAATGGACTTATAAGAATTTTCGTTTAAACGGTTATTAATTTTCTGCAAGGTTTGTCTTTTTCCATAAAGGAACATTAAAATGCCGATCATTTTTACACAAATGCAAGAAGTAAACACAAACTAATCCCAGAGGTTCCGACATAAAGAGATGAAATTTCGCATAGTTTCTTCTTGTTTGCTTTGCTAAAGTTGAAGCCCGAAGAAGAATCATGTAAACTCAACTAAGTTTAATGTATTAAAATATTGGATCGATTTAACATCTTTGTTGCATTGTCAGTTTGTCTCAGACCTTAAGATTGATATCAATGGGCAGTATGGTTTTTCATGTCAATCAGATCGATATGAGTAGCCCAAACTAAGAATAACAATGGGCAGCTATGGGGTTGTGCCAACCCAACCACTAAAAACGCAATGCAACAATATCAAAACAATGCACAATACTTAAGGTTATTGGTAACGCACCATGGTATTGCAGAAGTGATGAAGTATGCAACAAATGATGTCTATGACAATTGATTTTTAACATTATTTCATTGAAATTCTAATTGGACAGTGACTCACAGTACGAATGGTCCAAAGAAATACAAAAATTCTATATTATAGTATTGTTGTCTGTTTGAGGTATCTGGAAATTTTTAAATAATTTCATTTTTAATATATTTCTTTTTTTTTACCTTTAAAAAATTTGTTTTTGATAAGGTATCTTATCTTATTTTTCATAATTTTGCCTTCTTTTCTTGTTTAATTTGATAATTTCATTAGTTTTATTATTGAACAGCTCATCATCGACTTTACTTCTTGTTAAATTTTTCATTAAACTATTCTTATTTTTGTCGTTGTTTCCTTAAACATGATTATATTAAAAGATTCTATCCTTTGCTTTATTTGTTTTTTAGTTATGATTACTGTTTTTTTTTTTAACTTCATTATGTTTAACATTTCTACAAACATTTTGTGCGAAGATCATTTAGTACCTCTTCCAATAAGTTGCACAAACTTTCAATATTCGATGCACTCACGCACATATAAACGCACCTTATTCTGACGAAGACGCCCCATGGTGTATGCACTGCGGCAACCAGTATGAGGAAGACGCCGAACATGTTAT
Source organism: Amiota communis (assembly GCA_037043315.1). Classification (NCBI taxonomy): domain Eukaryota; kingdom Metazoa; phylum Arthropoda; class Insecta; order Diptera; family Drosophilidae; genus Amiota; species Amiota communis. Next base: position 144,309 of record JBAMAV010000254.1, read on the forward strand.
TTTCAAGTGTGAAATGTTCGATATTGAGCGGCTTGAGTTAAGAGATGCCCTAGGAGAAGAACCAACTGTCGCGAATCTAGTTGGTGACATGCTGGACGGTCCGTCCAATTGGAATGCGGTTTACAAGTTTGCTGCTATGGTCATAAAGAAGTTACGTGGCCTGGAGAGATCACTCCGTTACCAAGTCGTCGGTTAATTTAGCCGGTTCCAGCCTTACGAAGCTTTGCTCATCGGCAGTCCTGTAAGGTCCTGGAACAACCCTCTGTCTCTTTTATTTCCCTTTATTCTTTATTTTGTGAATACAATACTTCTTATTCTTCTCAAAAACGAACAAAGAAAACCCTATTCTGACACATTTTAGTATCGTAACCACATTCTTTGATAAAATTGCGAATGCCGTACAATGAGAGACTTAAACATGATAATATTATAAGATTCGATTCTTTGCTTTTTTATTTTTTTTTTTTTTAACTTCATTATTTTTAACATTTCTACAAACATTTTGTGCGAAGATCATTTGATCATAACTTGACGAATTTGCCTCTGTTATTAGTGGATGATCGCCATCATCTACATCCCTTGTCCATGAGAAGTCAATACCATTTATCATTTCTAACGTCGGCATGACCTATTCTGGTAGACGTCAGAAAACCTGTCCTGAAACATCTTGGAGTGGAAGAGAAAGTAATGTTTTGTTACGGCGTGTTATTAAGTGGATCGGAATATTTTAGTACTGCAGCCAGAAGTGACTCCGATGGGGTACAAACCAACGGCAATTGGTTTATTGTCACATAATCAAGTGAAAATCAGCAGAATGCTGATAGAGCAAAAGAACATAAATTCCAGTTAAATGCAATATGCAAGAGATACTGGTGGATCGTTTGGCTTGCTAATAGAGCACTGTCCATTGCATTCACTTTAGAAAGTGGTTAAAAATACACGTGTAGTCACGAGATAGAAGTGAATCTTCATTATGCAGTTAAATGTTATAATTGCACTAACTCATGATTTGGAAGCCCTGTCAAGCACTCTCAAAGGCGATGAGGATCGCTGCAAAATTTGGAAGCTATAAAAATTATGCCCATTTGAAGAATTTATGCAAATGCATTGTGCTTTTCACTTTTTCCGTCAGTTTGTGAAGAGTAGATTGGCTGGTCTTTTCATATATATATTTCGGTGCATGTATTGTCAAAGTCCAACAGTAGTTGAAATGTATGAAGCAAACTACATAGAGTTTCTTTGAAAGCGTGAGCAGCCGAAAGTTGGTCAACTTTGAATTTTCGACGCTTTCCAGTGTTTAAAATGGATCAGCTGTTATCGAACGAAAAAAGAATGAATGCCAAACACCTGCTATAACTTAAGTGTAATTTTAAATAAACATATTTAAGCTAATTATTTGCAAGAATTCTTCTATTTACTTTTATTTCATGATATATATGTATATATATTTTTTAATACATATATGTAGTTAATATAACTTTTGCGAAATAATAAATGACAAGCAATACCAAAGCAAAACTGGTCACAATTGTCAGTTTAAATTTAGTTATTTCACAACAGCTGATTTCTGACAGCGTTGAGAAGAGAGAGATGCTTGCTATGTAACTTGATCTGAGGCTCCAGAAACCATTGAAAAGCTTATAAAGCCAAAGCGTCCAAAGCGTGCTATGTAGTTAGACCTTTAGAATTGACTTAATGCATGTAGTCCGTAAGCATAGGTAACGGACGTCTAATACAATACTAACACCTCTTGCATAAGGGACATTTGCTGTTTGTTGTTGTTGTTTTCGACATAGCGCTGTTCATATCCGTTTTGCTACCTTTGTTGCTTCCGTTTTCTGTAACGAGTGTCATTTTTGTTTTTGTTGTATTTACGACCTGCCCACAAAGGGGTTCAAGTATTACGTAAGCAAAATCTCTTAAAGATAATTTTTTTTTCAATTCTGGACTGTCTTGACATACTTCTTCAAGTTTAAATCTTTTCTAATCTCTATGTACTTTTTGATATTCATAATTTTTTTGTTTATAAATCTTCTTTTAGTTTCGATATTTGACGCTGAACATCGTCGCTGGGTAGCATATCTCTAGCGGTGTATAATGCATTCAGTTGTTTCTCAATAAAATTTATTTTGTATATGAAGGTATAACATATGATTTTACCAACTGTGTAGGCTTTTCTGTTGACTCTCTGCTTGGTTGACATGTGGATAAACATATATTACTGTTAGAGCATTCTACTGCAGACGAAGAAACGTTAGAAGTTGTATCTTTCAATTTTGATGACAATGAACCTGCGCTCTAAAAAATAATATTTCTTGTTGACACAATAGGTATTGCTTTGTTGAATGTGTGTCATAATAATCATTTACCTGAGTAAAAAATCGGTAATTTATTGTTTTTGTTGCTTGAGAATGAGGTACAATATACGATCTTCTTTGTGCAAATTTTTTCTAGTTCTTCATTAGATTTAGCTTCATTTTTGTTATATTTCCACAAGTCATTTAGTGTTTTTTGTACATTTGCTCTGGATACACTAGGGTGAGACTTTTTTTAAAGCAATCAACAGTTTTTGGTACAAAACTTGACGATCAATATTTTGTTGAGACACCATTGTCAAATTTAAAAGCAAAGAAAGGATTTAATAATATGTTTTCAATGCCATTTCGTCACGAACGTAAACTCACTTTGGTATTCACAGTGCCATTTTCGCATAATAAACAGCTGTTTTTTGTTTGGATTATAATTGTGTGAAACTACAACGGAAATTAAAAATTTTCTTACATGTTTGTTTATTGTTTTGAGCTCTTATGAGCTATTTAATAACAGCGAGCAATCAAAAAAAAGAGAAGAATTCAGTCTTGAATGACCAAACAAATTTTTGAACTCTAAAAAGTCCTTCGGATTTTTATGTTTTACATATGATAGCTTCATATTCCTTTCGTCAGGTTCAAGATTGAGTAAACAAATAATTACTGTGTTCTATTTTTATTAATAATTTGTAGTTGAAGTTGTTTTGATATGAGATAACTTGCACTCATTTAACATGAAGTCCGGCAATGAGCAATATTGTGTGCCTAAAGTCTCCGACTATCATGATTGGTGTAGTGAGGTCTGATTCGTATTCAAGAATAGATTTTACAATGTTTTTAGAAAATTTCATTAGAGCTCGTAACATACAAGGTTTTATTACTGGTAACGCTGTGCCCGGATGGATGTATACGCACTCGAGCATGCATTTGAAGATACCATCAACTGTTACTTTTACAAGACAGAGACCAAACCAAATTCATCTCGAAAATGTTAATGTTAATTTTGTTGCAATCAGTGAAGCTATTCATAATGTGATATATGGCTAAATCAACTCGTCTTATCGAGCTGATCAAGAATACATATACTTTATGCGGTCTCCGATGTCTACTTCTGTGTGAATGAAATGAGCTGAGCACGCTTAACCCAAAAAAATGTTAAAAGAATGAGCACATTGTTGCTCCATTCATACACATTAGATCTATATTTCCTACTCATTTAATTTCAAACAACAAATATAAATAAATACAAATGAAATGATTAAATTTTGTAAACATGATGATGATAATGTTCTTAATAAATACAATTTAAAAAATAAATAAAACAAAAACAAAAGCAAAAACAACAAATTGAACGTAAATTTTTACAGCCAAAAAATGTAAAATTGCGACGCTTCCCACTCCGCCCACCACAATGTTGCACAGTCCTAACTAAACGTAACCAATTCTTTGATCCTTTAGCTACCGAGTTGTGTAGATTTTGGATGTGGACAATAGTTTTGCAACTACACACCAAACTGTATACCCATTTTTCCTATCATTAATTATATAGACATATCCACGTCAAAAATTGAGCATGCAGAGTGACAACCATAAAGGTGTCATCTCAGCTCCGTTTAGCACAGGTGCAGAATATATTTTATATTATATTTTTTAATTTATCTTACGTAAGATTTATAACATCCCCCTTCCCCCTCTATAAGAAAAAAAAAGAAAATTGTGAACCCCCCCAAACATGTTTACGTAATACTTGAACGACCCCAAATGAGAACAATTGCAAACACAAAACAGCTAATCTATGTTACTTGTTTCTTTTCTTCGCACGTTCGTTGTGTTGTAATTTTCTTCTCCGTATCTCTTATATGTATGATCTTTAATCTTTCATCTTTGTCGTAGAACGTTTCGGTACAGGTTTGAAATATTGCAAGTACGCCATAAGAAGTATTTCTTCAAAAACAATGGGCCTATCCTATCCTATCCTAACTATAATCTTACGATAATGAATTTTATAGGAAACAGAGTATCTTTAGTAGAGTAAATAAATGAATATCTTATTTGATGTGTATGTATCATTACTTTCTAACACTTGTGCTATGTATTCGTACATATGAACAAAATTTCAATATTCTTAATGCTTTTTGGGACGTCCTTGGCATTTAAGTTTTAAACCTCCTTCATTTTCATTTCATTTTCTACCCATTTTGTATACCACTAAAACGTGTTCAGTGTTGTAGAACATTTAAAAAATATTATGAAATCCATTTTTTCTTGCATTTGTTACTAGTGTGTTTCCTTTTTAGTTTCACAGTTAAACCAAAACAATCTCAACGTTGTTGTTTTTACATTTGTAGAAACCAAAAACTTGCAAGTTTTTATGGAAATGAGTTTTGTCACAATGGCTATGGACAGAACTATTGGATGTTGGACAGTGGATGGTAGCAGTAAATATGGTTGGGTGAATGTCCTTTCTGTTTGTTCTTTTTATTCGTAACGTGTCGGCCACAAGATACAACAGGACAAGACAAGACAGGACACAACACCATTGGGAGTGTTCGCAATTGAGTAAGTCATAACGAAACAAAAAAGTCAATTGAAATGAAAATGAGAACGACAAATGAACGGCAAAAACAAAAACGAAACAAAACAAAGAAGTGATAATGAGCGCAATTAGGTAAAACAACACCAACACAAACAACATCAATATGACAACAAGAACATGACAAAAACAATAGGTTGTTTGTTGTTTTTATGCATACGAAATGGTTATGAGGGAAAAACTTTAACAAAACAAAAACTACAATACAAGCACATTTACCTCATTTCACTAGAATGCTAAGGACGAACTCCATTGCTTTGTCATACAATAGTTGATTCTAGCACATTTCTACTTTAAATTATTTCTTCACTTCATATAAAGTGTTTTAAGGGGCATTGACCAAAAGCAAGAAAGAAATAATGGGATCTAAAGATATTGATATATGTGCATTGCCACAATTTCCCACCTTTTTTGTCATGTTTGACCCGCTCCTTTTCTTGTACCTACATATTTTGTATTCAATACTTCACCTGAAATAGACTAAAATACCAATGATAGTACTATTAAGGATCTATAAGTTTATGTTAAAGACAAATCTAAAATATGTTTTATTCTCACTTTTGTATCAAAAAAAGGAGCATGACAAAAACAGAGGGAAATTGTGGAAATGCCCATATGTAGAAGTAAAGGATCCATTTTGCAAAAAATCATGTTTCTATATATCTATACCTAGATATACTTATTTCTGAGCATTGTGTTACCTTAATATTTCCTGACATAGTTGCAATATAATTGCACTACTCAGGTGCTAAGTTTAGTTAAGTTCTATTAAGAGTAAGTATTCTGTAAATCGTTCTTAATAATTTATAAAAATAGATCTTCACAAATTAGAAAACCAATTTAAATCCAAGATAAATATCGATCAAGTGGGAGTCGGAATCGCACACGAAGGGTTCTTGGCAACCAAACAAGGTTTAATACTTTGTATGCAAAATTCATTCGTTGGACATAAAGCTTGTACCTCTGTCTGAAGTTATGTAAAATTAATTTGTTCTTGTCGCAAAAGTGAAATATTTTTACAGCGCCTAAAATACTATGTATTACCAAAAAGTTAACCAAAATGAGAAAAAAAGATAAAAAGAACATAAATTTGAATTTGGGCTTATATGAGAGGTACCCTTTCTAGTAATTCTAGGATCTAGAAATTCATATGGTTGGCGAATATGGATCACACACTTATAGTGGTTTTACAGTGAGCTAAGATTCGAATCTTTGAAGATGCGACTATTGATTCGAGTTCCATTTGGCAACAACAACAGGGAAAATTACAAAATTGAGGGGTTGTTGTTGTAGATTCTAATCTCAAATTGATATGCTTAGATTCGGTTTTTTCGATGCAGTGTTGTGCAATTTTTCCGTGTAAGTTGTGATTGTCAGGTTTCTTTTTCTTCCAATTTTGTTGCGCGCCACACATAATCAAAACAAAAAACAGCTGTTGATGATGCTAAAATAGCACTGTAAAGCACAAAACGGAATCTTCATGATACGAGCCACTGTAAAGCCACTATTATAGTGTCCAAATTTAAGGTCGATTTTAGAGTTTTTTTTTATAAAAGAAAAGAGCATTATACAAGGGCGTATGTTAGCAATTACAATGTTTTTATACTTAATTCACCATTTAGGCAATCTTCACTCGTCGTCGTCCTTAGCTATGGTTTTACTCTTCATAGAGTACTGAAGGATCTCTCTACCGATGCCATAATGCATAGTCGTGCAAGCAATATGCCAAATGCTTTTTGAATTTTGGGATAAAAATCTTCATTTTCATTTGGCTCTTTGTTTCTCGACTCTTTATACCAAATATCTAGCTGATTTTTGATACCTCCAAGTTCATAAAAAGTAATTGCCCTACAAATATGAGATTTGAGATTTTTCAAGCCAAGGCTTTAGACATGTGCTGGATGTAAAGCAGTTAAATTTAATGCATTATTTGCGTGTGAAAATCTTCGCTTGAATGTAGATGTCAGCGAGTCTAGATAAGGCAGAAAAATTGCTCGACGGAAGTATTTCTTTACCGTTGTAAGAGGAGGGTTCGTCCTATTTTGTTGCTTTTCTGCAATTCTGAGCACACAAACATCGAAGGAAGCTTCATGTGCTAATGCCAAACACTCTTTAAAAATTTCATTGTATATAATTTCAGGTGCTAAACTGTGCGTTTCAATTACATTCAAGATTTAAAGAATGTGACCTCTGCATTTTATAATGTCGTTTCTTTTGGACTGCATAACATTCAGCAACATACTTACCCTATTAGAATCCATTTTGGATGATGTTTTCTTTTTTTTTGTTTATTTTGCACACAAGGAGGAGCCTGCCGACTAAAAAAAATCCCCTATCGCCTCAAAGCCCGTTAATCCCTACGGCACCGCCAAAGCATTCCTTCGTAGGGAGGGATAATAAGCTACATTAATCAGACGCCATTGTTCACTCGTAAATTCGAGCGTCCCTCATGATGTTGGCAATTTATACAGAGAAGATTACCCAATCGTCAATCGATGTTATCATGCGCCCAACAATCTGCTGGGAGCTGCATGGAGATCTGAGCCGCTCATACATTCTTTGTCGCTCCACTTCGAAACGGGGGCACTTATGAGCAAGATGTTCCGGATTCTCCACGATAACTTCGCAGAGACTACAGTACGGATCCGCAGCGTGTCCAAACCTATGTAGATACTGCCTGTAGCATCCATGGCCAGTTACGAATTGGGTAAATTCGAATCCCACGTCACCAGATCGACGATTAAGCCACTCTTTGATGTCTGGGATGAGCTGATGTATCCTCCGTGGATCTGACCCACTCCACCTGTGCTGCCATATATTCAAGTATCTGTTCTTAATCTCCTCCTTGTCTTTGGCAGCCAGGACAATTGGAAGTCTGCCTGCGAGTACACCCGCCGCATTAACTGCGACTGGTATGCCCTGCAGATCCTCAGGTTAGCAACTCTGAGAGCACTTCATATACCATGAAGGTATAACTTGGTTGTTAGTGCTCAAGCCCAGATTGCAATCAAGTTCGGAAAGTGTAAAGCGGTAATTTTTACATAGAACCCCTTAAGTGATAAATGAATCATAATCTCATAATGTAGGTACTCTTAGGCATACATATGAAATGTTTTTACAGTAGTTCTTTTACCGAACATTGCAAGCAAGTTCATACAGTTCAAATTAGTAATTCTTGTTTTCCAAAATCCGAAAAAAGATTGTACTGTATTCAAATGGATTTATTTCTGTATTTGATTGAAGATTCATTTAAAATTATTGAATATTTTAAAATTTTTTTATTTTTATTCAGAAGTATTATCGATGTAATTTCTCGATACAGATATTCTTTAAAATTATTAGTATTAGAGAATAGTTTGGTAGCATGTGGAAATATATAGTAGTAATACGATTTAACAAAGTCACTAAATCTGCATAAAATTCTAGATGTTATAAGATAAGAGAAGTTAAATTCGATAATGGAATTTTATTGAACAGTTTTAAGTACGCTCAATGTTGAAATTGTTTATACCGAATAACTTCTATATTGCCATTATGCTCTTTATATGATTCACAATTATATAGAGTGGTTCTTGACCTTTTAATGATGAGCGACCATTTGCCAAAATTTTTGTCTTGCCAACAGTAAAATTATATAAAGAACCAGGGGACCGAGCTTTGCTAGTGTTTCGTGTTTTTTCAGAAAATATGTATACGTAGATACGAATCACATTTATGAGTATTATTGATCAAATACTTTTTTTAAAAATCAAGCTATGCAATGTAATTTCAAAATAACTTGGGCAAGTCACACTATATTTTATGTATATGGCAACTCTGCAGCAGTAAGCAACCATGCTACGTGATTTCTCTATGCATATGGCAATTCTGCACCAAATTTTCTCTGTGGCATCTCACTTGTACATTTTGATTTGATACCGTTTGAGAAAGCATTACTGTTGCGATTTGTCGCCTGTTTATAATGTGGTGCTCTTTTTTGCAGTAGTGCAATGTAAGAAACACGACACGGGCATGATACATCAGTGGAGTGGTGATCCTCCTTGTAATTTGCACATTTGAATGCATCAGAAATTTTGCAAGTAGATGTATGATGTTGTCCAGCACAGCGAGCACATAAAGTATTTTCATGCCAACTCATGGATTCGTGGCCAAAAAGTTGGCAGTTGTAGCATTGGCAAAGCTTTGAATTTGATTTGCACTTGAACTCCCATCGGACTCTAGTGTGATTTATGTGATTTACACATGAGTGTTCCTTTCGCAGTTGCTGGAGCGTTATGGATTTTGGATTAAAATACACTATGTACAAGAGTATTTTGTGGCCATTTCGAGTATTTTTTTCCACTGTTTTGACATCGGAACATTGAAGGCCTAGACCATTTAGAATGGATTTGAAATCATCATTGGGTCAAAACTGCTTTATATGGCTTAGTCTCCTTATTTTCATATGAGAAGAACTCGAATTTTTGGTTTTTGAGTTCTTGGCAGATGATATTGTGCCATTTGATTGTATTTACAAAAACTTTTATTCCAATGGAAATGGCTTTAATCGAATAATCATTTATGTTTACAGCTTTTAAGATATCATAGACCTGCTTTGGGGATTTTTTAAGGATTGTTATTGGTGGCACCTTGATTTTAGTAGGAGTGATGAAGGTGGATTTTTCATTGATACATATCATCACTAGATAATTCATCCTCGTCTTTTTCCTCGTCCATCACCGTTTGAAGTGAACGAAAATAACACAGGCCTGCAAGATTTTGAGACCGCACTAGTTGTATCCGGAGGATTTTGACGTCCTAAAAAACGAATCTGACCTCGAAAGGGCTCTATCACGTCCGGAATTTGAGATATTTCGACCCAAAGGTGCGAAAAATGACGTTTGTTAGCCATTTTCGAACCAATGTAACATGAGCAGCAAATTTTTTTACATAAAACCACATAAATCATCATTTAACATGTCTTTTCACATTCAATTTCCAATATTGACCATTCGGCTACGATTTTTTTTCTCCAAGATACGTCGTTTTAACAATTTCAGTTCTGCAGTGAAAAATGAGTTTCGCAGGCCTGTGTAATTGTTGTAGGAACTATCAGCTTTTGCCTGTGACGTTTTTTGTAGAATGCTTCGCTGCTTTTTGTTTTTGTTTTGTGTTAGTTTTGTTTGTTTTTCTGGAGATTGCGTTTTACGGTTTCTTTCTTTTTGCACTTTGTACTTTAGTGAATGTTTCTTACTGTAGGCATAACTGTTGTAGGTCTGATCGATGACGCGATCGAAGCCTGATACAATATACAATTCATAATGATTTGACGCGTTATTGTTGTTGCTATTGAAGGTTTGCTTGTTTATATTTAATGCGGTATCTGCAAGAGCTGGAACGATAGATGCAGTTGCTGAGTGCACTGCAGTTGATGTGGATATTGTGTTCACTGTTGTAGCGTTGGATGTGATTGGTGCTGTGCTTGCTGCAGTTGTTGCAGTTATTGAAGAAGCCGGTAATGGACCCGATAAAGGGAGTTTGAGGGATGGGCACTGGGCGCTCCACGGTAGGGAATGCCATTTGAGCACAAAACAGGAGAGCAAGATCCCTCTCCAAGCTCTGGCGACCTTGTGCTGAGAAAGGTAGCTTTGCTTTTATTGTCAGCAGAGACAAAAGAGAAATATGCGTTCCTTATTGTCTTTGTTTGTAGTTGTTGTCTAAGTTGTTGAGCAGAGCTCATCTTAGAACTCGAATGCTGATTGTATACAGTAAATATTGATGACGCATTTGTAATGATTTCCCGTTTCCGTTATCATCACTTTTCTGTATTGCACTACTTATAGTACTTGCAAGCAAAAACAAAGACCATTGTGGGAACTAAGCATATCAGAAGCATCGTTGATACATACACCGCTAGCTTTTGCCACATAAGGTCATGCTCATCCAAATATTGACTTATTACATCCATAACATCCGCACATTGCTACGTCGTTTCCAGTTCTTAAGAAAATATTAACTCCTCATTAAACGATTTAAACACACGAACGCGAATGTTTGATACAACAGTTTGATTGTGTCTATGGCATTTGACTTGTACCAACAAACCAACAAACCTCCTGCCAACATCCAGAATCATAATCTGCAAGCTTTTCTTAATTCAAAACTCATTACAGAATGCAGTCCTCATATTTTGCATACTCAACTCCCTTGCCTTTGCACTACATCTAAATTCTTGCTTCTTATACTTATGCTAAGTAATTTATTAATTTATCATAACTTTTAAATGGTACTTGTTAGAGAAAACGGTTAACATTTTCGTGTTCAGCACATCTAACTTAAATAAAAATAGATGTTATAAATTTTTTTTCTTTTTATAGCACAGTGTAATGTATTATTAACCGCTCCCTTAGATATTGCTAATGAATTTGCAAAAAATTGGTTTGAGTATTCAATAGATGATAACTTCGATGCAGGATATACAAGACATAAACCATCAATCTCAGATCTTGTGTCTGCTCCTATAAATCTTCCTTTATCTGTTAGGCAGCTTGATCTCGAATTTTCACTAGCCAAACTTAAACTTGCGTTACACAAAGCCATAGGGAAAACATCAGGACTAGATTGCATACTCAAACAACTTCCATCTTTTGTTAAGGAGAGACTTTTGGGAATATATAACCTTATGTTAAAAACGGGTAAACGAGTTGGTCCAAAAATCTTCCACGTGGTGAAGTATTTTATAACCCGACAGTCATTCCGAGTTAAGTTAAACAATGAGCTTTCTTGCAACAACAGATTACATAACAGCATTCCCCAAGGATCGCCATTGGCAGTAGTCTTATTTACAATTGCCTTCGAACAACTTAATAAAATAATTCTTAGCCACAAACAAATCAAACTTTTTATGTACGCGAATGACGCTATTATTATAAGTAAAATTCAAGATCTAACAATGAGTTTTAAATATTCTATCTGATATTCAAAAATGGGGTCTGCAGTCTGGTGCAAGTCTCTCACTAGTAAATGTAAAACTATACACATTTATAAAAAGCACAACTGTAAATACGTAGAATTAAATTTTAATAATACAAACATTAAGTCCGTTGAAGCACTAATGATATTAGGAGATTATTTTGATAAAAATTTAACATACAGACAACACTGTTTATACTTAAAACATAATCTTGTTAAGAAATTAAATATAATTAATATTAAGAGAAACTCCGTACTCCATTTCACCAGGGGTCTGATATTGTCCAAAATTGAATATGGTCTCCCTTGGCTGGTGCGCTAAGTCTCACCTGCCTACCACATCCAACACGGTGCATTTTGGGAGAGGCCTGCCGTCGATAGAAGCCAAAATAATTGATACTTCGACAAAACTCATTCCTAAATTGTTTTGCACTCGAAATAAGCCACTGCAAAATGTTTTTCGAAACATATTTAACCAAAAAAGAGTTTAATATTCAGCCATTAGTTAAACCCCTTACTGTAATATCACAACCACGGCTTCTGCGTCCTTCCTCAATTATCAGCACACTACAGCATTTTCCGGAAAATGACACCAGTGGTGAAATCTTTCGGAAACTTTTCATCGAAGAGCTAAGCTCAATAATTGAGAATGGTTGCTTACAGATGGGACAAAAACTGAACATGTCTCAGCCTTTGCTTGTGTTGACCAAGACGGTTCACTTATTAAAGCAGAATGGCTCCCAGGATACTGTTCGGTGTTTTCAGCTGAAGCATTCCATGCCATTCTAAATGCAGTGCAAATTGCGCAACAAACCAGAGTCAAATCTGTTATTTGCATTGACAGCCTTTCAACGAGCGATGCTATCAAAAACATTAGTAACCGGAACCATACGATTTGCCAAATACGAGACGCCTGTATCAAGTCCATAAAAATAAAATCATTAATCCACACCTGGAGAAACCTGTCTACCCGACAAACTGTTCCAAAAAAATGCACCATTTTTACACGGCTACGAATTGGGAATAGCGGCGACACCCACATCTTCTAAATGGGAAAATTCGCCCACCCTGCCAATAAGATGGGTCAACAATACATATTTATGACAGTTGCACTTAATTATAAAGTATCAGAAATACCCTATTCCCTAATTCCAAGCCCTCATCATTCCTCTATCCCTTTACAGAATCAAATATTGAAAAGATAATCTCCTTCCTAAAAACTTGTCACCTATTAGATTTAATAAAACTATTTTATTTTAAGAAGAGTCGAAGGCCCTAGCAGCTAGTGCTCTGCGTTATATATTAGTTATGGTATTAATTAATTTTTTTTTTAAATGTGTTATAATTATTATGTAAAGAGGTGTTATTTTGAATAGCCCGCTATTTCGGTAGATGTCCCTTTTGAATTTTGTATTTTGCTTAAAGACTTGGGTCTTAAGGCTTATAAAGTTCAGTTAACTCAAGAACTCAAGCCGGCCGATCATCAACAACGTCATGTCTTTGCTGATTGGGTCCTTGAAATGCATAGAAATGATCCGGAATTCCATCGAAAAATCATCTTGACTGATGAGGCCCATTTCCACCTCGGTGGCTACGTGAACAAGAAAAATTGGCGCACCTGGTGCTCGGAAAACCCAAGAGTTATTGTTGAAAAGCCTCTCCATCCTCAACGTGTGACTGTTTGGTGCGGTTTATGGTCCAGCGGGGTCATTGGACCTTACTTTTTCGAAAATGAGGCTAGAGCAACAGTTACGGTGAATAGATTGCGCTATCGAGAGATGATTAATGTTTTTTTTATGGCCGGAATAGAATGGTATTGATCTGGACAACGTTAACTTTCAAAAAGACACAAGCAACGAAACCATTGATTTTTTACGGGAAAAGTTTCTGGACCGTGTTATCTCTCGAAGAGGTGATCACAATTGGCCACCGAGATCTTATGATTTAACACCTTGCGACTTCTTCCTTTGAGGTCACGTAAAAGATAAGGTCTACGCCAACAGCCCAGCGTCGATTCAAGATCTCAAAGATGGAATTCGAGAGGCTATCGAAGACATAGGGCAGCCTTTTTTGCGATTTGGTTATGGAAAATTTCATGAAAGGGATATGATCCTGTAAGCATGGTCGTGGTGGCCATTTTGCTGATGTTGTTTTCCATTATTAACAGCATACCTTCCTCTTTATAATGAAATAAACATCCGATCATTTATCTCAAAAAATGCCATTTTTCTTTGAATATCAAAATAACACCTCTGTAAATAAATATCTTATTCAAGTGAGCCAAAATTGAACACATATTCAGGGGTGCTACAGAAAACTCTAGTGTTTTCGGCGTATGGTGTATTGCATTCCACTTGGCCAAACTGTAGGTAGCACATAACTCCGAGAGGTTTTGTTTTTCGAAGTGATTTTATCGAATAACCAACCGAATGTTGATAGGGTTGTCAGCATATAAAAACATTGTACTAAAGTTTTTTATTCTTTTGATTATTAACATTTTTGATAAAATAAACGGTACAAACGTGTCTGCCATTAAAGATGAATTAAGAAGTCAAATTATGACGATTTTACATTCAAAGTTGTAAAAGAAAAATTTTAAAATTTTCTACACGGCAAATGTAACAATTTGCACGACAACTTTACTGTGCATCAATACTTTGGTTTTCTGTGACTGCCACTTGTCAGCTGTTTTTCGTTTACAATCCAATTATTTTCAATAAAATAAATACTACTAAAATAAAACCATTAAATATAAAATACCTGAGACTCGCTTAGTGGCTACTGATTTCTTAAGGAGAAATGAATTGAGGGAAGAAAAAATAAAACGGAAACGACTTTTGTTTGTTTCGTTTCTTCTTCTTTTCCAACTTATCGTTCACATTCCGATTTTGCTGTTGGCAACATGCCAACTTGATACAAATTTTTAATTCACTGTTACTTAAAATACACAGTAAATACGTGATTAATGAACATTTTAAACATAACAGCGTTATTATTAATCTATTCGATAAACTAGAAACTCCGAAAAATTCAACATTACATTTAAAACGATCCCTTAGCATCCCTTTGCTCGTTTGGTTTTGCCGACTGAAGGAGGATTACAAGATATTTCGTAAAATGGTTAACTAATAGTTTAAATAAATTAAATGTTTTTTAAAAAATCATGTAAACAACTTTGAAAAAGTATAATCAATCCATTGGTGGCAAAGGTTTTATTAAAAAAAAATGTTCTTATAGGTGAAAATAACTAATTATCCAAACCAAACACAGGAGAAATGAAATAGCACCGAAACAGTTTTCTGTGGAACCTAAAATCGGAAATCTGGTGGAATTGAGGAGGAAGAGTTTTCTGTGGCACACCTGATTATTCTAAAAATAGCATAATGAGCGGTACATAAAAGATAAAATGAGAAAAGAAGATTAGCAAGTACGTAAACAACATGAAACTAGTTATGTGCTTATTCAAGTAAGCGGCAGTGTAATTATACTCTTCACGGGAATGAATAGTATTATAAGTATGTCATGAAGTTTGTAACACACAGAAGGAGACATCGCAGACCACATAAAGTAAATATATTTGTGATCAGCTCGAAGAGACGAGTTGATTTAGCCATGTCCGTCTGTCCGTCGGTATGTATGCAAACTATTCCCACAGTTTTTTTTACCATACGCTGCTCATTTGTCGGAATCAGCCGAATCGGACCACTAGGGGGATTTCTCTCATACAAACCAGCCTTTAAATTAATGTTCTTATAAGAAAAAGATCTTTGTTTTTTAACATATCGAACTGAATTTTGGACATAATAAGTTTCTGGACTTATAAATGATTTGCCATCTGCCATAAAATATTCTGGCGTCTTGTTGTATGTAAAGTTATGCTTCTCTATTGTATCTCCCATCCAAAAAATGTTTCTTCAACAAGATTTTGATTCCTTATCATAGTGGTGACCATGAACTACCTTACGCTAAACTGTGGCAAATGTTAAACTATGTCCTTTTACCGTAAAAATTTAATGGTAAACAGTTACCTCATTAATGTTCACACTCTGAAACGTGTCATACAATTTAATGATCTGGGGGTTTTGATGGACCCTAAGCTGCATTTCGACATGCTTATCTCTTCTATCATTAATAAAGGCGTTTTACGATGTATTAAATGTTGGCCAAAAGAGTTTAATGATCCTTACACTACTAAATTGGCTAGAACACTTCTTGATAGTGATAATATTGAATTTGTTCAACAATAAATCTTACTTTTTGCACTACGTAGTTTATACTGGGATCCTAACATCAACTTTCCATCCTACCAAAGCCATCTTAAGTTAATCCACCTCCCAAAACTATCTAGTCGTAGAACGACTCTTAGTGTCACTTTCCTTCACAACCTTATTCTTGGCGGTGTTTCTTCCTCATCTTTGCTTGGAAACATAAACGTTTTATGTCAATCGTACAATATATACTTTGACCTAGTATCTAACTCTATTTCTTCCGATCAGCTAAAATTTAATCTTTTAACTCATCTTAACACTTAGCTTTCTATTAACCGATTAACTTAATTTCATTTGTCCTCATTTTTTGTAATTTTAATTTATGTTACTAGTAAAAAGTTGAAGCTAAAGTATCTTTATTGTACAACCCTATGTTTTAAATCTTAAATTTATCTTTATAGTGCATGCTTTTATATATGGCTGATGACGTTAGGTCTGTAGCCGCAAAGTAGTTTACTAAGTTTGTATTGCAAGCTTACTAACCCCAGTAGTTCAGTACCAAAGTGACTTGTGGTCGATACCCAGTCTTGTTCTGTTTTTAATGGACCCCAGCTCGTGCGCACTCTGGGGGGAAAGTGGCGTGGAAGAGTTTAGTAGTAGTAGATGACTTAACGGATCATTTATTTAGAACTTACAATTATCTCTGCCGAAACAATTCTGCATCTCAAAATGACTGTTTTATACCCTGTTAAGGAAATCTTCAAAAGATAGTTCATTTTATTTCACCACCCTCCTTTTAATGAGAACCGTTGTTCCCATGTCTTTTTTAACCGTTTGCTCTAACAAGCGGTTTGAGCTTGTTACCCAGACTACTATTTGCTTTGACGAGAACTTTATCCCCCACGGTAAATGTTCGAATTTTTCTGTCCATATTATGCGTTTGCAATTTGTTTTCCTAAGCTCTCTGTATCTTACCTGGGATATCACTTGGTTCTATGCCCCTATTCTGGAAAATATCGATGGGTGTTTATTCGTCACTGAGTGCATAGTTCTGTTATATTTTATCGTTGCTATTTAGACAAGGTCGATGGTTTCGTCAATATTTCTCTCTAATCTCAAGTATCTAGCTATTTCCCCTAGCGTATTGTGAAACCTTTCCACCTGACCATTTGAAACGCTGTGTAACGGTAGAGTATTTACCACCTGTTTGCCGTAGTTGTTGGCTAGAAATGACGGTTTGTGAATTTAGGGATTTCTCGTTGTCGCAATAAACATCCTTCGTATTTCTAAATAAATTAAGAATTTGGAGCAACTGTGGTTTTATGTCACCAATTGTTCGCGACCCTATTCGTTGCGTTATTGTGAATTTCAAATAATGGTCAAAACATGTGAGGAAATACTTTGAGTCAGTTGAATCAATATCGACATGTGAAATCTCTCCCACATATGAAGGGATTGGGGGTTGGGGTTTTTGAGATCTCATGTTGCTTTACATGCCTGTCATATTTGTCTTTGCTATCTCCTGCGCTTTCTTCTCCATCTTTGGGAAAAAATAAACACTAAGAATCTTTTTAACCATTTTTTTGCGGTGCACGATGTACCCGGTTATGTTCATTTGGTCATTCTCGTTGCATATATCCTGAACAATTTTTTCCGTGTATCAAAACCTTACTGTAGGATAAAGCTCGAGAAGCCTCTGTTGTATAAATGCCAGAATAGGTAGACTGCAATGTATTGCATTTACAACATCAATATTGATTACTTCCTGTAGTAGGTCGAGCCGCGTCGGTCTATCGGTAAAAGTTATTACATGCCTCACTTTTTTCAAACCAGCAATAGTGTGTTTTGTCTGGATATCCTCCTCTTGAAGTACGATCTGATTACGGAAGCAATTCACGGATTTTTCCACTTTTTCCATCGTATAGGACAAAGATTCCTTACTATGAACTGTTGCGTTGCCAGAGTTCGTATTGTTCTCCAGTGCGTTTACTGACTGTCTGGACAGGGCGTCTGCAACCATTTCTTTTACCATGTTTATAAAACAACTTAGCATTGTGGTCATCTATGAATGCCTCCTAGCGCTTCAACTTGGCGTTAGGATTTTTATCCGACACCGCGAATGTGAGAGGCTGGTGGTCTGTAAATATATTGATGTTCCTTACGCCGTATAGATAGTTCCTAAGGTTCTTCAAAGCACAAACTATGGCTAACAACTCCCTTTCGTTTGTTGCGTAGTGAAGTTCCCCTTTTCTGAGTGCCCTGGAAATCATAATTATCGGTTTGTCTTGTTGATACAAGACAGCTCTTAACCCCTCAGAAGGAGCATCAGTTGTTAGGTCAAAGTGTTTTTGATGTCCAGATGTCTTAGCAACACATCAAACAAGTATGAAACAAGTATACTTTTTAGGGTCTCAAAAGCCAGCAATTGCCTTTCCTTTCTTAACTGAGTCGTGCTGCTCAGCCCGTTTTGTCCCTCTAGAATGTCAGTTAACGGTTTCGCTTTGCTTATAAAACATCTATAATAGCTTGCCAAACCTAAAAATGATGTAACCGAAAAAAGAGAAATAAGTAAAAGTCGCAAAATTTGCCGATTTTTTTCGGTAGACCGTCGTCAATGGTCCTTTGGAAAATGCTCGGCGGATTCTTCTTATTTGTTAAGAGATTTTTGATCTCGCTATTAACAAAGTCCTCTACTCCCATTGGATAGGGGTTCCATTTTGAATATACTGGCTCCTCGTCTTTCGTACAAATAGAAGCTTTAATATTTGTATTATAGGGAAGTGATTCATTGGGGTCAGCAAACACCACTTTCACACCCCTAACTGATCGCCAGAAGCTTTCCATTACCTTTTCTGGTACAGTTTCTAACCGTAACCTCAAAAAGGTGATGTCCTGGAAATTTAAAAATTTTAATCCTTTTCTTCCCGAATCATGTGAAAGTATGCTTCGTTTGAGGTCTATACTCGCATTAATTCTATGTAATAGATCGAGGCCAATTATGCCATCGAACACTGAAAAGTTTGGTAGAATAAAGAAATCGGTATTAATCCTGACAAAATTTATTTTACATTTATTAAGCACCTTGCTGTTTCCGTGAATGGATTTAATAAGGAATGGGGTTATAACCGGGGAGATTCCCTTTAATTCCCCTAGGGGCTTAATTTAATTTTTGGACGCCCCCGTATCCACCAGTAACTTTATTTCGCTATTTGCTTCACCTATGGTTCGGCTGATTAATGGGAGCAGGGAGGCACCTCACTATGAAGGCCGTGAGTTTCGTCCTCTACAATATCTGCATCAACCCAGTAGTCCCGAAGAGCCTCTATAGGACTCTGCTGAACATGATTGGCACGTTGCACCCTCGGACCAGTGTTCCTGTCCACGCTCGTTTCTTGCTTAGATTGCTCTGCCGGGTAAGTTTTACCATTATCAACCCTCCTATATTGCTGAGTCTGCACACTTTGTGGCTTATATTGTAGTAGTAGTAGGGTATCTCACCTGTAATGCTGACAAGTCACTCTCCAATGACTTTCCCTGCTTATTGAACCTAGGAAACTTTTTCTTCCCAGATTGTAAGTAACCCTCTGCCTTCTGTAGAGAAGTCTGTCTCTGGGCGTTCATTTCCTCACTACGTTGCATAGTGCATAATAAAACTTTAGCGCTCTCTATTTTCCTCAAACCTACTGCCCAAGCACGAGTGCCGATGGAATGCTATCAATCCGGGCCGAGAAAAGGTTATCACATAACGGTCTCTTAAGTCCTGATACAAACACATGCAAGGCACTTTCCATATACCTCTCGTTCAAAGGTACCGCCATGATGCGATCATAAGTCATTAGCGTTTTATTTAGAAGCGAGGCCAATTTCTTTTCAACCTCCTCATAATATTCTATTACTGACATGCCTCCTTGTCTAAGAGTTGAGAGCTCCTGTTAATGTGCGTGAAATCGAGCCTATCTATTATCGCTCTAAAATTAAGTGGGTAATTGAAAGATGCAGGTACCGCGTCCGCAGGCCCACTTTGTTTCTTGATATCTTTACCACCTGGTAGTAAACAGAACTATCTCCGTAATTCTGGTAAAGTCTGTGAGCATTGTGTGCAGCTTTGCGCCACGATAGATATTTATCCCGTTGTCCAGTAAATTTAGGCAGGGTCCTCACCAAATCGAGCGATTCCTTACATACCACGCCATTAACAATGATGACCTCCCTGTTCTCTTCTGCAGTGGGGGGTCTAAGATCTTCTAGCTGTCTCGAGACTTTGTCTCATTTTTTATCGAAACTTTTTGAAATATTGAAGCTCTTTGGCTTTATTACTTATGCAAACTGGACGGTCCCTGGTGTTGGGAATCGCAGTCTTGTTGTATTTATTTTATTATAATGAATTGTTTCATTGTGTGAAAAATTCATTTATTTTTTGTGTGTTATCGATTCAAATTTTTTTTTTTTTTTTTAATATTGAAGCTCTTTG
Organism: Amiota communis; assembly: GCA_037043315.1. NCBI lineage: Eukaryota > Metazoa > Arthropoda > Insecta > Diptera > Drosophilidae > Amiota > Amiota communis. Next base: position 164,841 of record JBAMAV010000254.1, read on the forward strand.
GCTTTATTAATTATGCAAACTTGAGGGGCACCTCACATACGCACCCAAATTCAAATTAAAGTTCCTATTAGAAAAACTTTTTTGTTTTTTGTATTTGAATTTTTATTTATATGTCCTTCGTAGCTTTGAACCAAATCCGGTGTGAGATTCTTCTCAGGCTCCCATGAATTCGAGCTTACGGCGTATCCTCCCATTGGAGCAAATATTTGTGCTAAAACAACAAAACCAAATAGAAAAGATAAGCATGTTTTAAAAATATTTTCACTTTCTTTCTGTTTTCAAATGTCCTTTTCTGTCCCGGCGTTTCACGACTCATTCAACCACGAACATATCTTCAAAAGCATTTGTAACACGCTTTCTCAGATTGTATCCAGTGGTTTTACCAATTTTCTTCACGCGCTCGACATAGAGGAACAAGACAAGACCACGCATATGGTTTTGTCCTGGTGCCCTATGCCGAGCGCGTGGAGAAAAGTGGGAAAACCACTTAATAGAATCTAAGAAAGCGTGTTATAAATGTTTCTGAGGATATGTTCCCGGTTGAACGAGTACTTAAACGCCGGGGCAGAAAAGGACATTTGAAAACAAAAAGAAAATGAAAATATTTTTAAAACATGCTTATCTTTTCTATTTGGTTTTGTTGTTTTAGTACAAATATTTGCTCAAATGGGAGGGATACCCCAAAAGCTCTAATTCATGGGAGCCTGGGAAGAATCTCACACCCGATTTAGTCCACAGCTACGACGTACGTATAAATAAAAATTATAAAAATTTTGAATCAACAAAACCAATAGAAATATTAATAAAAAGACAAAACAAAATTATTAAAAAAAAAAAATAAAAATATTTCGCATAAAATAAAATATTTAACATCAAAATTCAATGTTAATTCTTTTCTAAATCAAAATCAAAATAAAAAAATAGAAATGATAAATTAAAAAGACAAATGCCAAAATGCAAACATCTACATCTTTCAAAATAAAAATAATAATAAATCTTAATTATAAATTTCGCATCGATAATCATAGAAAAGAAGACGGTTAGATGGGAAAGAATTAATTAGTAATATTATGCATTTATCAAATAATAAGTCCATGATTAAAAAAATATTTTCTTTTTGATGCCTGTCTGAGCAAACAAAAAAAAATATAAACATAGAAGTCTGACATATAATAAAATCGTAAACGAGCCGTTTCTGTTTGTCTGTGATGTTATGCAGGCTAATCTTAGAAATGGATTAATCAATTTGAATACGGTTTTCTCTAATGAATTTTAGTAAGCTTTGTGTAACATTCAGAGTTTGTCTTAGTCCAATCAGTTCACAAATTATTTAATAATATAAGGATAAGGGTAAAAATACGCCAAAAAAAAAAAAAAATTATCTGCAAGTGGTCTTCAGAATAATCTGTAATTTGGTGAAATAATAGTGCTAGATAAGAGACTTTCTGACACCAAAGGGTTTTCAAAAATTGTGATAATTGAGTGAGCTACTAATAGCACTAAAATATTTGGTAATTTTTTTTTCAAAATTTAATATTTTTGAAACAAATTATCCGATTTTAATGAAATTTGAATATGTTACACAGAAATTTGGGTTAAACAATATAATATAAAAATTAAAATTTTTTCACAAAAAAAATGTCAAAAATATTTTTTAAATCGAGTTTTGTTCATTTTGGACCAACTTTTAGAGATCCTGTACCTTATGAGGACATTCCTTATTGTTTCACCTTTATTTTAAAAAAAAATTGATGGAGACTCAATTAGTTGCTGAGATATTGCATATTTCGTGAGGGACTGCAGAGCTTTGTGACAGCGCCAGCGCTGCTTATGCGGTTGTTTAATTTTCTATTTGTTTTGCCGTGTTCCTTTTAGTAGCAAGCATTGATGCTTCCTCAATTTTCAGTTTTGTTGTTATTGTTGTCTTCCCCTCATTTATTGACAACTGAGTACGCACAAGAGAACTGCGCTCTTCGTTTTTTTCGTTTTCTGTATATACAAACGGACTGGACAAACAATTGAGAGCAACAACGTTATGGATGAGGTCGATGGAGACAACAAAAAATAAAATTTTCGTTACATATCTTAGACCATTATTATTACACAGATTAATGGGGTTTTATGAATTGGCCTCAAAGATCATGTGATTTAACACCGCTGGGCTATTTTTTGTGAGGCTATGTGAAGACTCTGATCTACACCGATAAGCCACAATCGATTGACGCCACGTTATTACTGATATATGGCCTCCATTGCTGCAAAGTGATCAAAATGGGGACTTCCCGATAGGACTGCCTAAGAGCCAGCTGTGTTGGGCAAATGCCGGAAATAATATTCAAATAAAAATGACAAAGAATTATCTTTCGAATAATGCCAAATTCTTGGCTTAATTGCCATTTCAAGAGATAGTGATTATATGAAAGATGGAAACAATTTATAGACAGCCTATGCTGTTTAAAAATTATTTTCAATAAGTTTCAATAAACTTCACCTTAACCTCATTTAAACGTTTTGTTTAAGTTCTTGTGACTGAGATAGTGTGCAAAACTATTTTTTGAAGATTCCAGGTTTCCAGTGCCATTAGCCGTCATACAATCTCACTCTACTATTCCGTATTCCATTGTGTAGATACAATATTACCTTTTCTTTTCATTACACAAGTTGCTTTTCTTTTATTCCGAAAAGGCAGTAATTAAACTTTCACAAATAAGGATTCTGGCTTGTTAAATTACATATTTTTTAAAAAATTCCAAACACTTCTGTCTATTAGCAACTCTTATGAAGGGCTTCTTACGGGCTACTCGGCTATTATGCCCAGCTCTCTTCAAAACATGTCTTACAGTTCTTTTGGACATTGTTTTAGAATATTATTATTGCATAATGATTTGCAATTGAAAGCAGTTATTCTGTGTTTGAATCAAACTTTCTTAATGATATCCCTCATTTTGTGAGATTTTAGAGTTTTCGGACGCCCCCAGCGCTACTTTGACGCCTTGATTTGACATTGAGATATGTATAATTATTACTGAATGATGAAGAACATACAATGGTTAAAGGAAAGAATAGAAGCTGAAGGACACAGAATGGATAAATCAGTTCTTGAATGCAACATGCAAATCGTAAAATGATGTTTTAATCAAATTTGACTGGTAAAAGCACAAATAGAAGGCGTACCCGGCGTGCTTTGCTAAGCTTCCGACGTGATGTTAGTGCTAGTGATACTGTTCTCATTTTACTTTTGAAAATCAGACTAATCAAATACAATATTAATATTGACATAATTTCCTGCTATATTTGATAAAGGCGACTTGATTTATTTTCAAAAATGTCTCCAAGTTTTATATGCAAAATATTATCCACTAATTTCTCTCAAAATTTCATCAAAATCGGTTGCGCCAAATGAATAAATGTTAAAAAAGTAAAAACCTTTCTGTATCTCCAAAACTACGCCGCTTACCGGACTCAAATCGGATCAAAACCATCTAGGTGGTCTACGATGTATCCATCTGTGTGTTACAAACTTCATGACAAACTTTTAATACTAATCACTCCCGTGAAGAATATAAAAAAGTACATACCAAACTGTATTAAGCCCCTTAAACTTTGCTCACATTTGATACTCAAACTGTGTTCTTTGTTGATAATCAAACTGTGACAAAGGGAATATAGTGATGTTAAGAAAGGAAGCATATTTGATATATGGCATTTGTCGTCGTTCGGTTGGATGCCACCCGGAGGAGCGTGAAGAGTATTATATCTTTGGCATAGCCAATGAATACCTTCTTTCTGGTTTTCTGAATTTGTTTGGCGTGTTTAAACATTCAAGAGTCTTGGTGACTTAATGAATGTGTAAACAACCATTTTGATCTTTTAACTGGATTGTCTCTTTGTCATTCAGTATTATTTAGTATATGAGGTCGTAAGAATTAACTGAAATCTTTGAACTTTAAACATTCTTGTAGCAAAATAATTAAGACAAAAAAAAAGACCTTTGTCAACAAGTATAAAGAGAAGTAGTAAAGAACTTCAGTTTGATATATTTCTGATTTGGTCCTACGATGACCGATGTTTAATTTCAAAATATCTTCTTGAAGTTTAGCTCAATACAAAAAATATACAAAAAAATAGTAATTAAAGAAGCCTTGTTAATATTATGTGAGACTACGTATATAAAATTCACGGTCTGAAAACTAAACAGAAATTTTGAATACATATTCATAATATGTACTTATGTAAAAGACAACGCAACTTCTAGTTGTACTGATTATACAATGCACACTGGGCCAAATATCCAACTTTTTGGCCATTTGTTTTATGAAAACATATTTCGATTTGAGTTGTTTTTTCTTAAAGTGAATACTTGATATAAAACAATTTAAGAAACAAAAGCTATCGGAGTGCAATCCTGAGCTTTCACCAAGGCTACAAAGTTGCAACTTTGATCAGTTGTTTATTTTCAGAAAAAAGCGAGAAACTTTATTAAATCTTTGAAATACTCGTAAGTGAGAGTGGCTCGTAGTAAACCAAATATTAGTGTTAAATATGGAAAATGCTGATGAGTCAATTGTGTTCTATTTATTAAATGTGTTTCTTTGAATTGTTTTGTGTGATGTCCTTAGGCAGAGAAAATCTTACAATAACACTTGTGCATTGTGAAGTAAAAACTAAATTTCGCCCAATTTTGGCCAAAATTTAATTAGTAGAAAGTATTCTTGAATGTGTTTCTTCAACGTGATATTAACACTTTTTGTCCGATTTTGCCCATTTTCCGTCAATTTCTAATAAAATATAAAAACCATTTGTGATTTTTAAATTTGAGTAAAAATATTAATTATCAAAAATAATAATTAAAAATTAAATCAATCTGATTGCCGAATCTTACTCCTGCAAAAAGATCTACCTTGTAACTTAGCACATATTTAAAATATTAGATTAATTTTGAGCTATGGATTTGACGGTTCAACCGAACAAAGCATATACAAAAAGAGATTTGAATAAATCGAGCCAGTTTCTTTAGATCAGTCTTTGTTTGTCACAACCGTAATACCACTTAAGCTAATAGATCACTTGGGCGCAGTTCTTTGGATGAAGCGGACCCCTCAGTCTGTGAGATTTTGTAGACCCCAAGGAGAGCAAAAAATACATTCTTAAGGAAAAAGAAAATTTGGACGTACAAATAAAAAACTTGATGCTTTTTATTTAAATGCATCATGGTTTCATATGACCTTTGTATGACTCTAATAGATGGCAAAGTATTAAACATTTTTACAGGGACTTGTCAGTTGTTCCCAATCTGTGGAGCTGGCCCAAAATAAATATGTTATCAGGTGAATTTGGAATATATTTATATATAACAAAAAAATTAACAAAAAAAAATTACAACAAAAACGCTGAAAGATAAAACTTAAATTAAACATTAAAAAATAGGAAATGGAAGGTGGAAAATAAGGACTATGGTTATTCGGACAACCACCAGAAATGCATTTTTTTCATTTTTGAATCTTTTATCTGGATAGTAGTGTCAAAACGAAAATTTTGATGTTGGTTATATATTAAAATCATATATATTAAAATCTATTGATTTTTCTGTAGCTCGCCTAAATATATGATAAAATACCGGGCAACCAAATTGTTTTTGGATTAGCCTTTTAGTGTCTAGAAAAAAGAACGCTTCCAGTAGAACAAAGCCATTAGTTAGGGCTGTATTTATATACTGAAAGTTTGTATAGTAAGGTGCCATTATTAAATTATTTTCGGGAGTTTCCATGTATCTGTAGATATGGCTGCGGATAAGATTTATTTTGAAGTTGTCTATTCTATGCACTTGGGCTGACTCATAAAGAATTTTATTTGACATGTTAAACCAAACAGGACATGCATAAGTTATAATCGGTCTTATTAGCGCTTGGTACATTATGATTTTGACTCGTGTGTTTATGTGTTTGGAAAAGAGATATTTAAAGAATGCTTTTCCTGCTTTATGTATTTGCGTATTGACTTGAAAATTAAAGTATAAAAATTTGTCGAGATGAACACCTAAGTATTTAACCGAGTTTACCAAAGGCAATGATTCATTTGTTGAGTTGGATGCTTTGCCGAAGTCTTTCTAGTTTTTCCTTATATTGGAGTTGCAGTATTCGACCGGGGTTCGGATCAGAATAGTTTCGCATTTATTCAAATTAATTTTGAGATGCCATCTATTAGTGTATTTGACGATTGCAATAAAGTCATTCTGAAGTTGTGTATTGATACAGTCTATTTTATCTCCCGATTAGTAGATGATTATATCATCAATCATCAATTGATTAAGCAAATCAAGGATAAAAAGATTAAATAGAATTGGGGAGTTAACTGTACCTTGTTGTAGCCCATTATTGAGATGAAAAATTCTTGTACTGCTTATGTTGTTTAAGTGTGTTGTAAAATGTTTTGAGAAATTCATATTATGAATGAGTACCAGCAAGTGAATTGGGAATTCGTACTTAATTAGTTTAACTATGAGTCGTTTGATCCATACGCTATCGAAAGCCTATTTTAAATCGATAAGACATGTACCTGTGACTAATTTTTTATTTAAATTTCATTGAATGTCTGACAAAAGGAGATGTATTGCATGGGTGGTGGAGTGTTTGAATTTGAACCCAAATTGGCACTCATTTGATAGATTGTTTACATTACAGTGTTTTCCAATAGATCTGTTTATGCAAATTTCGTATATTTTACTGATATTGGGGAGTAAACTTATGGGACGAAGATTATTATTATCAGAAGGATCTTTGATTTTTTTGGCAAAAGTATGACTCTGGCTATTTTCCAATTATGTGGGAAGTATGAGTTGTTAAGCATATTGTTAAATACAGTATTCTAGTAAAATCTGTCTCGGTAATACAATGTTAGGGATTGTTGGAGGAGAACAAAAGCTACAAATTAAGCAGACAGACACATAACATAACCAAACAAAACATAGAAAAGCACTAAGAAAAAGATCACCGAATTGGCAGTCTGTGAATGTGGATCTTTTGTGGATGGCATTTACAGAATGCAATAGTTGGCAACTATTTTTGAGGTCATTGACTTGAGGATCTTTTGATCAAAAACAGAAAGAAGGAGAATTATCGTATTGTATTAATATGGCGATTTAACTGGAACAACAGTTTTTTATTCTATTGTAATTTACCACAATTCTTTGTTATACTAAAACTAAAGAAAAATAAAGAATTAATTTTTCAACAAACAGGGATGTTGTCATGACCTGACGACACTTTATTTTTAAGCCTTATAAATATGTAGGTGCTCAAATCTTGTGAAATGAAATTGTTGCTGTTATGATCATCAATGCAGTTTGCTAGGTTATTATCTGTGAAAGTACTTACAGTTAGTTGGGATGTCTCGTAATCGATTTTTATATCTAAAAACCGGGCGAAGCATTGCTCAACATAACTGTGAAAGAGGTTCGCGGAATCCCTCTCTATTGGCTGCAGCAAACAAAGCGGGATTTGCTTTACAACTGAAAATCATCACCAACATCAATGTGGTGTGCAACATTAAGAACATCATTTAATCAATAACTTTCATATGACCTTTGGTACAAATCATAAAATCCTATCTACTTATTTGGTAAATGCATCGTTCCATTTGTTCAATTGAGAAAAGGGCACAGATAATTTACTCTCCAATATTTTCTCCACAGAAAAGTCGGCCACCCTGCTCATTATAATGTAAGAATCTAGAACATCTTTTGAATGATTGCAGAAAATTAGAAAATGATAAAACCCAACTCTTTGAGGAGAAGCTACCTACCACTTTTGTTGATCAAGTACTGTAATCTCATTAATCTAATATAACCTTAATCTTAATTTATAGATTATATAGCAAATAACTACAATACATACATAGTAAATACAAAAAATAATAATAAAATAAAGATATAGAAAGAAAAATTAAACAATCTTTCTGTTTGTTGTCAGTTTTGAAGGTGACTCAATTGCTTAATGACTTCAGTTATAGGTACCTAAGGAGTATTCCTTACTTTTCTTGTGACTCCTGACTCTTGTTTCTTTGTCAGGTTACGCTGCATGCTTCTAATTGTATCATTACAATTTCTACTAATTTCATGGGTCCCCAGTTCTATTTTGTGTTTCCTTTTTAGCAATCGCGGATATGCTTTTCACTCCTTCATGCTTCATCATGAAAATGTTATGTGCTCATTGCGATATCTTCACACGCACTTGATTTGTGCTTTATTTAAGTGTCACACTTCTTTAGTAATTTCGTTTACATTTTTCGTCCTTTTATTTTTGAAACTCAATTTCTTCCTTTCAACTTTTAACTGTTATTTTTTGTTCTATCCTGGTTCCACAAGAACCTTTTTGTTCAAACAAATACACATACAATTTCAGTCATTTGGTGTTAGGGTTTTTGTTGTTTTTTGGTATGTCCTTTTTCAATCATTACGCTTTTAGTGTCGACGACAACGACTAATTTGTCACTTGTTAAAACTGTTGTTGGCCCTTTCTTCTCTCATTTAGCCAAACTCCATTGTACCTCAGCATAGTATTTCTTGCCCTGCCATGCCGAATTGCTGAGTTCTCCATCTTGGTCATCATTTGGTTGTCGTTGACTCACTCATTCAAGGACATTTCGTATTCATAGAACGTACTCAATGTAAATGTTTTGTATTTGAACCGCAAGCAAAGGGGTCCTTCCTCCTTCGTTGTCGTGCTTCCATCCTTCTTTTTATTCTTCCTAACACTTTCTTCTTTCTATCCATATATCTATTCATCGTCCTCTCGTTGTTCGTCCTTTTGCCTTTTTAATATTCTTGTTGATTTTGACATTTTGCTGATTCCTTCTTGTTCTTGTCGTTCTTGGTTTCGGTTTTGGTGGTCTTAATATAACTCATAATTACATGACGCTACTCGCTTGTCTACCTCTTTCCCTAACTCACTACCTTCATATCAGCATCCTTTCGTTTGTCCTGTTTGTTTGCTAAGACCATAATTAACTGTTGATTTGATGATAGTTTGACAAGGATTCTTCGACATTTTCATTTTGGCACATTGGAAATTGTCTAAATGAAGAAGAACTAGGAAAATATTGTATTCAAAATCGATTCGTTCGAGGAAAACCATCATTTTTCTTTTACATATACTATCAGAGAGTTGTAGCCTAGAGAAGAGTGTTTTAAATTAACAAATGAGTTCAAATTTCCTAATGATTGTGTCACTTAAGTTAATTAGGAACTAAAATATTGGAATTCTGGCAAAAGAAGTACACGTAGTTTGAGTAGAAAGAAGTCAAGAGGAAGAGAACTTGAAACAATTTAGGATAAAAACTTATAAGAAAAGAAAGATCTTGAAATAAAAGGAACTAAAAAATTTAGGTCAAAAAATACAAGATGCTAATATATGTATAATAGAAAGGAACCTATGTATAAGTCAAGATAAAAATAAGCACAAAGAGAGTACTTCACTTTCAAGTCGAACAATTGCAAATTTGATTTTCATGTGTGAGAAAAGTAAATTGACAAAAAACAAAAGGAAAAGAAGACATCGACATTGCTCTTTGGCAGTTAACACTCCTTCTCCTCATCCTCCTCCTAAATGTAACAATCCCTTTGTCTTTGTCTCTAAGTCTAACATACCTCTAGGTTCTCATATCACCATTCAATCGCATACTCAGAAATACGTCTTCTACTTATACAAAATGCATCATTACGCGCACATTTGCCTGAGATTTTCACTTGAATTTAGAGTTTGATAGTGTGTCTCATCCTAGACGAAGCCAGGTGGAGGCACCTTACCATCAACGCTAAAGACGAAGGCAAAAGACGCTTAAATATCATCATCGATAGGTTTGTCACTTCCATTGCCATTGACATTGTCGTTGTCGTTGTAGTATACATAGTCTACATCGTCATCGACATCGTCAACGTCATCTTTGTCATTCTTGCCATGAATGAAGACGAATCCGAACTCGAAACCGTTGGGTGAAGTAGACGAATAGTTTTTTTCTTGAGTTCAGTTTGATTGCAAAGAACGCAGGGCCAAAGGCAGACATAGAACAGACTGCTGCTGATATACAATATACATAGAGAGACAAAGAGTGGAGTATAGATTGAAAAAGACAAAAAGACAGACAAAGTCATTTATAAAATTTCCACCAGGACGTGTTAAATGGCGTCAATATTAAAAGTTCAAATATGACATTGGCGACAATGATGATGATGACGTGCGCTCTCCTTCGTTCGCGGGCTCGTGAGCTTTTTCTTTTTTCTCTATGCTGTTGTCAATGTGGTTCAATGTTGGTTTTTTTCGGGTGGCTCTGGATGACAACGCGGCAGCGGCGGTGGCGGCGACGTTAGCGACATCAGGCTTTTATCGTTGTCGCAACATGAACCAGACATAAACAGACACCAAGTCAGACAGACTGGCTGACTGACAGATAGATAGATAGATACAGAGACAGAGACAGAGGGACGATAGGAGCAAGAGACTCAGAGACAAGGCAGACAGCTGCAGCCAATGTTCATATACTCCCCATACTAAACCACCATCATCTGTGTTCTCCTAGTGTTGTGCTAATGGCGCGTATTATGCTGTTTGATTGCGCTTAGCTCAGTATTATAGTCATCTACTACTTCTACTACTACTACGCAACCCACATCCATCTTTAGGACTCACCCCTTAACTGTCAACATCCATTGACATTGTCAAAATGAAACTGAAACTGTTGCGAAAAATGCCATAAAAACGACCGACAACAAAGAGACGAAGAAACTTCAGCTGAGGGATGAGAAATGTTGAGTTGAGAATGAGGAAAATGCTTTGTAAATGATGCCAACAGCTGTGTAACAGTGTTGTATGTATATATGTATCTAAGTGTGTGTGTGTCAGTAATAAAAGTATGATGAAACACAACAGCAAAAATGAAATGAAGAAAGAAACCATCATGGATGAACCATAAGCCAAAGGGCATTCGCACCAACAAGTGTAAATATGTCAACTAGTGGACAACCACTGACACTTTGTAATTCCACTTTACCCTCATTTAGTCAAGGCGTACACACAAACACACCAACACCTACAAACATATCAACATTCAAACACACAGATACGCACTAATGATTTCATCATTTCATTAATTTCATTTTTCGATTTGGCGCGATTTTAATAAACCGTCAATAATAAAAATGCTTAATATTATACCATTAACGATTTTTATTACTTTTCTTTGGTGGATTCCACCCTAAGTTTCTTACATACTTTTAGCAAAAGTTTCTATAGAAATAATTTTCAAAAATCTATGTTTAGAGTAGTAGTGCCAATGAATGGAAACTTTCGATGTTATATTTGAGTTGTCAAAAGATATCTTAGAACAGAGTGTAAACTGCGCCGCGTCAAATAAATTTCAATGCTCCCCGAAAAAATTCAACAGTCTCGAAGCTAGACATACAATACCAGAGATGAACATCATAATGATGTTTACGAAGGCTTGGGAAAAAACAAGCCTAAGCAAGCCAAACATGAACGCAGAGAACGGAGAGAACACCAAGCCTGCTTGAGCTTGTGTCTTGTTTTGCTTAGGCTTGGCTTGGCTTGATGTCGTTAGGCTTGGTAGGCTTGGTGTATGTTTGTAGTACATCAAATTTTTTTAAGCTTGTAAGCACTTCATAAGCACAATCCTTTGCTGCACATCTCTGTTACATACCCGAATATGTAAAATAAATAAAAGTTTAAGAAACTCTGTCTGCTTGATATTAATTGATTGACTTGGAGAATATGTAAAATCCCACCAAAAATATCATCGAAGTTATAGACACTGCCGATAAAAGAGGTAAGATTTGATGATACCAAATTATTTATGAAACATAACTAGCAGTCATAACTTTATATTGTATGTATATATTTATTTATGATTGTCTTACCAAACAAAGGTTCAAAGACAGATCACCGGTGTTCATTGGTTATTGCGCATCAACTTTCTATAAAGATATTTGAAGTTGCCTATAGTTCTCGTTTACATCAAAATACACAGCAGCCGTTACAATCATCATATTATAAGGCATCTAAATATAGTGGCGGTAGCTCTCACCCAAAGTACAACACTATACAGACAAAAGAGTCTGCACAGAAACGATCTTCCCCAAGTAAGTTCATATACACACCTGGACAAATTACCCCAAAATTTGAGAATTGTCAATCGCAAAACCGGGGGAATACTCGCAATAAAATTGCTTCTTGGTAAATACTGTGGCTTGTGTATTGGTGTATTTTCGTAAAAATGTAAAGTGAAGAAATTTAAAGTGTTTGTAAATAGTAATGTTCATGTAATTGTTAGGGATCTCAAAAATGTTGAAAGCAAATGCTTGTGCGAATATCACGAAAAATCCACTTATTGGATTCAAAATCCTAGGAGTAAAACTTTTAACTGTTGTTTTTATGCTCTTCACAGGAGTGAATAGTATAACAAGTTTGTCATGAAGTTTGTAACACACAGAAGGACATATTACATTCCCCATAAAGTGCACATATGTACTTACAATCTGAGCTCGATGAGACGATGTGATTTACATATAAATTTCAAGATCCTAGGGTCACTTCCAGCACAAACCCAAATTAAAAAAAAATAATGAATGTTCTTTTTAGAAAAACTTTTTTAATTTTTGTCTTACCGAATTGAAATTTGGACACTATGAGGGTCTGATTCACATTCTTCAACCAACTAACTCATTCATAGGAGCGTTTAGGGTATTACATCTTTGATAACCTTCTTTCTGGTTTTGTAATCAATTGAACTACTCTTAGCTGCCTCAAGCAGAAGTGGAGAACTATCGATAGCACTATTGCATTTAATTGAAACAACGATGTTCACCTGCTCCTAACATTGGAAGTGTGGATGTATGCAAACATGCGATTGCAGCAGCATAGACTCGAATGTGACTATAATGAATAAAAATGATAAAACATCCAAAAGGAAAATAGGAATTTCCAAAGTTTCGAACTATTTTAAGAGTTGGATGACAAAAAGCTTACCAAGTGTCTTAACTGTACAAGGATTATAAGACATGCGATAGCACTTCAAATTTGCAAGACTAATTGAAATGTCATTTGGCTTTGCTAGTGCTGTTAACGTAACAGTAACCGATTCTAACGTGGTCAACGGGTAGCAGCTGCATGCTGATCAAGCAAGCAGTCATTTCCATCTTTTTTTAAGAGCGCCATCCAATACAATAGTAATTCAAAGCGGAAGAAAGACATTAACAAGGCATTAATTATGATGATTGCTTTGATGTACAAAGGGGTTATACTTTATCCTCAACTGTTCGATCCAAGATACAAAATTCCGAGTAAATCACATATAAGACACGTGTTAATTGAAAACAACACATGTGATACCTGGATAACAAATGCAAACGATAACTTTTTAACATTCCATTTCATCTACAAATATGCCGACAAATAATTCGGCGCAAACTATTACTGTCATGCTAAAAGATGTTTTGACATTTTGGAATGTTTTGGGAAAAACAACCTGCATTATAACCGACAATGCAAACTCAATGTTAAAAGCATACGGAATTTTGAAGATTCGCAATCAACTATGCTTTGAGCACAGCTTAAATCTTGTAGTGCAAGATGGTTTAAAAATAGAAAGAGATAATCTTAAACAATTGTAAGGTTTTTTAAACAAAACCCTGTCGCTAATGATAAATTCAAAATAGCTCAAGATTTTAAATCATCTTACAGCTTGTTGTAAGAAACCCGAACAAGGTGAAATAGTATCTACTTTATGATTGAGAGAATTGTTAAAACAAATAAAGCGATTTCTAAAGTACTACTATCCACTACAAACGCACCGTTGCCATTCTCTGCCGACGAAATTAATATACTGAAGGACATTCATTCATACTGGCTTGTTTCCAAAATGCAAAAGAAAAAAATATGTAATCGTTTCCCTGATAATACCTTTGGTTTATGGACTTTACCGCCAAGTAGAGAATCTATCACCAACTTTAAGTACTTCCAAAGCGAATGTCAACAAATGTTACTTGAGTCAATAAAAAAACGAGAGCAATCATCAGTGTTATTCGAAACTGAATTATTAACTTTATCGCATCGATATCCGCAACCCAATATTAATGTCACTGTTGGCAACAAAAGTGACGACCCAAAATTTTGTTTGATTTTGTGGAAGAAAAAGCAAAGGAAAAAATAACTACCGCTCCAAGTGATGCCATTATTAAAAAAAGGACAGTACCTTGAGAGAGCAATTGCATCACAGGATACTGATCCACTGCTCTGGATAAAAGTAAGTCTGAAAATAATTAAAGTTGTTTATTCAATAAAATACAGATAATTTTAGCAAATTTCAGGTAACCGAAACTGAATTCGATTTAATAAAGATTCTGATGCTAAAATATTTATGAGTACCCACAACTTCAGTGGATCTGGGAAAAGTATTTCAGACAGGATGTGCCATCTAAAAGAAAAAACATCACGAAGTAAATAGTATTATAAGTTTGTCATGAAGCTTGTAACATACAGAAGAAGTATGTTAGCATATAGTTTATTGTATTATTCTTCAGCTCGATGAGACGTGTTCAGATCCAAAATTCATGTTCTTATTTGAAAAACTTTTTTGTTTTTTGTATAGCCAAAGTTAATCTTACTTTTATTTTTAAGTTTAAAACTTTATTTTAATTTGTAAACATATTTGTTTAAATCAACAAACTATCGATGGTACTATCGTTGGTTTTCCACCTCTAGTCTCAATAGTGATTCACTTTGAAAATAAGATGAGTGTGTGAGAGAGAGTACTGACAGGCAGCGAGTAAAAAAGTTGAACGGCTGTCAACAACTACACTCTACTTGTAACTAGCCAACATGATCACAATGGGCAATTGTTCGCCTGTAATTAGCCAATTTTCTGGCTTTTAGCTTGCCAACTAATCAGGTGTAATTGAGGACTAAAACAGCAATTATTTGAATTTTTTTTTTTTTTCATTTTAGGTAAATGTCCACCTCAACGGATGAGCATAAAACAATGTTGGTTGCAGAGAACAGTAATAACAATATATAGGTATTAAAAGAATTACACTGGCCTTAAATGAAAATATAGTGAATCGCGCTATATCTTACTATTTTCAATATACCAAGAGTCTGAAATATAAATGGCACGAATAAATAATAATAATAATAATTTTGCATTCAAGGCAAGTATAATTCTGAAACGATTAATGCATAGGCATGTTTAAGTGGTCTCGGCGGAACTTTTTATTAATTTTAGGTAAATGTTCCACCTCAACGGATAAGTCACATATGCCTATTATATCCTTTTTATGTAGAATAAAAATGAATATAATTGTTGATCGGAAAATAAAAACAAAAACAAAAAAAAATCCTGCTTATTCATATAGTGTTACAAGTTTGTCATGAAGTTTGTTTCACACAGAAGGAGACATAGCAGACCACATAAAGTATATATATTTGTGATCAGCTCGACAAGAGGGGTACATCCCATATAAGCCTCCACTGAAATTAATGATCTTATTAGAAAAGTATTTTGTTTTTAAACGTATAGAACTAAAATTTGAACACTATAAGTTTCCGGTCCATATTCATCAAAGATGTAAATTTCACGATCCTAGGGTTACCTGAAGGGGTACCACCCATACAAACCCAAATTAAAAGACAAATTTATAAAGAATAAAAGTACAAAAAAAGTGCCACTCAAACTGTGTTCTTTGTTGACAATCAAGCTGTAACAAAGAGTATATAGTGTATAGAGCGGAACATTGGATGAAACCTGGAGGAGCGTTGGCATAGCCAATGATACCCTTCTTTCTGGTTCTTACTTTGAGAATGTTTTAAATCAATTTGTGCCCAAAGTTATATTGAGTTTATTTAATGTACACGTGAATAAAGCACTAAGAACAGAGGATCCAATAGCATAACCCTTTTTTTGTTTGCCTTCTATTATTTATTCATGAAAATGATTTTTAACTTTAAATTTAATAATTATAATATTTATCCTTTTTTCCCCCTTCGTTAACTCTTACGTACTTCAAACTTGCGTCAAAATTTTAATCACATCAGTCTCTGATGATTACATATACCATATACTTAAATTTGTAAATTTTAAAATGTACTAATAAGAATTTTCGTTAAAACGGTTATTAATTTTATGCAAGGTTTTTAAGATCGATAAGAGCAGCCCAAACCAAGGATCATAATGGGCAGCAATGGGGGTGTGCCAGCCAAACCACTAAAAACACAATGCTACAATAGCAAAACAGTGTACTTAGGGTTATTGGTAATGCACCATGGTATTGCAGAACTGCTGAAATGTGCTACAAATGATGTCTATGTTTATTGAACAAAAGTAAAAATTCAATGATGATAATGAGTGACAACTGATTTTTAACATTATTTCGATGAAATTCTATATTATAATATTCAGTATGATTTTTTGAAATTTATACAATTTTTTATGACGGAGGATATGAGATAGAGAGTGTGATATATGAAGTCGATTTTATACAATCTTCTGTATCATTAGTATTGCATACTTCGTGGGTTTCTTTCTAATGCTCAAACTATTCATTCATCAAATCATATAAGTAAATTGCTAAATTTCCGTTCCAGTCATTACAATTTATTAATTTTAAACTTTTTCCTTTTATTTATTGGCATTTATTTTCTCAAATTTGTTTGTTTTTCGCGTTTTTATTGCGCTAAATCATTTTCTGAATTATCTTGAAAATTTTAAATTTTTTTTAACGATATTTTGTTTTCCCCTTGTGAGATTTGATTGCACTGAAATATTATTTCTGAATCAACATGATAATATAAATCGTTTGTTTTTGTCTTTCTAAAATTGAGGTATCTTGAAATTTTTAAATTGTTTCATTTTAATTATATTTCTTTAATTTTTTTTTTACCTTTTAAAAAATTCGTTTGTGATATAACTTATTTGTCATAATTTTTATTTATTTATTTTTCTTGTTTATTTTGATAATTTCATTAGTTTTATTATAGAACGGCCTCTCATCGAATTTACTTTTTGTTAAATTGTTCATTAAACTATTCTTATTTTTCTCGTTGTTTCCTTAAACATGATTATATTAAAAGATTCTATTTGCTTTAGTTGTTTTTAAGTTACAATTTCTGATTTTTTTTTTTTTTTTAAACTTCATTATGTTACACATTTTTACAAAAATTTTGTGCAAAGATCATTTAGTGCCTCTTCCAATAAGTTCTCAGACTTTCAATATTCGAACGCACATATAAACGCATCTTATTCTGACACATTTTAGTATCGTAACCACAATCTTTGATAAAATTGCGAAGGCCATACAACGAGAGACGTTTGGATGCTTTATAAGTCTTTGAAAATATTTCTTCATCTACTGCACTGAACATATTTCGATCATAACTTGACGAATTTGCTCCTGGTATTGGTCATCTTCACCCCTCGGCCATGAGAAGTCAATGCCATTATCGTTTCTAACGACGGTATGACCAAATCTGGTAGACGTTAGAAAACTTGTCCTGAAACAGCTTGGAGTAGAAGAAAAAGCAAAGTTTTTTTACGGCGAGTTATTAAGTGGATCACAATATTTTAGTACTGTGACTCCGGTGGGGTACAATCCAAAGGCAATTGGTTTATAGTCACCTAATTAAGTGAAAATCAGCAGAATGCTGATAGAGCAAAAGAACATAAATTCCAGTTAAATGCAATATGCGAGAGAGATACTGGTGGATCGTTTGGCTTGCTAATAGAGCAATGTCCATTGCATTCACTTTAGAAAGCGGTTAAAAATATGCGTGTAGTCACGAGATTGAAATGAATCTTCAGTAGTCATTTTAATGGTATAATTGCACTTACTCATGATTTGGAAGCCCTGTCAAGCACTCTCAAAGGCGATGAGGATCGCTGCAAAATTTGAAAGCTATAAAAATTATGCCGGCTTGAAGAATTTATGCAAATGCATTGTGCTTTTCACTTTTTCCGTCACTTTGTGAAGAATAGATTTAAGGTTTGTTCCAAAAGTTTTCAGGTTTTTATGGATGCAATTATAAGTAACAAACCAAGGTGCATTCCATATCATTCTCGAAGTCTTTGATTGAAGTCTATGAAGTTTCTCTTTATTGGAATTTCTTGCCGTTCCCTGTATCTGCATACTATTGTAAATGAACCAGAAAGGCGTCAGACTTGTTTTATATAGGCGCTGAAGGCTTTCGCTGCCATTGCCTATTATCTTAAGCTACTTTGTTCAATATTTTAATTATAACTATATGTTACGTAAGGATGTTAGTTTTTGTAAATAAATATATACTTAAATAGTTTCATATATAAGTAGGTTTTCCGCTTAAATGTAATGTGGAAATGTGTTTTGGAGAGATTTTTGTGCGTTGTGTTTAATTTTTCATTTTTGAAGGCAAACCTGGGCATGATGGTTTAACAGGGTCATCATTTCTAGCTATTATCGCCATAACTTCAGCATACTTTGATATATTTACATATACCGACTTATTTCGACCCCCACCCATTTTGAGCTTTGAAATTTTTGAATTCTTGGTTTTCATTGAGCGGGTAAGAAATATGATTGTACATACTTCGCTTAGAACTCCCAGAATCGAAAATTTCTAAAACATTATTTTTGTTCTTGCATCATCAAAACTATAATTATAGTTGTTGATTTTCCATCTTGCATTTAGATAGATGAATTCACAATATTAGTTTTTTATTATTTGATCTTTAGGTCATTAGTAGATCATTTAAGTTTCGTTATACTTTGATGGCTATTCTAGATAAGTGAATCTTTGTCAAAATATCCAATAAATTATTTTATAATGATTTCATACAATTTTGATAAAATGGGGTTTCATTATTTACATGACATATTTATAATCATTAAATCTAAACGAAACTAAGTCAAATCAAATTAATTTAAGTGTCTCCTAAGCTGCAATATAATTATTATTCTCAGTACTCACAATCATCATTATCAATGATCATTTTAGGGTTTTAATGTTATGTCGTTACTTAAAACTTAATTGAGTTTTGAGTTGTTTAACTCAACTCAACACAACAATAACATTAAATTAATTTCATTTTACTATAATACAATATTACAAAATACAAAGTGAAATGCTGAAATGCTGCCCAAATCCATATTCTTAAAACGGCTTGACTGATTTTAGTGTCCTGCTTATCCTCATCTTCATCATCAATCGTCACTTGTAGTATAAACATAGTGCGAAATTGCCATGTGTGAAATCTTAGAACATTTAATGCCATTAATAAAGTTAATAAGCAAAACAAAGTTCATGGGTACGCACCCAAAACAAACCCAGACATAGTTTAAGCCAATTTTTATGACACCAACCACATATGGATACAATTACATATACACATAGGACGCAGCTGGAAGATAAAGTCGAAATTTAGTAAGAGGATAAAGTGTCGCAAAATTCAAAATCTATGTGAGTTGATGAGTTGGGATAGGAGGATTTTATTGTTGTTGTCCATAAAAACCAATTGGATTTAGCACAACTCACACACTCAGATACTCAAATACGATTTACTACAATTTTAATTAATGAAATATATCTGTGGGTGTTGTTTTTGTTATAATTGAATTGTTGCTGTTGTCCATAGCCTATGTATATTTATAATAAAATTGTTAATAAAAACTTTGTAACGATTTTAGTCATATGTTTTCTTAGCTGCAACTGGCAAACGCACCAAACCTAACTCACTGCTGTAAATACTATTGCCTGATAAGCGTTTTTCCATGGAACATGAAGTATTAACCATTAATGCAAAGTAGATTTTTATTATGTTTTCTAGAAATCTCTATTCAGCCTTATTATTGTATACTAAAAACAGTCCTATGAGGCAATAAATAATAATTGAAAGTAGTGTTTAAAAGAATATTCTTAATTCAAACAACACACAATCAAGTGCTATCATCAGACTATATCATGCTGTATTGATCGCCAATATGGGGAAAAGCAATGGACAAGGTCTCCTACAGGACACATCTGGAGAGCGTCCATAGACTGGGCGCACACATCAGCGCTTTTTGCACTGTATCGGAAGATGCCGCACTTGTAAGAGTACTTGCGAGGCTGTCACCGTTTGATCTACTTAATAAGAAGACGGCAGAAGCCTACACTTGGATCCACATCCTCTGGAGGAGACCAGAGCACAAAGAATCCAAAAGATATGCTCATCCATCAAGAGGTGGCACACCCGCTGGGAGAGCTCCACGAAAGGACGCTGGACGCACAGCCTGAGCACAAGTCTAACCGAGTGGATCGGAAGGAAGCATAGCGAGGTGAACTTTTATCTCTTCTGAGCAGTCATGGATGCTTCCGGAAGTACCTTTGCAGGTTCCATCAGGAAGACGCTCAATGGTGTGAGCACTGCGGCAACCAGTATGAGGAAGACACCGAACACGTTGTATTCAATTGTAAAAGATTCGATAAAGAGCGGCTTGAGTTGAGAGAGGAGGAGAAGAGCCTACTATCGTGAACCTAGTTAGCCACATGCTGGAACGTTAGTGTAAGTGGAATGCGGTTTCCAAATATGCAGCTATGATCATGAAGAAGTTACGTGGCCTGGAGAGATCCCGCCGAAACTAAGACGCCGCCTAATTTTGCCGGTACCAGCCTTACAAAGCTTTGCTCATCGGCAGTCTCATAAGATCCTGGTACAGCCCTCTTTTCTTTTCTTCTTAATTTTGTAAATATCATACAAACAAAAAACAGCAGTCTATCTTCCAAGCCGTACTGCATATTATCGATTAAATATTGAATTCTTCAATAAGGATATCTTCAAATCTGTACAAATCTCTACAAACCTAAGCCAAAGTTAACAGATCTTCAATAGTTAATACGATATTTTGTGAAGAACCTTGAACATTACGATTAGTGTAATGAAATAAATATTTTTTTTTCATTACTACACGTTTTGGTAGTAAAAATAATGCTTTTCGCAGATTTGCACTGCGTTTCAGATCGAAAACTGCGTTTTTTACTAAAAGACTTTAAGACTAAAAGCCTTTTTACCGCATTAACACGGCATTTTTATAATACTCAGATATCTATAAGGCTGTAAATACAACGAATCACGCAAAGCGTATTCTATTCCTACACACACCAAGCGGAACTCAATGAAACAGAAAAAAAAACCTTCCGTCTTCTTGTTTCATTTGGTGTGTGTCAATATTTTGTCTTCAAAAGACGAAAAGTCATATTTTTCTGTTTTGCCTTGTCTTTTTATTTTAAATTATCCGGTGTGGGCTGAGCCATAAGAAACTACAGAATTAACGACAAACGACGCTGCTTGCGGTGTGTGTTGGAAGTGTATTTATCGACAACCAGTCGTATAACGATTCAGACAAGAATATGAATTAAATTTTGTCTTGTCTGCTTTGGTGTTTGCTCCCTCATAAGAAACAATGTGTTATTATTTCACCAGACAAGGAAAAAAGCATGTAATTGTCTCTGAAGTAAAGCTTTTTTGAATACCATCTATGTTTACCCGGAAAGACTGCAACACTATAGCAAATATTTTCCCCAGGAAACAAAACTTGAGCATCTGAAATAACTCAATCAAGTGTAGAAACATTGAAATCGGTGTAACAGTAAAAATCAAGATTGATTTTTCATGTTTAGAATTTTAAGAATACAATAAGTCAAAACAATACCAGTATCGCTTTAAAGGAAAAATATGAAATAAAAACCTTGAAAAGTGTCATTATCCTAAAATGGGTTTATTCTGGGAAAAAGTACTGTATTTTGATCGAGAACATGTACTTAGAAAACTACTGGGTTTTGAAATCGTTGTACTGAGATATAGTAGTTATGCTTTTTGCCAAAAAAAATACAAGCATACTGTCTGCATATTAATCGTTTTTCCTTGCCTGTCCCTTGAAAAACATCCTAGCTACGCCCTTGTGTTAAAGTATCTATAAAGTTACCAATATATTACCCAACAGAATCCCCAGTTTACTAGACTTTGACGTCTATTCAGGATCAAACTAACAACACTTACATATTGCTGAAATTAATGATTTAAATTCACATCACTCTCCGTTTATCGTTACATATGCTGATGCAGTAAATATGTAGAATTATTTTAAAAACAGCCTATTTGCATTTAAGCTCCTTAAAGCTGGAGAACCAAATCAACCAATATAGTGGACATATCACTTAAGAGTGGAACAAAAATCAAGAGAACTGTTGAAAAACTGACGAATACGATCGATGAAGCAAATTATGTTTTCACTTAGAAAATAAAGGATAAGCCAAATATTTCTATCTCTTGAGATCAGATACATGGTTAAGAATGAATGAGGACCGATGGACACGAGATTATTTAATAAAGTACATGAGATAACTTGATCCTTTTTCAGTAGCCGATCAATATAAGTTCTGGAAAGCTACAAAGTACTTACAACGACCCACACGAAGAAGTACTGTAATCATAAATTACTCTGGAGAGTGATGTCGATCTGATTGGAAAATGCTGGAGCTTTTGTTAATCACCTGCATTCAGTTTTTCAATCTAATGAAGTTAACAACATCGATCATATGCAATAAAACTTTGGGGTTTCAGTTTCGAAGTGAAACTTCCTAGTGGCCTTTGCCAAAAATGGAGAGTGAAATGATAAGAAAGCGTGACGTGACCTGAGCAATGCGGTGCAATTAAATAATTTTGGCACGAGCCAATCGATATGTTTAGGTCCTCAAAAACTTCTCTAACGGTGATGCGACTATTGGCCAATACTATTTTCTTCAGATTATCAATGTTTTCATGCATTGTTCACGTGATCGAGCATCTGGCAAGCTCTTCGTCGTTCACGTCATCTCGGCCCTCTAAGAACATTTTGTACCACCGATAAACGTTGTTTTGGTCCAAGGTAGCTTTGGCCTTTACAACACATTTGCAACGTTTTGGCATAGAATTTATTAAATTTTGGCATTGTTCTCTAGAAATTGAGTTCCAAATCTCTTGCAACTTTATTTTTAAATGTAGAAGGGTTCTTTGAGGCTCATTTCTTAGTTTTTTTTCATCATTCCCCATATATTTTCGATTCGGCTGAGATCTAGACTATTTGATGACCAATCTTGAACCTCAATTTCCTTATACTGCAGCCAATTTTTCGTTCGTTTGGCAGTGTGAGATGATACTGCATCCTGTTGAAATGTGTACTCACCACAGTCTTCCAGTTTCGGTATTGATGGCAGCAAACTTTCTTCTAATATGTTAATGTATTTGACAGCACTAACAGTCCCGTCAATAGAATGTAGTTGTTCTACTCCTTTGGCAGATATACATCCCCACACCATAGTGCTTGCTGGAAACTTAACTGTCCTTTTAATTCAGTCTTTGTGGTACGTTTCTGCTTTGCTATGGATGACTCTTCTTCGCGAATCACCGATACTCACATTAGCTTCATCGCTAAATATGATGGTGTTCCTTTACCTTTGAGCCCAAGACATCCTTTCCCGTGACCACTGTAAACGCTTCTTCTTTTGACGAAGTGTAAGCAATTGTTTTTCCTTGGTCTAAATAGTAAGTTAGCAATTACTTATGAAAATAGCTAACCATAAAACATACCTTATAGAACCGAAGTCCAATATCTCTCAACTGCTGGCACGTCTATTCACGCTTAACACTTTTGCCAATTTTCTTGGACCATTCAGATGCTACTTGTCTTAAACATTGATGGCGATCAGTCTTCACAATGCTGGCCAGGGATCTTTAGTCACAACTTGTTCTTGCCGATGTTCGGCCACTATTGGCGATTTTATTTTCAATGTTACCATTTTTTTCAAAATTTTTTACAATTCCTTGTACTGATGACTTAGTCAGATTTATTTGCTGGGTTATTTTACCAATTGTCTTCCCAGATTTATAATAATCTATAACCAAACTTCTTATGTCTATCGTTGCTTAACTTACAATAATTGTAAGCAATTACATTTTTTTTAACTTCTGCATTGTATTATTTTTTCCAGGCTATTCCAAGATAGTGATTATGTTACACTGTTTGCTTTTGTTTTGATATTCTTATAATTCTACGCTAAATTTACGCTTCGTACGAATTATTCTTACACTAAATCTCTCTTATTCTGTTTTCAAGAAGTTTTACTTCTATCACGCAATTTTCTGAAGTGAAACTTCTTTAGCGAAGGGGAGTAAATCCAAAAAATACGAAAATGTCATGTGACGAATATCATAATGTGACCATGTGTGTTTTCTTTACGAAAGAACGTACGAACAAGTGGCCGAATGACCGAGCGAGCGTCTGTGGCAGTGATGCCAGCTACCTATCACAAAAACGGGGCAGATTGACCGCAAAAAAGTGGGAAAAAAGGGACAAAAGATATTAAAAACGGGACTGAAAACAGGACAAAATTTATTGCCTTATTATTTTTTTTAGTAATTTTTACCTTAAAAATTTGATTTTATAAATTAGATGAGTTTTATTGCCTTATCTAATAGGCCATAATCATCCTCATCTGCGGAACTACTGTAGAGGGCATTAGTATTTAAATATTTATCTGGAACCTCATATGTGTTACAGCATGCGCTGTGTCGTCGCAATCCAAATCTAATCAAAAGTGAATAGATATAGTAAATTAATATTAAAATTTCGTATGTAAAAATAGTATAACTAAAAATTACATTTAACGTTTGGGTTTGAATGCGTTTTCGCAATTTAGTTTTCACCAAAGTTACTTGGCTGAAAATGCGTTCATTTTTCACAACAACAACAAAAAATTTAGGGCAAATGCAGAGTCCTCGTAATTAATAGCTTTGGCCCAAAACTTAGCAGTATGTACAATATTTTGCCACTTGATCAAGTGAATATTATTGTATTATATTGTAATAATATTACTTCTTTGTGCGTCCGTAAAATCTTTTCTACTGGAAACGAATTTATATTCTTTAAAATTCGAAAGTTTTCCAGTGATCTAATATAACATCATGAAATTATATCGGTATATTTAAAATTGAAATTTCAACAAGAAAATCTGTGCAATTCAGAAGAATGGCACACTCTGTGTTATCGGTGAGCTTATTATTATTCCGATTATTTGAAACTACGATTGAGTACAATATTAGTGGTTGTAAAAACGATGTCGTCATGTTGTAATTTTAGCATATTAACAGAATTTTAAAAAAATAATTAAATAATACATTAAAACTAAAAAGGATCGATTTCCGGATAGGGGATGTTTGACATTTTTTTCCGGATAGGTCAGTTAAAAAAAGAACAGATCTGTCTGGTAAAAGACTTAAATGGCATCACTGGTCTTTAGTGAAGGGCAGTGCGCGGCTATGACTTTGCTTGTGTGGTTGATGCATTGTTGGTGTTGTTGTTGCTGCTGTTTGGTTTTGTATACAATATAACAATGTTGTTGTTTGATTTTGTGCACAACAAATCAACAACAACACACCCGCAATGCTGAACTGTTGTTGCTTTGCTTTATATTGAAATTTCATTTATGAAAACCAAATGGCAAAATAAGAACACAAGGTAATTATTTTCGTTCTGTACAAAATACAGTATAGCCTTATATTGTTACCCTGTGTTCCTATTTTGTCATCCAAATTTATGAAAACCAAATGACAAAAGAAGAACACAAAGTAACTATTTTCTTTCTATACAAAATATATATATTTTTTTTAATTAAAGTTTTTATTTGTGATCAGTCTTATGACTTTTAACAAATTTGCTAATTGCAATTTTTTATATCACAGTATTGGTGAGCTCCAGCGAGGTCAACCAATATAAACTAGACAAACTATAATCTATTCTAACTAGTATATTCTATGTGGAAGATCTAACACATGAAACCTATGTGTCTAACATCAATGTCGTTTTCTAGCAGACTTATAGCTAAATTGTTCGTATGATTATGTAGTTTCCTTATGTATCTATCTGAACTTTTTTTTATTTCATCCTTAATAAATGTTATTTGAGGTCTTTATGAAGGTCAAAATTGGTCACATACCAAGGAGCACTTGCTATTTTACGTAGCGTCAATAACTGATACCTTTGCAGTATCTCAATATTGGAGTTATTTGCCTCTCCGCACAGCTGCATTGCATAAGTCCACACCGGCTTCATAACTGCTTTATAAAGTCGAAATTTGTTATCTAGACTAAGTTGAGACCTTGGTCCAAGGACCCAGTGCATCTTTCTGATTTTTATTTTCAGTTGCAATTATTTCGCTTTAATAAGGGTCTTCCAAGTAAACCTCCGATCCATATGTTTTCCTAGGTATATGACGGAGTCGTTTTGTGGAATAGTAGAACCATTCAATATTATTGGGGGACTGTTTCCCCGCTTTAAGTTGAAAGTAATTTGAACTGAGTTTTGTGTGTTCACCTCTATTTTCCACTGCTTCAGCTATGTTTTGACTAATAAAAGTTGATTTTGCAAGTGCTGTATGGCAATGATATTATTTGCATTCGATGCAATTATCGATATGTTATCTGCATATGTTGCAACCTCAACATTGTTTCCCACTGGCATATCAGCGGCATATATTGTGTATAGGATAGGGCCAAGTACGCTTCCTTGGGGTACCCCAGCATTAGTTGCATATATTTTAGAGTTCTCGCCCGATTGATGAACATAGAAGTGGCGATCAGTGAGGTAATATTTAAGAAGGAGACAGTATGGTGCAGGAATCCATTTTTTAATCGTATAAAGCACACCCGGATGCCATACTACATCAAATGCTTGTTGGACATCTAAAAAGACAGCAGCACAGTATTTTTTTTCTTCAAGTGCACCCATAATACAGTTGTCAATTCGGTGGCATTGCTCAATCGTTCCATGTCCTCTTCTAAACCAAAACTGATGTTCGGTCCAGTACAGGTGCCATTCTTCTTAAAAGTATCATTTCAAACACATTAGAGAAGGTTACCAGTAGACTAATGGGATGGTATAACGTCGTTAGCTGCTCATGTTTATTTGCTTTAGGTAACATAATAACCTCTGCGCATTTCCATTGTCCTGGGAAGTGATCTAGCCTTAGCATAGTATTGATAATATATGTGAGGAGTCTGATGCACTCTGAAGATAGATTTTTAAAGGTGATTCCATCAATTTTGTCATAAGCCGGTGATTTTTTGAGTTTTATTTCCTTAACCTCAGCTTGTACCTACGCAAGAGTAATTTGGCGAATTGGCAGACTCAACTGACAGGGCGAATCCAAAAAGTGAAACACCTCAGATTCTCTTTCCGGATTACTTATTAGGTTAGGTTGAAAGACTGAAGGCCAGTCTTTAAAGGTATGTTCAAATTAATTTAATTTTCAAGCCAATTTTTGAATGTTTTTCTTTAATCTGCACGGTGGAACCATAGGTAACAATAAGTGGCGAGTGATCAGAGCTCAGGTTAAAATTCTCCTCAACATGAAATTGGCTTTGTGGAAGTTCAGAATATACAACAAAGTCTAATAAGTCTGGTATTTTATAGGGATTTCTATGCGAGTAAGTCAGTTTACCAGTAGAAAGAGTTGAGTAATTATTTGTAGTGACACATTTATAAAGTTCACTGCCTTTTGGGTTTACCAATCTTGATCTCCACCAGGGATGCTTAGCATTAAAATCTCCACCGGAAATAAAGTGACCACCAATACTTTGACAGAGCATGTTATAATCATCTTGTTTGACTTCATACCTTGGCGGCAAATACACCGCAGCCACTGAGATATCAATGAGATATCAATGTGCATGCATTTAATTTGTATAACAGCAGCTTGAATGTTGTTTAATCTAAGGCCATCTAATGTTTCAAATTTGAGCTTATTCTTAACAATTATTGCAGCACCACATTGTGCTCTACCAGATGGATGGTTTGCTTTAAAAACTTTATACCCTTTAATGTCAAAGTATGATCAGCTGGAAAAGTGCGTCTCTGATATTAACATAATGTCAAAATCATTTGACCTTAAAAACAAAGTTATTTCATTAAAAGGGTGGTGGTTTTCATGAATTTGGATATGCTGTGAGTGAATAATAAAGTTAAAAAAAAAAGAATACTGAATACAGAAAGTCAACAGAACATTCTACGATGGACGTACCTGAAAATAGAGAGGTACAACAACAAGGAATTAGGCGGCAACGTGGTGGTTTTAGGCAAAATACAGAACGACCACGAACAAACAGAACATCGGCTGAACGTATGCGTGAAATGCGACGGCGCCAACGTGAAAATCGAGATCGTGTTCCCGATGTAAGCAACCTTATTTGTATTGAAACAATATAACACTACAATATTCTGTATTATTGCTTGACCATCTACGTCAGAAGTTTCACTTCCATATTGAGCTTATGAGGGTGAGGCACACTATTGTTTTTATTTGTAAAATTTTTGATAAGTAATATTTAATTCTTTAGTAAGTAGTTGAGTTCACTGGAGGTCAACTGTTTCTTAGTACAAAGAATTTGAAACAAATAGCTTAATGTCCAAAAGATACATTTATTAATACTTGATTAAACAGGTAAAATGGTTATATAGTCTTCCTGAGCATCAAAATTAAATTTAGAGATACATATTGATGTTCGGGGCTATAAAACTGAGTGAGTCTGCCGTTGTGCCCTAAAATACTTTAGGGTGGTGGGTGCGGCGAGAAGCAGAACGAGATTGAGGTTTGTAGAGTTTGGTTCAGACTTCAACGCTCTCTTTCTGACAATTTGTTTCCTCCGGGCTTGAAGCCTAAGCCCATCGGTGAAAATAGTATAATATTATTATTTATTTATTTAACAAATTAAACCTAATATTTAATACTACAAGACTTAATATAAAGTTTAACGAGCACTAGCTACGGGGGCCTTCGACTCGTGATTGAATTATATCTATGTCCTAAATATTAATTTTTGAAAACTTAAAAAAATTGTAAAATTTGGATATGTTAAGGGATGTAGATGTTTTTAATAGTTGTAATGTAATTTGGGAACCAAAAAGGGAGACCCTAATGTTCCCCAAGTTCTGGCAGGCGTCCAAGAGATGGTCAACGGTCAGATTGGCTCCACAGAAAGGGCATGGTGGACGAGTTGTTCCATTAAGAAGATGTTTGTGGGTATCCTGTGAGTGTCTAATGTGCAGACGAACAAAAGTACCACATACTAGTCTTGCTAAGTTGGTGGGTAGGGTAATTTTTGAACACGACGTATTGATGGTAGAATACCGATGTTTGAATTGTGCCCATTCAGACAGCTTCTTCGATTGAAGGTGACATGTGGCCAGGTTCATTATATCCTTTGCGTTGGTCGGCGTAAAGTAGTGGAACGGCGCGTTGTTAATATGACGTGCAGCCATATCAGCGCATTTGTTTCCATTTATTCCTTGATGACTAGGAGCCCAGAAAAAAGAAATTTAATTGATTTCACGAATCGTTGGGTCATTATAATGACAATTTTGTATGGCTAATAGTGCGAAAAGGCTGTCAGAACAATTGACTAAGTTCCCGTTATTATGGACAGCAAATTGACAGACTTTTAGAATTGCAAATACCTCTACGGTGAAGATGGATTTATATAATGGTAGTAAGCCTCCAGCAATGATTTTCTCCCAGTTATCTGTTATAGTACAGAAATATTGTAATTTTATTAATAAAACATATTTTTATATATTTATAAGCACAATATATCAGATACGAATAATTGAATGACATTTATACGTATTATTCGATAAAACCGAATTTTCGCATATTCTCATCTATCTTGTTTTACGATTTGTTAATAAAGTTTTATGTAATTTTTTTAAACTTTGAATATTACTAGCAATTGGTAATAGACTTTTGTCCAACACTTCCGTACAACCGCACAACATCACAACTCAAAATGACAAAATTCGATTACCCTTGAGGCATCGGGGTACTGTGCCTCTTGTCTTGCTAATCAAACGTTTTTAAATTGATTTCCGTTGTTTGTTTGTCGTTTTTATTGGTGTTGGTGTTGTTGTTATTGTTATTGGGTTTTTATTCTCATTTAAATTGATTTTCTGGCTTTAATTATGAAACTTTCATAATAACACAACAAATAAATGAATGAACGAACAAACAAAACAAACAAAAAGTACGACGCATATCCCGGTTTTCGAATCCTGTATCTGAACTTGCAACAAAATGAAAATGGACAGCCAAAACAGATCAAAGAGAGTGAGGGATAGGGTAGGAGGCCAGATATGGATGGATAGATAGATAGACCCAGAGACAAAGAGACAGATGGACACCAATTGCCAAATGACAAACAAAACGAATCATTAAACAAATAAATGAATCAATGAATGAATGAATAAATGAGTGAGTGACTGAGTAAATGGATAAGTGAGTGAGGGAGTGGAGTGGTTCGTGTTCATCATGGGTGGTAGTACGATGATATTATTGTATAACCTACTATACTTAGCAAGAAAAACAACAGCAACATATTATTGTTGTTATTGATCCGTTTGTGGGTTCAACTTTGGTTCCTGGTTTTTATTTGCATTTGGTTTGTCATTGATATTTAACCATTAATTATATGAATTTATTCAACTATTTATATTTTCCCTTTTCTCTTCGTCCCATTCTTCTCTCATTCTCCTCATCCTCTTCCAGTCCAGTCCTTGTTGCTTTTAAATCTTTTTTTCATTTATTCTTTTATAAGTGAATATTTTACATTTCATTAATGAAATCGAATCGAAAAAACCGGCCTATTGCATTAACAAAACTAAATGAAATGGGTGAAAATAATGGAGTGTTTGCGACATTTATATAGGGCTAACAGATTGAAGTTATACTGATTATATGGACAGTTGAGTAAGTCCTATGAAAATGTTTTACAAGGATCCTAAACGAAAACCAGAGAAGGTTATAAGGATTTTTCTAAAAGACCCATGCGATCTTAATGGGATTTTATAAATTTTGCCAACATTATGTTGAGTTTATATTAAACTGGTCTTATGAAGTCTTCACGATAAAATAATTTAAATGACTCAAAAGCACGGTGTGTTCATTAAATAACCGAACTTTTTTAAAACAAACATGGTAATATTTATTCATTTGACTCAATATAAAATTTGGAACGTTCAACCAATTTATCCATAGAGTTTTTTAAGTCAATTTTTAAGATACTCTTTAGCACCTGAGCCATGGCTGCTTGAATAGCTCGTTAAAAGCTCCTTTCATTGCAATTTTCAGTTTTGGGCACAGAAAATAGTAATTAGGCGAATGCGGAGGGTAGTCAACAACACAAATCCGGTTTTTCATCAAAAATTCGTTGAAATGTTGTCTTTACCATGCTCTATAAAAGCGGATATTTGATCTTCATTCAACTGATATCGAAAAAAACGTCTGCTCTTTTATCAAAATCTTCAATTAATAATGTGTAGATTGTACAGTAAGATGAATTTAATTCTTCTGCCAGCATTGGTAGCTATTATTTTACGTACTTTTTCCTCCAATTTAGCACGATTTGATGCTTCTGGTCGTCCAGGTCTTTGACCATCACGACCACTTTAAAATCGCTTAACCTAGGTGTAAACTTGAATACGACTCATACACTCATCATCATAAACTTTTCTTAACATTTCGCAAGGCTTAGTAAATTTTGTATAAAGATTAATTTTGTTCCTTGTTTGTTTTCTCTTTTTTTACGACAAAAGGTCCACTTAAAACGTGTATAACTTTGTCAGCTGATGATGGATCAGCTTAGCTGCGATGAAAAGAAGAAAAATTCAGTTTTCTTACACTAACAAACTTTAATAGATGACGTTGTGTTATATGATTTGAATTAAAAGTTCGATTATAACAGTATGCTAAATGTTCTGCCATTAGACTTAGTACCTTAACTCGCTGGACTAATCACATACAAGGCATTTTGGAACACGGTCCATCTGTCCCTAAGACAGTTGACTACGTATGTCCCTCTCCCTACTTTAACCGGAAGTTATCCACTCCCAGCAGGGAGGACTGGCTGCACGATATGTTTTCAAAACCTAACTCCATTAACATCTACACAGATGGCTCCAAATTGGAGGAAAAAGTCGGCTGCTGCATCTTCTCGAACAACCCAAACTTAAAGCTCAGCTTTCGCTTATCTGAGCACTGTAGCGTCTTTCAAGCAGACGTTATGGCCAACCTAATAGCCTCCCGTTCTAGGCAACTACACTCCGAGGTCACATATTAATATCTACACAGATAGCCAAGCGGAAATAAAGTCCCTCTCGGGTGTATACACTACATACAAGCTTGTCGCGGACTGCCGCTCTTCCCTAGATACTCCATCATGTTACATACCCATACAATTATGCTGGGTGCCTGGACATAGAGATATAGTGGGCAATTGTGAAGCTGACGAACTAGCCAAAGAAGGGACGTTACGTGAGGATGTTACGTCTCCGGCTGGAAATCTGTTAACAACAGTGAAGCTCACTGTCAGAAAATTCTACCAAGGTAAAGCCAATACTCTCTGGGTAGAAGAAGGCATTTGCAGCATAACTAGGCAAACCTGGTCAAATATGAACTGGAAACGAACCGGCCAGCTGGTAAATCTTGGCAGAACCTCAATAAGCAAGACTATAAACGTATAAACGAGCCATTGCGTCATAGGCAAACATGCTGGCAGACTTGGGTTTCCGCATTACGATTTCTGCCGCAGCTGCGGCTCGGAAGAGGAGGAGGAGACAGTGCTTCACCTCATGTGACAGTGTCCATCCCTCGCCAGAAGAAGATGGAACCACCTAGGTACTGGGTTTCTCTCCAGCTTAACCGAACTATCATTCCTACCAATCAGGGACATAGCTAGGTTCATTTCGAAATCCAAATGGTTCTCCGCATCGGATTAAGGGGGTGCCGTGTCAACTCTTTGCTGGTATCACAATGGGCCATACTCTTTTTTGTGCCTAAGTGAGCCTCTAGTCTGAGGACTGTCACCTAACCTAACCTAACCTTCTTCTTAATATTATGTTTTATGAATCTTTATAAGAACTTGCATGTTTCTGAGCACATCACTTGAGTACGACTGAAGTGATTTTAATGAAACTGGAAAACTCTAGCATAGCATGGAGAGTGTTCCTGTAAAGTGTGGTACAGATCAAACTCGCATTTGTAGAGAAATTGGTGGATAAAATTTTAAATATAAACCTTACAGGCGCACAATATTTTAAATTGAATCAACAATTGATAATAATTGATTGGTCTAATTTTTCAAATGTATTTCAATTGAGAACAGCATCACGCACTAACATCACGTCGTGAGCAAAGCAAATCATGCCGGGTACGCTAGTTTAAGATAAAATTTAACATGATATCGGTGATTGTTAACATATAGTGATGGAGTTCAAGTTTTGTGTGAAACATTTGGATGACCTGACTACCTGAGAACTCGTTACTATATAACGGAAGTTAATTATGTATCTTTTATTTCTTTTTATATTAAAATTAAAGTTATAAATGGCATATGTACTTGATAAGCCTGTTTATGTTCGATCAGAAAAACTTTTAATATTCATATTATATTTTTGTATGAATACAATAGGAATATAACAATAAAATGACAAAAGAAAGTGTCTTTCATTCAAAAGATATTCGTTTGATAGACAGAAGAGAGTGATAAGATGAAGGTAACAATTTGACAGGGGATGATAGGAGAAAAATGGAGAAATATAGGAAAAGAAAAGTGCGAATGCAAGTGAAACATATAGAAACGATTATTGTGTGTGTCCTGCGATTGTCCTTTTTAACGATGCCTTGTGCTTTGTGTCTATGCCAGTTATGCATTTTTCCTTTGTTTTTTTTTTTTTTATTTTGTTCTTTGTTCGCTTTTCTATTCCAGTCTATTATACCTTGGCTACTCAGCTTCAATTTTTTCATTCCTTCTTATTCTGTCCGTTCAACCTTCGTCCTTCAACGACCTTTTTTCGGTTGTATCTTTTAGCTAGTTGTATTTTCTTTTTATTTGTCCTTTGGTTTTGTCATAAATGGCGCTTCGTTCTGCTGTAGCTATTGTGAGTATTGCTGTTACTGCTGCTGCTGCTGTTGATATTGATGTTGATGTTGTTCTTGTTAGTGCTAAGCGCATGCAATTAGTGCCAAATGTTTCCATATTTTTGCAACAACGCATCCTGTTGACCACATACACACCCATGCTCAAATCGCTACCCCCTCTTGGCCAAAGTATACAAAACATCGAACCACATCATACCGCACCCCATCATGTGCCATCACATTCACTTAGTCAGAAATAACTCATACAGATATTGTGTTGCATCCGTTTTTATTGTCGACGGATGACAACCATAGGATACATTAGGTAGAGTTCATAGATGGTATTAAAAACAGCCCATTGTGATGGCACAGACATACTTTGTCCTATTTTTAGAGAACCAATCCGAGCAGTAAGGAATCCTAAAAAGTCAACGGAAATCTATGGTCGTTTTAGGTCATCAAGTTCATTAAAGAAGTATATTTATACCAAGCTTCCTAAATAGTTTTTTTTCGATAGCGCTAGATGCGAGCAGGGAAGGTCATTGAAAACTCATTGTATCCTCTTCCTCTAAATTCCCACAGCTTCTGTAGAAATCGTTTGCAAGAACCCCTAAGCTGACAGATTGCCTACCAATAAGGCAGTGCCTTATTACAGCAGCCAGCAATGAGGAAAGATAGACAGGCTGTTTGTCACAGGACCTAGATTGGATTGTTCTTGGCTTGCGTGTTCACTTTATAACACCTTAACCAGGTGACTACTGAGAAAACGTCTGTTTATTTTCGTTTAACTAGCTACTTACAAGAGGACAGTTATAGCAGCACCCCAACTAACCACAGCTATAGCAATCATTCTTATTCTTTTATTATGCCATTATGACCAAAGAATATTGGAAGCTGCTTATAATTGTATAGTGCACCATTCATGTCCTACCTTTTGAATGGGTGTAGCAGAATCTTTCAATATAGAAATTACATTCTTTTTTTTCTTTTGTACTCGTCAAAAAGTGCTTTGATGCGACATGAATTAGTTAATTATGTTTCACTTTATATGAGTATGTGAGTATAACCTTTATCCTGAAACTCTTTTCTTCTTCCTTTATTTTTCATTCTTTTATCATTTTTTAATAATTTTTTATGAAAAAAAAAAAAAAAACGAAAAATCCCATTTGGGATCAAAGCATCATGAAATCAACGCATGGACTCGCGGCTAAAGGATTCGCGTGCAGTTTTTGTGGCATGTGCGCTTGTTTATGGCATCATAAAACACACTTTCATACATACACACACACATAAGTAAATGTGTGTTATATGCATGAAAATATCCTGATTCAACTTCCACTTAAACTTGACTTGGTCCTCGCATCAAATGTTGCCGGCATCCTTTGCTACGCTTTTATGACTCTTTTTATATAAACGCACAAACACACACACACATAGAGAGAGACCAGACATATGTCTTATCTTTGTGTATGTGTGCAACATATCGTCGTATCCTGTGTATCCTGTCAAATGCCATACTAAACCGATAATCCAATCATAAGTTGTAGTCAAATGAGTTTGCTTTTCTTCAATAAATTTTCGTTGCTTTTGATTTCTTCCTCTGAATCCTTTATTTTTATGCCAAACTAATGTTTGTTGTTTTTGTTGTTGTCCTGTTTGTTTGAATATAAGGATATGTGGATGGATGAATAGAAGAAACATATTGAACATATACATAAGTACATATATGAAGATAAGAGGCGGCCACTATGATTATGGCATATCTACATATATGTATGCATATCAAGGTATCAGGTTAGATGACACCAGACACAAGTGATGTTCTCATCCTTACATTCCGAAAGTACTTTTAGGTTGCAATCATTTGCAACGTCTTTGTAAGTTCTTTTGTCCTTTATAGAAAAAACTTTTTCGATAACATTTTTTAAAATGAGTTACGGTTTTGTTTAGATTTTGTCAAATATAAGATAGCCAAGAAATCAGCAAAAAACATCAGCAAGGCAATTGAAGTTGATGGAGTGTAAAACCAGTAAAAACTTGGTACTTGTTATGATAATGGAAGAATGATGCCTAAGAGGATCTCATAGATGTAAACCAAAGACAGAAAGATGTGAAGAAAAGAAAAGAGTGGAAAAGGGAGAAAATAAAAAAAAAGGTTAATTAAGGTGAAATTGGGAATCGGTACAGATAAATGGAACAGTAAAGAAAACCATGAGTGCAAAAGAGGATGTAAAGATAATCCAGTATGAACAAGTGAAGAGAGAGAGAGAGAGAGAGAGAGAGAGAGAGAGAGAGAGAGAGAGCTTAAGATGCTTAAGTAAGCAGCTACAACAAAAAAGAGGAGAGAATAGAGAAATAAAAGACAAGAAAACAAAAATACTTTGTTGGAATAAAAAATAGATAATACTAGCAAGAGCATCTTGTAAGGCTTTTCGCCATAATTGGGTATTTTGTCTAGTGGTTCCTCTCAGAAGATGGAAATAAAGAGGATATTATCTTATAGTGTACGAGTATCTTTAAAAAAATGAATACAAAGCTTTCTAGCTGACAGGTACTTTTACTTTGTTCGAAACGGAATTGATTCAAGTAGAAAGCTAGTAAGTGCTAATTTCCCACAGGGCTCTGTGCTCGGACCCAGACTTTATAATATATACACTTTGTTTAAAAGATGTAGTACGCTTATTTTTGTAGATGACACAACTCTTTATAGAACTACTATAGAACTACAAAGCTCATTGGACTCTCTGTCCTCATATTTCTACCAATGGAAAATTAAAGTAAACGCCGTTAAAACTAAAGCAATTTATATCACAAGGCAAAGAAAGCCTGTCCTTTTGCCAAGCGGCGATCTTCGGCTTAATTACTCTAAATTTAAATGTGAAAATTCAGTTAAGTACCTGTGTGTTATTCTACAAAGATAAAACATTCTTTTCAGTGAACATATTAGTAAAACCCTAGACAAAATCGGTAAGACTGTATGCATCTTATACCCGTTTATCTAACACACATCAAAACTCTCAATTCAAAATAAATTCATTATCTTCAAATCAATATTTTTACCTATTATGTTAAATGGATCGGAACTATGAGGTGGCTGAACAAAATTTTAAAAATATTATTTTATCTACCATATTGCTATGCAATAAATCTTTGCAAATATTGAAATGATTGATGACTTCATCTCTCGTGCTGCAAGTATATTTAGGGAAAAAAACAACTAATACTGCACAGCTACGTACAGAAAGGTACTTCCCCCTCCTAGTTGTCGACTAGCTCGCATGAAGTACCAGCCTTCCCTTAGATTTAAGTAGATTAAGTATTATTTTAGTTTTCTTTGGTCCAAGCTTTCAGTGCCATGTTTCCTTGGGTAATTTGAATGTAAATAAAGCAAATTGTTAAATCTTAAATCTTAATAAATTTTTAACAAAATAACGATGAAAAATATGAAGATCCATTTGAATCTATGACTGCAACTTGACTAAATTTTGAGAAACTTGAAAGATTACATTAAAAAAACGATAGAATATTACGTTAAAGCAGATCACTTATAACCGTAATGGTGCTGTGGTGTATCAACTGGCAAGTTTTCATCAAACATCCATTCAAAATTGTTAGTCTCATAAGGGCTTGAGAAAAGTTCGACCGATTTCAATATACAAATGTATTTATTTATTTTTTTTTTTTGTTATTTTCGCCTTAATGGTTAAAAAAAAGAAAGTTCGTATAAACTAAAAAGGAATATCCGAAAAATTGAAAAAAAAAAAAACTAACATAGCTAGGCTTGCGAGTGAGATGGCAAAACATTACAAACATAACCATGAAGAGACTTTGGTCATGTATTAAGCGGTAGTCATGTGCCGTGAAAAAAAAAAACAAGAAGGCCTGCATTAACTCAATTATGGTCGCAAGAGAAGCAGACGAGGATGAAGGTGATAATAATGTGTCGAAACACAGCAAAAAGCATAGCAACATATAATAACGTATAAAGAGGATTTTCTAAAATATTTATCATAAATTTAGTAATTGATTCCAATCGGGGATCATGGTTTTTTTTTTTTTTTAAATCATAGAGGAAGAAATGTATTTTGCGAACTGATTTACTATCATTGGCCATGCCAAGCTTCACGCTTTACCGGGTTGCATCCAACCTTCCTTTCTTAGCATCACTATATTCTCCCCCGTGAAGAGTATAAAAAAGGATAGATTCACTAATCTATAACTACATTTGGTTTGGGTAGTAAGTTCCGCTTTTGATTATAGTCGGGAGACATTTTTTTTGATCATGTTGAATCAAGAAAATGTATTCATCTAACAAACTAAGATTCAATGGTATGGTACATATTCTTCCTTAAAGTCTTAATATTCTAAGGCCTTTAATAGATCTAGATCGATCTTAAAGAACTCTAAAGACTCTCATATTTCATTGAAAAAAAAAAAAAACACAATACAAAAGAATATTAAGAGTTGAAAATATCATGGTAAACAACTAGAGAAGCAAATAAGTTTTTTTTTTTTTTTTAAAAGGAAGAAAACTATACAAATCTCAGCATAAACTAATTATGACACACAAATACACACACACACACACACACATACATATATATATATATACATATATACAGATTGTATTTTAATGCCAATGACAGCGAAAACGACGCCAACATTTTGGAAAACGACAAACAGGCAAAAGAAGCAAAAAAAAAAAAAAAAAAAGAGCAAAAACAAAAATAAAAACAGAAAACATGAGAGGAAAAATAACTGTAGTTAGATATTGAATTTCTTTCTTACTGTTGTTTTTCTTCTTCTCAATTTTGCTTAAGCAACCCCCCCAAGTGACAAGTAATACACCCCGTAAACCCCATACGAATAAAAAAACAAGTATCTTGCTAATCGCAACCACCACGTAACGTAACGCAATGCCACATATTCCACACTCGTATTCCTCTCCGCGTAGATCTACATTTCATGTAAGAGGAAAAAAGGAAAACCTTCTTGTATATCCTCCAAACCCTTCTCCTTCACCATGCCATTGCCATCACTAACGCATTGCATTTACAGTTATACGCGCATATTCAACAAGTTTTGACTCAGTTTCAGCTACACACAAAAACACAAACTTCGGGAGAAGGAAGAAAACTTGAGTTGCTGAGAGAGTGTGTTAGAGAGAGAGAGGGAATATGGAGATGATGTGATGAGATGGTGGAGATGAAGGCTATGGCTATGGTGATGGCAATGGAGATGGAGATGGTAATAGAGATTTTATTGCGTTGTCACGACAGCAACAATAACTAAATCATTTAGGATGTTAACAACAGCAATGATGATATTAAGAAAAATACTCTACAACGTATAAGATGGGATGAGGAGAGATAAGCTAAGATGAAACTATACTAAATAATATATGGACAAAATTTCAGATTTACAATATTGGATCAAATAGTATCATTATATTGAATAATAGTATAATAAAATAAATTAATAAGCATTTTCTACAATCTACAATAAAGTTATGAGTTAAGATGAGGAAAGGTAAATTGTAAATGGATGAAATTTACGATTTTGGATGAAAACTTTTTCATTAGAATGTATTTATTCTACAATATACTTATTAAGAAACAAATTCTACAACGTACATAGTATGA
Organism: Amiota communis; assembly: GCA_037043315.1. Taxonomy (NCBI): domain Eukaryota; kingdom Metazoa; phylum Arthropoda; class Insecta; order Diptera; family Drosophilidae; genus Amiota; species Amiota communis. Next base: position 204,493 of record JBAMAV010000254.1, read on the forward strand.
TCAAACTATTAGATGAGGAGAGACGAGTTAAGATGATAAATTTTGGATTACATAGATATTAAGTATTCTTGTTCTAAGTCCATAAACTGAAAAATTTCAAAGTTGTTTGTGATGTTTCTGTTAATTTTCTTCGTCATTATAGAGTCAAATAACTTGGGCCGGTAAGTTAAGATTTCTATGAAGTATCTCTCTTTATACAATAGTAAATATGTAGTGTATAAATATCTTTATATATATAATCGATTTTTAGCGATTTTTTTGATAGAAATACACATAACATTTTTGTGGGTGTCCTTAATGGTGTTGGTTATTATTTTTGTTCTCGTTGTTGTTGTTGTTGTTGTTGCTATTGGTAGTGCTGCGCAAATAATGTTAATAACAACAACAAGTCTCAATTACTGTCGCCTTCTTTAGTTCCTTCGTTAACCAAATTATTCCGATGTTATGCTCTTTTATTTTCTGTTAGCCTTCTTCAGCTACTAACTTGTTCTTCTTTTTAGTTTTTCGGTAAGAATTTATTCTGATATTACCCTGTATGTCTCTCTCTCTCACGCTCTTAATTTATCCTTACAGTATAACACTTACTACTTCTTAAATTTCTTTTATATAATAATAAATATTTTTTGTTTTGTTTTATTTTATAAGTTCGCAATCTTTCTCTTTCTCTCAGTGTCTCTCTTCAGTTTACCACCCTCTCCCCCCACATTCTTGTAAGTACAACCTATAATGCAACTCTCTTAAATCAAATTGTATGCACTAAAACAAAGAGAAATAAGAAATTATAACACTTACAGTTATAGTAACAGTTGAGTAAAGAAAACAACCATTTCTATTTCCCATAAAAAATTATAGGAATTTTCCTGTTGCTGCTGTTTATACTGACATATAAATACAATATTACATATACTACATAGAAGTTTTTAATCCGAGACGAAGAAATTAATCCCACAACAGTTAAAGAACTCTCACTGGTATTTTAAGTGATCACTATAGACCCAGGTATCTGAAATCTTATCTTATACTATACTTGTATAACACTTTATTGTGCTTACTATAAAAATTATTTAAATCTCTTCTATTGCTATAATACAAAATATTATGAAGTTACAATAAAAATATTCCAGTTTGCTAGCACAAAACTGTTATACATCTAGGTAAAGCGCTTGCGCTAAATGACGGTTGACTAATCACCAAATGAAATAAGAGTAAATTGAAGAGATTTCTCTTCAAAGAGTGTTTAGTTGGTACAACATTTGGTTATCCTTTTATAGCAATAATATCATCGTCAATGAAATATAAATTACAATTCATAATAAAGTGTTATACATATATTTATTTTTTGTATTTTTTTATATTATGTACAATCAGTTCTTTATAACTCAAGTATAAGTGAATTTGTTGTTAGCTATAAATTGACAGGGAACCTGAATGAAAGGTCTAGTGGGTGACTTCTCTATACGCACTAGAGTCTGGCAAAAACAATGTGATGAGCCTTAAGTCATACCATGAGTAAATGCTTTCTCAGCTAAACTGTCTGATGTCGTCACTTGTCATTAATATCTTAAGATCTCAGTGAATGGTAATGTACAAAGAAACCTTTGCAAAATCTAAGACTAGAATCTCTACAATATTTTAATGATAAAGTGCAATGGGGAGCCCCATAGCTGTGTTCCGTATGCAGTATGTTTTCAAAAATAATAAACAATAAAACAAAAATCGAAGTTTAAATGAAATTATCAATATTGAAAACTTTTAAAATGTCCATCCTTTGAGATGAAAGACAATGATGATGACCGTTGGTCTTCATACCTTTTAGTAATTTGAATAATTTTATTAAATGTAAATATAAAGATGGAAACAAAGTTTATAGTCAGTAATTTGGCCAATAATCAAATTACTGACCCAATGATGCGAGGGAAAGGAATGTTAATTCATAGAGAAAGCTTGAAGTGATAGAATGAGTGAGTGGTTGAGATAAGCAGCACATCCACATATACGCACCTACAAAGTATGAATGTGAGATTCAATTAAAGAACTGAACTTCAATTGCAGTCATCATAATGCTCATCGTCATCATCCTCATTGAAACGTGCCAAATCAAATATCACAGAAGTGCCCCCTTTGGCTAATTTTGGTTGGGTTAGCGATGCGTATGCTGAATATAGTGTGATGATAATGATGATTAGAGGCGCATTTATGTGTCGAAATTCATCGTACATCATCATCATTATTATCAACAATAATAACAACAAAGCTATCATAATTATAGCCATTATTATAGAAAATAGCAGACGCAATGTTCTCATCTAAAATTCTGTTGGTTAATTAGTTACAAACTCAAACTCGAGCGCAAATTCATATTCTCTCTCCCACATAGTAGCTAGTCAAACAATCTGCATGAGTCTGTATCTACGTATATGCGTGTGAAACTGTGTCTGTGTGCATATCTGATTGCTCTTATGTTACATAATTGGTCTGTATACAATTGTAATTATAAACCATTAATAGGATTCAAATATCACCATTGCCGCCATCATTATGATCATCATCATTGACATTCCAACCTTTATTTGTATGTTTGTCCATTCGTTCTGACCGAACTGACCAACAAAGTTCAAGCTTAAAAGGATCCAATATACACCCACTCCATTTATATTCTATTCGGCGCCTTTATGTCATGCCATTCCAATCGAATCGATTCGAATCGAATCGAATAGTTGAAGGCATTCAATGGACCACAACTAACCAAAAACGATTAGACTTCCACATCAACAAGTTAATTAACCAAACTCATATGCATCCAATGGATTCTTCGTTGTAAGTTTCCTTTGCATCTAAATTATCTCATCGCATATCATCGTATCTCATCGCTACAGCTCGGTTTGTTTTCGATTGGTTCAATTCGATTTGTTAAGTTTCGGATATGCTGTCACTTCACATTGTTGATTTTAAGGTTAAGGGAAATGTTTAATAGTGATGCTTGTGGTAGCAATGATGATTCCAGCGTTAGTTTACAAAGTACAGTATGCTTTAAAATTAATAAAGTTTCAACAAGGTTGATACTGAACTCTCTGAAACTACATTATATCGTTTTTCATAGAAACAATGGAGAAATTAATTGATGGACATTAGGGTGTTTCATTTTTCCAAAGGTGTGATTTTCTTATGAATTCGCTCACGCCCTGAGTCTCAGTGATGTAAAAGTTATGTATGCCCAATTTTAAGAAAATCGGATAATATTTAGAGGTTGCACAAATTGACCACTTTTTTCTCAAAACGCCTATACTCTTATAGTGGACACGCATGAGCATCAGCGCAAGGGCACTGCCATCTAGTTCAATTGTGTAGAAGTTTGAGTTACTAGAAGAGACGTCGACAACTAAATTTTGTAAACATTAGTGTTTTTATAACGAAGTAGTGGTTGATAGTGTCTTTAAACAGTTGTTACACAAAGCACGGTGTGCACCTCATACGGAAAAGCTTTTCTGACGTGTTTGACAGTTACTGCTCGAGGGAAACAACAGCAGGAACTGTCCAATTTGTCAGGAAACGGTTTTTTTGTGCTTGTACTATTTCAACTCCAAGTGAAAATTCAGTATAAAACAAGTGAAATTTTTAATACAAAGTGTTTTGTGCTAATGGACTTCTTATTTATTTGTTCCATTTTTTGTAAATAATTTAACTTTAAAATGGGAAGTAAAAGAGGAATTTGGCTATTAGAAAAGGCTCCTACCAGTGAGTTTTTAGGAGCTCGGCTGCCTTCAAAAGAACAAGTACTTTTAGTTTTTATTTTCCATCATAAGGAAATAAAAGAAACATTTTCGGATGCTGCTAAAAGTACAAGTGTTAAATTGCAAGAAATGTGGAGTAAAGCAAATATTCCTGTTAAAACAGAGATAAACATTCGTGCTGGTATACGGAAGCTGTATAATGAGTATCAAAATCTGGCTAAGGAAAAGTCAAGAAACACGGACAAAGCAAAGATGAAACGGCAGATTTGGAAAGGTGACCTCGTTGAGTTATTTGATATTTCTAGACAAAATGTGATGGATATGATTAGCGTGTCTCAAGAAGATAAAGAATTTCTGAAGTCACAAAGGGAAGATCGTATGAGTTCATCAATGACTGGAGTAGATTTTTTTGCTGTTTTTACAAAAGTGGTCAATTTGTGCAACCTCTAAATATTATCCAATCTTCTTAAAATTTGGTATACATAACTTTTATATCACTTAGACTCAAGGCGTGAGCGAAGTCAGCAAAAAAATTAAATTTTTGTTTTTGGCCTACAAAATGAAACACCCTAATGGACATATATGTGTATCTAACGCAGACACCGATCTGACAACTATAGATGGATTGACAACATACTAAAGAGTATATGTATATGTAAAATCGTCAAAAGGACCAATAAAACATCAATTTTAAGCAGCAAAAGGGTGCCCTCCCTACACCTATGGTCCATTACAGTTGAAGAACTCCTTCAAAAACAAGAATGTCGTTTCGTCGTATAATGATATGCAGACGACATAGGTGTTCTCTTCAGGGAGAAGTGTAATTAATCGTAAACCCCACAAAGACCAACATAGTAATCTTTACCAAGCAGAGACTTAGGATCCGATTAGACACACTTGGAAAGAAATTGTTGTGAAACTATGACTTACACTCCACCATTAATAAGGCCAGAGCCACAATATGGACCAGCAATAGGATGTTGGGAAACATTGTGGCTAACACTAGACCAATTGCGGCCTATACTGTACCTATTTGGTACACCGAATTAGAAAACAAGCATAGCTCAATCAATGATTGTAAGATTGCAAGGACTGGCAGTTGCCATGAGAATAGTTCTAACACCTGCCTTTGAAATGCTATTAAATCTACCATTATTTAATTGGTTTATAAAGAAAGAGGCTATGTTATTTATGACAAAGCTCTTTTGGTAGGCTACCATTAATCCGTAATCAGCCTGAGCAAAAATAATTTTATGCTAAGAGGCTTCTGTCCAATTACACTTAACAAACACACAAACGATGGCTTCTAATTAAATATCACTATTATAGGTATGGTATATGAAATATATGTTTACTCAATGTGTAGATAAGTCTCAATGACTAATGTAGATAATGTAATGAAGAAGAGGAGATAGCAGAGCATTTGCTATGCTAGTGTGAGGGTATAATTTGGTTTATATTTCGATATCTAGGAATAAAATGAAACTGCAGATTTATTTTGAAAGAAAATCTCGGAATTTTTGATGAATACCAGAATCTTAAATGCACTGTAATTATGGGGCTTACTAATCTTATCTAATCTAATCTAATCTAATCTAATCTAATCTTACCCACAATCTATATAAATAAAAATATAAATGTTCGTTAGTTCATGACTTCTTAACTCGAAAATTGCTCTGAAATTTTTACACAACGTTGCAGTCGATTATGTTCGGGTTTTCAGATACTAATTAGTTATATACACATGTACTTACTATTATAAACCTCATATTTATGAAAAAGAAATTTTAATCTGGTGTACAATAAAATCAAAACAAGGTCTCCTAAATATTTCACGTAATCCGTTGTTCATCACAATATGCAATTAAAATTTTCATAAGTTTAGTATACAAGTATTTATTTACTCAATAACTAAAGTATCAGTATTATGAAAATTTTATTTGCATATTTTTAGGCTTTTTTTTTAGTGCATTGCTACGGCCCCGTCGTCATGTTAGTGCGTGATTTTTGTAGTCATTGTTCCTTTCTCTCTCTCATTTTGTCCAATCACATTTGTTTCATTTTTTGCTACTAACGAAATCATGTTGTTGCCAACTTTCATGCTGTTCGGTCAAACGGTGTTGGATTTCATCGCCGTTAAACTATTTTTCTCTTCGTATTTTATACCTTTGTATATCAATACTATTATATAAAATTGCTTATATGGGCTTTGTATGTAACGCTTTCACGCAAACTATACTGAACCAATTTTAATATTTTTTTTAAATCCTACATTTGTGCTAAAGAATCGAGTGGCTTACTTACTTTTTTTGGTTTTTTTTTAGAGGAAAATATGTTTTTTTAGGATTAAGTTAAAAAACAGTAATTAAAAAACGTCGGTAACGTAGCAACGCGCGCAGGTCAACGCTAGTATATAGATAAAATAAATAGCTTCTGTTTCAAGCAAAGCTTTGTAACGTAGTTCGTTAGTTTTTTATTCATTTTGTTATTGTTGCTGTTGCTATTGCTCTCGTAGACATGTTCGATGACGTAGTTCAGACCAAATTGTTTACAAACTATTTATGTAGGATTTCTGAGACTGAACATGCATTCGATAACTACAAATTAATAACTTTTTTGTCCATTTTGCATTCATCTTTCAGTGTGTATGTACTATATACCTTATACTATACCTTTGATCATGGCGTCTATTGTAATTCGTTGTTTAAATAAACAGAAAATAAAATTTCAAGTCAACACTAAAGGCTGGAACAGAATGGTGAAGCTGAGTCTGAAGTTGAAACCCGAAAAAAAGTGATCAGAATGCTAGGTCAGCATCAGTAGAGTGTCAAACCTTGTCAAATAAGAAAACCGTTTTTAGTGAACAAAAATGTATATTATTTTTTTTTTTTATTTTAATTTAATTTATTTAACCCATAATTAATACAAATTCATACATAATTAATTATCTTTCCTATTTTACAGAGTTTAGTTTTCAAGTTTTTAATCTATTAAGCTACTGAAAAATTGTTTCAATTATTAAATAAGTTATATATATTTGTACACATTTTATGCTAAGGAAAAATGGGAAAAAACCTTAGATAACGAACACTTAAATCTTACTTAACTAACTTAGAATAGTTAACTGGTACTTGTAAGCTCTAATCATAGACTAGATAAGTGAATTGCGATTGTTAAAGATTGAGTTATTGTATAAATAGAGATTTTTTCTTAAATTTTTTGAATATTTGATTTTACATGTAATTGACTAGTCGAATAGTGGTATGGTAAATTCAGGAACAATTTGAGTAGTTTATTCTGTGCGATTTGAAGTTTTTTTATATGTGTTATAGCACAATCACCCCAGACCTGTGAACCATACATTAAAATGGGATTAAATATTGATTTAAAGATAATGAGTTTATTGTGCTGTGAGAGTTTTGATTTGCGATTTATGATCGGATAGAGTGTGCATATCGTTTTATTAATCTTATCCAGAGTTTTCCCGATATGAACATTAAAAGTAAGTTTCCTATCTAAATGTAAGCCAAGATATCGTATGCTATTTAACCAAGGGATGTCAGTATTGTTTTCTTTTCCTTTATCTTGTGAAGAAAATAGCATTAGTCTTATTAAAATTTAGCATGATTTTCCATTTTTTATAGTATAAATTAAGTTCAGTCAACGACCTTTGGAGGGTGTTGTGTATACCTATGTAATTTGTACCTGCACAATAAAGCGCAGAATCGTCTGCAAAGATAGAAACAGTGCAGTTGTTAAGTACAGGTACATCATGGATATATAAGTTATATAATATCGGTCCTAAGACCGATCCTTGCGGTACCCCAGCACTAATGGTTTTAGTATCCGATTGAATGCCATTTAATTCAATAAAAAAGTGTCTGTTTGGGACGAAGCTTTGAAAAATTTTTGTTAAGTAGATAGGTGTATTCGTAACCATTAGTTTATGTATTAAACCATCATGCCATACTGTATCAAAAGCTGCTTGTATATCTAAGGCAACCAATCCGACTGATTTTTTATCTTACAAATTTTGTTTTTATAAATTTTTTGAGCTTTAGAAGAGGGTTTATGCAACTTAAATGCGACCGAAAACCAAATTGAGTTGCAGGTATAATCGAATTTGTTTCGAGATGAGAGTTAAGTCTTGCCTTCAAGATTTTTTCAAATATTTTCGAAAAGCAACATAACAAGCTGATGGGGCGGTAGTTATCAGGTGAATCTGGTGGTTTTCCAGGTTTGGAAATGGGTATGATTTTTGCAACTTTCCACGATTGGGGAAAATAACCAATTTGAAGTGAATAATTAAAGATAAGTGAGAGAAAACGGATTACATTTAGTGGGAGGTTTTTTACACATATATTTGGAAGATTGTCCGGATCTGGAGATTTCTTCGTCTCAAGCAAAAAGATAATATTCTTAATATCATTAGTTGATACAGAAGGCATATCAAATGATCGATGGTTATCAAGATCACTGATGGAACTCTTGATCGTTTTAATGGTTTCACTATCAGAAAGAGATTCCGTAATTTTATGTTTTTCTTGAAATATTTCTCCAAGTATATTGGCTTTTTCTTGTCGAGTAGAATACGTTTTGTCATTGTATTGAAAGCTTGGAATAAAGACGTTTTTGTTTTTAGTTAATTTAGTTATTTTCCAGAAACTTTTGGAATTTTTATCTAGGTTCGCAAGCTTATTGTTCCAAGTACTATTGTTATGAGCATGGATTTGACATCTTATTTGATGTTTAAGGTGACTTAACTGAGCTTTATATATAGGCTGCCTTGTTCTTATCCAACGTCTATTCACTATATTTCTTATTTTAATGAGCTCAGAGATATGGTAAGGTAACTTTTTGCAGAGTTTCTTAGATGTTTTTCTTGGAACTGCAATTTCAAGTGCAGCAGTTACTTCCGTTTTAATCAAGTCTACAATTTTATCTATCAACTCTATAGTAGGAGGAGAAATGAAATCAGGCTGCATATGCCTAAAATTAAGGTTCAGGGTTTCCTTGAAAATTTTCCAATTAGCTCTAGAATAAACTGGGAAAGTATTTTCTGTTACACATGGTTTCGCATTAACTTTGATGATAACAGGAAGGTGGTCTGATGTGAGATCATTAATGGCTAATGGTTCAGTCATCAAGTTTGGAGAGTCAGAAATAAAGAGGTGTAGTGTTGAGGGTGTTGCCTTGTAGCTAAGTTGAACATATGTAGGGTCTTTTGGGTACAGTATTGAAAATTTGTCATTATAGGACATTTCATAAAGTAAATTCCCCCAACAGTTTGTTCTACTGCAGTTCCATAGCCTATTCCTACAATTGAAATCACCACCTAATAAATACTGACCGTTTACTCGTGAGAACTTTAGCAAATCTGCCTTGAATAAGCTTCTATGGTGTGACTTGTCATTTACAAGAATGCAAGAACTGTCTAGACATTTCGCCAATGCTCCTGGAAAGTATATTGAAAAAATTTTGATAGTGCTTTGCCAGTCAATAATAACTTCTACACCAACGTTTTCAATTAAATGCGTATTAACAATAGGAACCTCTCTATGTTTTAAGTAATTAGTTATTGCCAAAGCTACGCCGCCTCCCCTACTTGCAGTGCGGTCTTTCCTATAAACTGGATAATTTGGAAGTATGAACCGATCCTTATTTGTTAACCAAGTTTCACTCAGTAAACACACACGGATATTGTTGTGGGTCAAGAAATTTGCTAGTTCTGCTTTTTTGGAACGGACGGCACGTGAATTCCATGCCATGATATTAAGATGGTTATTACTTAGCTGCATAAAGGTATTTACAAGCTAACTGAGTAATGATATTCAATTGTTCGCTCTTACTGTTACAGTTCCTCAATTTTTGAAGCAGTTCAGTGATGAGCGAATTGATTTCATCGATGGTAAAGAGATCATTCGTTGATTGCGTTGACGAATTCAATAGGGCATTCCTGTAGTCAAGCATTTGTGGAGCATTGTTGCTGCTGGATGGGATGTTGTCTTTCAATTCAATAGCAGAAGATATAATGCGTGGAGTGTGCAAGCTATGTCTTGCTGTATTGCTCGTTAATGTCGGATAGTCTAATCCATAATTACCATTATTGTGCATTCCGTTTCTGCTACTCTTGGTGTCGTGATGATTATTCCTCTGTGGTCTATTGACGTGAGTGTTGTTGGTCCTACGACTTCGAAGAAGAGATAGATATGAAGAACGGCATGGACAGTTAGGATCAGTAGATCTATGTTCACCATTGCAATTAGCACAACGAGCCATGGTTGGTGACGTACAGGCAGTTGTATGATGTTGATCTGCACAATTAGCGCAAGAGGTTTTCACATTACAGCTATTAGATCCGTGGCCGAAGAGTTGGCAATTGTAGCATTGGGTTACCTTATTCAAGGATTTAGTTTTATATTCCCATCTCACTTTTGTGTGATATATACACGAATAATTTTGTTTTAGTTGCTTTAAGGTAATAGTTCTATTTTCGAAGTACACCACATATAACAATATTTTTAGACCTGAGTTAGTGCTCTTTTCAATTGTTTTAACATCAGTGCATTTTAGACCATGAGATATTAATATTGATTTAACCTCATCATTGGGTAATTTGTCGAGATTAGAAAGGACGGCTTTATAAGGCTTTGTTTCTCTGTTCTCATAAGAGAAGAACTCACAATTGTTGATTATAAGACGGTCATAAACAGTATTGAAACAATCAATGCTCTTGACAATTACTTTGATGCCAATAGATATAGTTTTAACGTAGTATGTATTTAAATTTAATTCCTTAAACATATCATGTATGTATTTAGCGCTTTTCTTTAGCACTCTAATAGGAGGAATTTTTATATTTGGTGTGGCTGAAGGTACCGAGTCATCAACTGCTTGATCTGATTGGACGCATTGCTATTGTTGCGGTTATATGTTTGGGTATTTGTAGTTGTTGTAGTAACTGCATGCGATAACACGATCGATGCAGTTGCTAAGTATATTCCTGTAGATGATGATGCTGTGTTAGCTGTACTTGTATAGGTTGTACTTTGTGTTGTGTTTGTTGTTGCTACAGAAGCAGTAGTTGCTGCGATTGTGCAAAAGGGAGTTTGCGGGGATGGGCACTGGACGCTCCACGATAGCGAATGTCTGCTGCTTGCGCTATTAGAGCTTATAGCAGGAGAGCTAGATCTTGCTCTATTCTCAGGCAACTTTGTGCTAAGCAAAGAATCTTTATTTTTGTTGCTGCAGTCCATAGACACAATCGATATATAAGCGTTTCTCTGTGCATTTATTGGTGGCTTTTAACTATTTTGACGAGCAGAGCTCATCTATCACTTCAGTATTTCACTTATATAAAATATATTTTTTTTTTAATTAAATAATGTTCTATGCCTAAACACGTCTGTACTGCTTGAGTTGCAAAACGCGAATTTTGGTTAAAGCGCTGAAAATTATATACGTAGGATATAAATATGCTTCTGCAAGAAAAAAATTTAAATTTAATAAACTTGGATATGCTTTCATCTATTGTCAGTTTTTTTTTTTGAATCGCAGTTAGATGTGCTTGTCATTTGAGAGACAGACAGTCAAACTACTTTGACTTCACAGCTCCAGACTCAGCTTTACATTGCGTTCGTTCACTTACAAACAGCTGTATTTAATTTGTTGAGAGGATGCAAGGCTGGAACAGAATGGTGAAGCAGCAGCTGAGTCTGAAGCTGAAGCCCGGAAAACAAATGAACAGAATGAGAGGTTCATCCATTATCGCTTGTGTTTTGATTAACAATCTGCTATGCTTTTCATTTGAGAGGCAGACAGAGAGAGACAAATGATTTGAAGCTGAGTGAAGACTCAGACTCGTTCACATACAAATAACTGCATTTGATTTTCTGATCAGACTTAGACTCAGCTTCACCGTTCTATTCCAGCCTTTACTCACATTAAAAGTAGAACTAGACAAACAATTTTGAGAATAACTTCTATTCTCGATACTAGGGCTACTTCAGCTTCAAACTACACAAGTGAACCTGAATAAATCAAACGACGTAACGTTATTGGCTTTTAGTAAACAAAAAAAAAACCGTTCTTCTTGAAAGCCAGAACAAACGATTTGAAAGAAAAGTATGCTTCGGTACTTCCAGCTTAAGGATTTGTGAGATTGGTTTTGATCAACAATATTATCTGTTTTAATCATTAATAACATCAAATATAACTTCTATGCATATAAAATCTGATAACTTTACTTATTTTGCAGGACAATATTACAAAGCCACAAAGTCAAACAAAGAGAGCGAAAGCGAAATGAAGCGAATCAGTATATGTACATATGTTTGCATACATAATTTGCTTTGTTCTACAATTAATTCGAATTAATACCACAACAAAAGCATTAACAAGAATAACAATAGAAACACTGTAAATAAGCTGATAAACAAATTGAAAACAAAACATCAAGCATAACAATAGCGGTTGCAGAAGAAAACCGTGAAGCAAAATAGTTTCATTTTGAACTGTGAAATACATTCCATTGTATTAAACTATTCAAGAATGTTATAATCATGAAATATATTTTGCTGATTAGAAATATCTCTAGACATTTTTTCAATAATTTTCAACAAATAGTGATATTATCCCTCAAGCCCATAGAATTAAAATATTATAATTTTTCCATCGCTGTATCCGGAAAAAATTGTGTATAATATATTCACAGAAGTTTTACTAAATTGGAGTGCAGCATCGTTATAAGCCCCAACAGCTGGTCTGTTGCATCGAATTTTTCTAAGGTAATTTTTGACACTGATTACTAGCGTACTCGGCTCAGCAAATGCCAGATATCAGATATGCTTCCTTTCTAAGCATCGCTATGTTTTCTCTGTTCAGCTGACCGCATACGATCATCTCTCAGGCAATTTATGGATGCCATTCCGAAGAAAGTTTCATGCTGCATTCACTAAATAAATTTTCCACTTTATCGAATGTTGTGAAATGCTACTCAGCCACTACGTGTCCAATCGATGAAAACAAATGATAATCTTGAGGATCTAAATCTGCCATCATTTTTTTGTGTCTGTATATTGTGTGCACCCAATAATCATTACAATTCTTCATCTTCAAACTTTTTTATTTGATTTTAGTGTTGACTTTGAAATCACCGCATTTGAATTGTTCAAATCAGTGCTCACAAGTATTGACCATTGCAGCAACTCCATTATATTTCGATTATTTCCCGATTCGTTTTCCTTTTGATTGAACAACAAAATCAGCTCTTGCCGCAAATATTCTTTATTGGCTTCAAATGTCAACATGATTACCATCGAAAAAAAGTATGGTACTAACCTGTTAACAAAGAAACGAATATCACGTTTTGTAGCGGGTGATTATATCTACAAAATCTCACTGTAGGTTTAACATAAAAATGCATGATGAGCTTTGTGAGCTATCTTTTTCAAGAAAAATGGCATTTCAAACTTTTACACATGGTATAGCGTTTATTTAATCAAAATCGACCAACAGAAGTATTGCGCTTTTTGTTCTTTTATTTCATTAAATGTTTGTAGACGCATAAGATAAAAGGCCATCTACCTAGAAGGCAGGACAACGTTTCTTCAGGTTATCTAGTGTTAAAAAAAAATTGATAAGAAGGTAAAATACTAATTAAATTTTTTAATTTTTAATTGTTCTAATATTTAGTATTGACGTTTATAATTTCGTCTAATGTACATTTGTCTAAATTTATAATCCAAATAGACTAACATTATAATATTATGAAGGCTACTTAAGATTTCGTAAGACCATAATTTCACGGTTCTGCTTGTATTCATTTTTGTTTTGAGAATATTTTAAATCAATTTGTGCCCAAAGTTATATTGAGTTTATTTAATGTACACGTGAATAAAGCACTAAGAACAGAACATCAAATAGCATATCTCCTTTTTTGTGTGCCTTCTATTATTTATTCATGAAAATGATTTTTAACTTTAAATTTAATAATTATAATATTTATCCTTCAAACTTGCGTCAAATTTTTAATCACATCAGTCTCTGATGATTACATATACCATATACTTAAATTTGTAAAGTTTACAATGTACTAATAAGAATTTTCGTTAAAACGGTTATTAATTTTCTGCAAGGTTTTGATAAGAGCAGCCCAAACCAAGGGTCATAATGGGCAGCTATGGGGGTGTGCCAGCCAAACCACTAAAAACACAATGCTACAATAGCAAAACAATGTACTTAGGGTTATTGGTATTGTAGAAGTGATGAAGTGTGCAACAAATGATGTCTATGTTTATTGAACAAAAGTAAAAATTCAATGATGATAATGAGTGACAACTGATTTTTAACATTATTTCGATGAAATTCTAATTGGACAGTGACTCACAGTACGAATGGTCCAAAGATATACAAAAATTCTATATTATACTATTCAGTATGATTTTTGAAATTTATAAAATTTTTTATGACGGAAGATATGAGATAGAGAGAGTGATATATGAAGTCGATTTTATACAATCTTCTGTATCATTAGTATTGCATACTTCGTGGGTTTCTTTATAATGCTCAAACTATTCATTCATCAAATCATATAAGTAAATTGTTAAATTTCCGTTCAAGTCATTACAATTTATTAATTTTAAACTTTTTCCTTTTATTTATTGGCATTTATTTTCTCAAATTTGTTTGTTTTTCGCGTTTTTATTGCGCTAAAACATTTTCTGAATTATCTTGAAAATTTTAAATTTTTTTAACGATATTTTCTTTTCCCCTTTTGAGTTTTGATTGCATTGAAATATTATTTCTGAATCAATATTAATCGTTGGTTTTTTGTCTTTTTATATTTGAGGTATCTTAAATTTTTTTTCAAAATGTTGTCTATTTTTCTTGTTTAATTTTATAATTTCATCATCGACTTTACTTAATTTTAACAAATCATATTTTTTGACCTTTCGAGTTCTGATCGCCTTAAATCATTTTGAGGATAATCTTGAAATGTGTTTTAAATATATTATTTTGTTTAATAGATGAACCTAAATTTGTTTTTGATTAAATACATTACTTTTCGTTATTTTTATTGTTTAATTTTATTATATCATTAGTGTTATTTTTTTTATGATTGTAACCACATTCTTTGATAAAATTGCGAATGCCATACAACGAGAGACCTTTGGATGCTTTATAAGTCTTTGAAAATATCTCTTCATATACTGCAGTGAACATATTTCGATCATAACTTGACTAATGTGTCCCTGTTATTGGTGGATGATCACCATCATCTTCACCCCTTGTCCATGAGAAGTCAATGCCATTTATCATTTCCAACGACGGCATGACCTATTCTGATAGACATCCGAAACAAGCCCTGAAACATCTTGGAGTAAAAGAAAAAGCAATGTTTTGTTTCGGCGTGTTATTAAGTGGATGGGAATAGAAAAAAGGCAATTGGTTTATTGTCACCTAATTAAGTGAAAATCAGCAGAATGCTGACAGAGAAAAGAACATAAATTCAAGTTAAATGCAATATGCGAGAGATACTGGTGGATCGCTTGGCTTGCTAATAGAGCAATGCCCATTGCATTCACTTTAGGAAGTGATTAAAATTTCGCGTGTAGTCACGTGATAGAAGTGAATCTTCAATAAGCATTTTAATGTCTTAATTGCATTAATTCAGGATTTAGAAGCCCTACCATGCGCTCTCAAAAGTAATGAGGATCGCTGCAAAAACTTAAAGCTATAAAAATTATGCCCTTTTAAAGAATTTACGCAAATGCATTGTGCTTTTCACTATTTCCCTCAGTTTATGAAGAATAGTTTGGTTGGTCTTTTCATATATTTCGGAGCTTCAGTAGTTGAAATGTATGAAGCAAACTACATAGAGTTTCTTTGAAAGCGTGCGAAGCCGAAAGTTGGTCAACTTTGAACTGTCGAGGATTTCCAGTGTTTTAAAAAACTGGTTCGTGAAATGAAATCAGTTGTAATTGAACGAAAAAAGAACAGTTTGGTGTTGTGGTGAATGATAAAAAACCGATTTTGATGTTTTTGTGAACGCCAAACACCTGCTATAACTTAAGTGTAATTTTAAATAAACATATTTAATCTATTTATTTGCAAGAATTCTTCTATTTACTTTTATTTCATAAAAGATATTTGTTTTTTAATATATGTATATGTAGGTTTTATTTTAGTTTAATTCAGTTTAATTAAGATTTAGTTTGGTAAATGAAAATGTTTGTTTTTATAATAACAACTAGCAGTGCCCGCGACTTCGTACACGTTGTATTCGAAATTTGTTTGCAATAGGTGTAGCGACATCGTTTGCGTAGACTTTAGTTTTGGTATTATTGACGCACGTCGTTAAATTGACTGTACTGTATTTTAATGATGTTATAGTAATGCTTCTCTGTATACGATGTTAAATCTAGAGCCATCAGGGATTAGAGCATAGAGATTCCTGGAGCTGCTACCACGTGACAAAGCCAAAAAGCTGACCGCAACACTCAGCGTCTGGCCCTGGGCTTTGTTTATAGTCATAGCGTTACAGAGGCTCACTGGAAACTGAACTCGTTTAAAAGTGAACGGAAAATTGTTTGGAATAAGAGGGATACGGGGGATAAAAACACTCTCTCCTGCGCCACACCCTGTTGAAATTTCTGCTTCTATCACATTTGGTTGTAAATTGGTCACTTTTAATCTGGTACCGTTACACAGTTTGGGCGGGCTTAAATTTCTAAGGAGCATTATAGGTACACCGACTTTTAAATTAATCTTATGAGCTGGCAGTCCAGGAGTGCTCAGGGATTACAAAAATTCCACTGGATAGTTAGTAGGTTATTCTTGATATATCACCCTGTTCATAGAGATATACCCAACATTAGCTCCCGGAACCAAATTCAGAATTTCAGCATTTATTGCTGCCGCCTGATCGTTGTGTGGGGTCAAAATAGCTCTCTCACAAAGCCAAGAGTTTTCATAATTTCCAAATTTCATTTCTTCACCATATACAGACGATATGAGATCCCGCATCGATAAAAGTGTACGGCACAGGTTTTCATGTAAGAAAACTTTTCCTTGTTCCTGTGGATACGTACCATTACCAATCTCAAGTAAAAAATCAGAAAACACTTGTGCATTATCGTTGCCCCCAATACGAGCTCTCATATTTATTGTTAAATGGAACTCTTAAGGCAGGCTCTAATCTCATCAGCTCTTGTTCCACGTGGTATAACAGGTAGAGTCTGCCGGAAATCACCACATAATACTACAGTGATATTACCCATGGGTTGGTCGTTTTGCCTGATATCACGTAATGTTCGATCAACTGCTTCTACCGCTTTACGGTTTGCCATGGTACATTCATCCCATATAATAAGGATACAATCACGTAGAACCTTTGCTTTGTCTCTGTTTCTTGAAATGTTACAAATGTTACATGTAGGGAGGGCTCTCTGTACTGTTTAAATCTATAGGGATCTTAAAAATAGAGTGTGAAGTTTTTCCTTTTGGCAATAAAGTAGCAGCTATACCTGAAGGGGCTACAGCAAGAGCAATTTTACATTGACTTCGAATCTTTGCCAAAATAATTTTCGTGAGAAAAGTCTTTCCCGTTCCACCGGGAGCATCTAAAAACAAATTATAAACAATTTCTCCCAAAGCATAATGGTAGGGTACACAACATCACCAACCCTTCGAAGATCAGCAAAAGAAGTAGGTCCTCGAACAGTGTAGAAAAGTAAGCGCAAGTAAAAGCATTCTCAGTGATTTGGATGTACGGTATAAACTCTTCCAATAACGTGTTCTTTCTACCTGATTCCCCATTGACAGCTGTTCCACGTCTTCTGCGATTAAAAATACCCTGTTGTTTATTATAGGTATAATAAGACGGAACTTCGTTGTATAGAAGCATTTTAGCAAATACATATATCTATATCGAAAAGTTGAAAGCATTCAAGCAGAGTATTTCGTCTTGGGTTTTGTAAACGCTCTGTAACATTATCAGGGTTGATGTACACCCTTTATCCCCATTCAAGATGTACATCTAGATCAATTACGGGTGGGTTTCTTTCGTGAATCGGAAATCTTAAAATGCGCCAAACTACCTCAGATGAGCTGATATAACGGCCAGATTGGTAAATTACTTGATCACTTCCCTTGTTAACATATTTACATATGTATTTTATAGATTTAACGCCATTGCATATTTCAACGTTGATATGAGCTTCAAATGTTTTGGATAATACGGGTGAATACGGTACAGCCCATCTATTATCCAAAACAATTTCTTAGCCACGTAGCCTAATTGTAGCCGTAAAGCCACCATTCTGCTGTGATTTTCTACGGTACAGTGAATACCCGTTTACCCTGACATCGTTTGCTCTGAAAGCGCTCGGGGGTATTTTTTAGAACAACGACCTTCTTGCAGACAGGGTGAGTTGTTGTTCAGAGCACTGCATGGTCCATGTACCATGTGAGTCTTAACGATCTCATATAACGTTGGATCTTCGTTTTTATCAGGAAATTCAGCATTTATTATGGTGTTGATATCATCAGGCCTAATTTTTTCTTCCAACCACAGAAGTATATGTGCATGAGGCAAGCCTCAACGCTGTACACAAAACAAAGAGATGAGCCGAAAACTTTTTCTTTAGTGATCAGGTCAATCATCAACTTTAGCTTAAGATGAAAAACTCGGGCTATTATATCATGCCTATCATAAGATGCCTGGCCGGGAAGAAGTGCTTGTGAAATTTCAATCCATTTCGGGTTAGTTGTAAATGTTATAAAAAGGTCAGATCGACTATAGTTTCGAACATAACCTGCTGAATTGCGTCTCGTAGGTGGACGTAATCTTCAGCACGTAAACGTACCTGGTTAGTTCTCTCCGTTTCCATTTTAGCATACATGTCCACGATGAATTGGCTAAACAATCCTCGAAATCGTTGCAAATAAGTAAAATGATTTTGTCTTATTTGCATTTGGTATGAGGGCTGATATTTTTTTATTCAAATTTGGCATCCTAGTAGTTGAATCAACTTGATAAAGTCAAAAAATCATATGCTCGGTGTGTTTCGGATATACGTTGCAAACGATTATCATGAGTGCGTAATACACACACGTCTCTCGCATTCCTGATCAACTAAGATCACTGCAACTTCGTCTGTAACGGGGACATTGAACCTTCCACGATGTTTACCAGCAGAACGTTTGTCTGCCCTAATCATGATTTTGTAATTATTATTTTGATCCTGTGGAATGGAGTCTGATGCGGTTTTGAAGCTACTCAGGTACAGATTTACTTGATGCAACATATCCTGAAGTTGAGATATGAGGTTGATATTCAGTCGTGGAAAGTTTCGATTCCGCATATTAACCTGTTCATTGTAATTTGATACGAAATAAACTTGGAGAAATTTTGGGTCATTTTGAGCAAGTAAAGAACCGATAAGGTGGTAAACTTGACCTTGCACCTTGAAAGTTCTCATAAATGGTCCCTCTGTAATTTGGTTTGCTCCAAAGGATGTCATTTGGAATGCAGAATTGTATGAACGAACCGTTTAGAAGTGCTTTAATGAGGTCGGGAGATTCTTGGAAATTTTCAATTAGCACTTTTCCACCTGAACAGCAGATTCCATTTGGTTCTTTTCTCCATTTCAGTGCATTACAAAACTGGCAACATACCACCATACCTCCCATAGATGCGAATGCAGCGTAATCAATTCTTGGAGACTATAAATAACCCGATCTCTCCTTGTTGATCCATGTAATAATGTTAATATCACAAGATAGTGCATGAGCCTCGTGATCCGCGGCAAGACGCGTTTCACGTTCTTCATTACTCTCCCGAGATCGAGATAATCTCATCCTTGTAGCATTTCTGCTATATTGGGAGAAATTTGATCTTCTTCGATGCATTTTATACAAAGTTATTAAACTAATATCAAAAAGCAAACTCGTAGAAATCAATTCTTAACAACGCTGAAAAAGGAAGCAATATGTTAACAAATATTTTTCGGCGAAAAAAATATGCTTTAGTTTATTTGGTTTTGGGTGAAAAATTCATAACATTAATATCTTTTGATTAAGTAGGTCGATTTCGATAAAATAAACGCTATATGTTACACCAAGCTTGCTACAATACACCAGTCACAATCTCATTCAAATAGGTTAAGCCATATCTGAGATTTGCGTGCACACACGAAAAGGCTTACGATTTTATATATATGTAGAAATATAGAAATGTAATATAATTCACGTCGCTTTGTTGTTTGTAGACCGTCTTTGTTGAACGTCGAATATCAACTGCTTGATACCTGCTCATCATCGCTGTTGTTGTTCGTACCTGTTACTTGCGTCGTTGTTGCTTTTGTTTCTCATTGTTGGATTTGCTTCTCATTGTTGCTTCTGTTTCTCATTGTCGCTATCGTCACTGTTGCATTTAGTTGGTGTTGTTGACGGTGTTGCTCTCTCATTCCCTAGATATATACATATGTAGTTATTTAAGCTTAAGCGAAATAATAAATGACAAGCAATACCAAAGCAAAACTGGTCATAATAGTCAATTTAAATTTAGTTATTTCACAACAGCTGATTTTTCTTTACGTTGAGAAGCGTGAGAAGCTTGCCATTGAAAAGCGTTTAAAGCCAAAGCATCCAAAGAGTGCAATGTAGTTGGACCTTTAGAATTGACTTAATGCATTGACTTAGTCCATAAGCGTAGGTAACGGACGTCTAATATAATATTAACACCTCATGCATAAGGGACATTTACTGTTTGTTGTTGTTGCGTTTTTGTCCATTAATTCATGTAAGTAGATTTTTCCTGTTCGAGTCATTACAATTTATATATTTTTATTTTTTTTATTGATTAGAATTTATTTTGTAAATTTATTTTGTTTTAAAATAAATGATTTTTGACCTTTCGAGTTTTAATTGCGTTAAATCATTTTCTGAATTATGTTGAAATTTTTAATTTTTTTTTTAAATATACATATTATGTTTCCTTCTTTGAGTTTTAATTGCGCTGAAATATTGTATTATTTCAACATCTTGATTCATAGAGTTTTGTCATTTTAAA
The DNA here is from genome assembly GCA_037043315.1 of Amiota communis. Taxonomy (NCBI): domain Eukaryota; kingdom Metazoa; phylum Arthropoda; class Insecta; order Diptera; family Drosophilidae; genus Amiota; species Amiota communis. The sequence goes on from JBAMAV010000254.1 coordinate 225,298, forward strand.
TTAAATTATTAATTTTTTTTTTTTAATTATTTTTTTTGCCCTTTTAGTTAATAGGTGTACCTAAATTTGTTTTTGATAAGATATCTTATTTTCCGTTATTTTTCCTTTTTTTTGTTCTTGTTTAATTTTATAATTTCATTACTTTTATTATTCAACAGTTACTTTTTATTAAATTATTAAAAATACTTTTCTTTTTTTGTTCTTATTTCCTTGCATTCGCGGTAATCATAATAGTGGCGATAAGTTGATTTTAATTTTTTTCATTTTGGTGAACCTTTATTTCTGAATCAACATGATGATCGGATTCGATTCAATGCTTTATTTATTTACGATTCCTTAAACGTGTTATGCCATTCATGATTCAAATATATTATTGCTGTTTTGCATTTGCAATGTTATAAAGAAATTAATGAATTCTCTATGCGTAAAAACAAAAACCAGAAAGAAGGTTATCATTAGCTATGCCAAAGATATGATACTAATACTCCGTACTGCAACCAACCAAACCGCGACAAATGCCAGATTTCAGATATGCTTCCTCTCTTAGCATCTCTCTGTCACAGTTTGAGTCTCAACAAAGAACACAGTTTGAGTATCAAATGTGAGCACAGTTTGAGGGGCACAATAGCTAAATCAACTTGTCTCATCGAGCTGTGTTACAAACTTCATGACTTCCGTGAAGAGTATAATAATAACCTTACAGATTGGGCTTTGTGCAGCTTAATTAAAGAATCAAATCTGCACTTAAGTGAAATTAACTTAAAACTAATAAAAAATAAAAAATTGTGTAATTGTCTTCAGTACAATGTACCTTACTTTTCTAAGGAAATGAAGAACATAGGAAAAGAGATTCTGATCCCTACATATTAGCTGTATCATTTTTTAGTTAGTGCAGCACCTATGTACATATGTAATTATCCTTCATTAAAGTTTTACATACATGTGAAATAGTTAGTAAATTAATTAATCAACTGTCGAAACATATTTGGAGTTCAATTCATTCATTTTTTATTGACACAAATTATTTATACCTACATGTATTACAGTTAATTATTTACTCTATATATATTTTAGTTATTTCAACTAACGTAGATAGATATTAAAGATATTTTTATCTGTAAGGAAAATAGAGGTTGCAAAAATCATACATAAACACAACAACTAAAATAAAAACTAAAGATCGCCATTTAAGAATTGAATTGATTTTTTTGATAATCAATAATAGAACTGCAAATCCAAAAATTAAAAAAATGGCACCGAATAACGATACTCGTACTAGTTTGGATACGACGACATCTGAATTCAGCCATCCTCGGATTAACAAACAGTATACGTAATATGTACCTCGTACTATGTTCCGACATTATGTATCGATATGGACTTTTGGAGTATTGTTTAGAACCACAAAAGGAAGCCGCATGACAAATTTCAGCTTTCCCCCTAATTTTCCGAAGTAAAATGCTTTATTCCGCGGACTGATTGAGTTATTACTATTTTTTTATTTCGATCTACGGAGCATTTGTGCATTCCATTTATTAATAAAAAACGACATAAATTTTTGTTTTTAACTGCAATATTTGTCCTTGGACTTATCAGTATTATTTTTTATTTTGCATTTTTCTTTGAAAATCATTTATTTGTTGAAAATGTAAATTTTATGTAAATAAAAAATTAAAATAATAAATTTTTTTTTTTTGCTGATCTGCATTATTTGTCTTAGACGACAACATGCTTCTTTTACCTAAATTTTAAAATTGAAATGTTTGTCCTTTGGCAATATGGGTTCCCCATTAAAATATTTTTGGATTATATCATTTTTCGTTATTTATTTTTTTGTTTTGCATATTTCTTTTAAAATAATTTATTTTTCTTTTTCTGATTTGCAGTATTTGTCTTAGAGAACAATAAACATCTTGGTCTTCTTCTAAAATTTTAAAATAACAAAGTTTGTCCTTGAGCAGTAAATTGTCGATTCATAATTTATTTTTCTCTTACTCTCTTTACAATATTTGTCTAAGAGCACAGCAAACATCTTTTTCTATTCTTTTGAATTTACCATATAAAAATTATATTATTACTATTTTTGCATTATTTTTCTAGTTTCTGAAAATTTCTGACCTCAATGTACCGACTTTAGACAAGTTATCGATATTCAAAATTTCAAAGGTTATAATCTATTTATCACGCCAATGTAATTTTTCTTTCGATTTCTTATTCAACTCTTTAAAACAGCTTATCCCTTTTGAATATGTTCCAATTTCGATTGAAATAAATAAATCTCTTGAATCTCACTGTAGTTAGTTTATTATTATTATAGTAGATATTCTTACCGATCGATTCTCGTTATTAGATTTGTTGTGATAACTTGCTGTTAATGCCTAACATGGCTGTTAATGAATGTTAAAAGCACTTTGTTCTGCTAAGAAAAGCTCTTCTGATAATAATTTATTAGATTTTCATTAGCTGATATTATTAAGAAAGAAAAATAATAGCACCAGCTGCCATGGCTTTCAGCTCTAATATTAGCTGATAATTTAACATGTTTCCAATAAAAAGATGTTAAATATTTGTGGATGATATTTTGTATAGTTGTTTGGTCGCGGAAATATGCGGAAATGGAAATTTTGAGAAGAGAATTGTGCTGAGAACAATGCGAGATCATAGCGATCCGTTTTCAATGCGGGACAATATTTTTGAGAAAAATTATCGTTTCTCGAAAATGTTGTGCTACCAAATGATACATGAATTGAAGCCTCATGATAATGGAAACTCAACAATTTATATTTCTATGCACATTGTTCATATCAAAAATGCATTGGAAAAACCCACGTTGATGCCATGAGTCTCGGTATCCTGTGCAATTCAAACCATATCATATTTGATATGCGCGCAGTGAGGTTTCCTCAAACATTTGAGGAAAAAAATGAAGTGAAGCAAGGGTAAGTAATAACATTTTATTGGAAGCAATTATTTCTTATTAATGATTATTGTTATTTGAAGATTTTACAGTGCGTTTGGCATGCAAGCCACAATTGGTGCAGTGGACTGTACCCACATTGCCGTGGTTGCACCAAAAAAAAAAAAATTGATTATGATAAACCCTTCTCCCTATACATGAATAGAAAGGGATATTATAGTATGAATGTGGAAGCAGTAAGTTTGAAGAACACAATATAAATTATATGTTACTCATTTTTTTTTTTTTGCTCAGGTTTGTGATTACCGGTTGGTGTTCACACTTGTGAACCCAAACTTTCCAGCACATGGTGGCGAGTCACTCAGTTTCGATTCCCACGTGGCTTCTTGGAGAGAAGAGGTATCCATTGGAGCTGTGGCCGATGACCCCAGTAACAGAGCTTTCAACTGGTTCTGAAAGGAATTTTAATAAATTTCACGCTAAGGCCAGAAATGTTGTGGGAACGGAATTCGGTGTTTTGAAGGCCCGTTTTCGATGCCTTTCAAAACAACGAATCCTTCACTACAGCCACAAAAGAGCATTAACAATAATTTGTACATGCTTCATACTGCTCAACCTTTGAATAAGGCACGGCATGGTGATTGAAAATTACAGCGAAGGAATGGAAGCCGAGGTAGAAAAGAAAGCGCCAAATGAACCTCACAATAATCTGTACAGAGACACTGACACTTAATTAAAATGTAATTTAAAAAATATATACATTTCAAATAAATAACACTGTGTGACGAAAAAAAAAAAAAATTTATGAATGAAAACACATATTTTTTATTAATTTTGGCATGCTGAACACGAATAAGTTAACAGTTTTCTTCTAACACGTATCATTATTTATTTTATTTAGTTATGATTGATTCAATATTTGTGATTACTAGTGAAGATTGCTCTGTGCGACAAAAAAAAAAAAAAAATAAAACATTAATGAAAACACCTATTCTTTGTTAATTTGGGCATGCTGAACACGAAACAGTTAACACGTACCATTCAAAAGTTATGATAAATTGAATCAAAAATGAGAGCAAAAAAAGGGTACTTTTCAATCAAAAATCATACTTTTTTTACTTAATCAATAACCCCATTCTCGACAAAACTATTCTATCAATCTGGCAATCATGCAATGTCATTGTTACTGTGTCTTACATCCTTTTGGAATGAAGTTGATCATTCACTGACCCATCGTTATTGTATACAGTACAATGCCTTTAGCTGCATCGCTTATATAAGTGCATTGGATATCTAAAACCTGGCAAATAATCGTTGTTTTGTATGTAAGATTTTATTTTAGCAGCTTTCGGATAGTTGCATTTTTAGTTTTTGTGCCTTGTACTGGCGGTAAAGTTGTTTGTTTTGAATCCAAAAAATTTCTTTAGCTGCGCCATTAGTTGGTTGCATTCAATTGTGATCGTAATGTTTTTCTAATGAATGTCAATATTTTTGTGCTTCTGCGTATGTCTGTTAATTTGTAGGAACAGCTGATAAGCACACCTATTTAAAAAGAAATCAGTGATTTTTGCATTGTGTGTATGTTTCCGCAAAATGGATAAAACAAAGAGCGTTCAGGGTTTAACAAACAAACAAAAATTGACGCTGTAAAGAAGGAGACAGATAAAAATAAACTGTGCACAAAGATAGACAGCACAGCAATTTGTTGATCTTACTTTGGTTGCAGCTTGGATGGAGTACAAGAAAGATTGCATTGAGTTAAAGATCCAACCAAAGGATATTTTAGATTCTTTAAGCTTTCGAGCAGATATATCTAATTCTTTGGCTGAGATTGAAACAAGAAGTGTCCTTGCAAACGAAACACCAAAATCTCGTGAAAGACCTCGTTTGCCTAGATCGATGTCATATTAATGTACACCAGATCTTCCCATAAACTTAGTTGAAACGCAATCATCTAAAGCATCGCTATCAGTGGAACTGGGTCCTTGTAATTCATCACCTGACACAGTTTCTACTTCCCAAAAACGTAGGAGAATTAACCAAATTCAACCACCAAAGGAGATACGTCTTGATAACGTTATGCATTTGCCGGAATTCATAGATTCATAAAATAATGGCAGATCCAAACTACTTGGATGTACCAAAAAAACTTATATTATGTGTAAGAAATGCGATGTTTACTTTTGTCTCAAAAGAGAAAGTAATTGCTTTTCACAATATCATGAGAATAATGATAAGAACACAAATATACAATAAAGAAAGGAAGAATTATGGAATCTCCCGGCAACTTGGTACCGCTCACTTACCAAACAAACCAACCGCTTGCTCCCCATTAAGACATTCAAGAATTGCAATATTAAAAAACTGCAATCCGATCTCCTTACTTTGTAACATTAATTTACAATCATTGATAAAGTTCCTAACATATCCTAATATAGATATAAGTATGTACACGTATATATAAGTTAAACTTTAATTGATGCTAATATTAATAATAATAAATACATTAAATGAAATAAATAAAATGATCATAAAACAAATACACTGAAAAAAGATATTTTTCTAATATTTATAAAATTCATGTCAGCATACTCAGAGTACCTTTGTCCCTTATAAGAGACACCACCGGTAGGCCAGGTGAAAAGAGCTACCAGAAATCTGATTATATTTTTGTAATGAGCGTTGTCATATTAATTTGTCTGCAAAGTTTCAGATTTTTAGCATCATACTCTGAATTAAAGTACCTACTGAAAGGGTTAAAACAACTCAAAAAATTTTAAGTAGTTGAAGTTGTTTAAATATTTGAGATCTGCAAGAATGTAATCAAAACGCCATATGAATCATACACTCAGAAAATCAATGCATGCTTTGCTATTCTCTTTTAAGTGAATATTGGCTTAATTTGGTGTCCTTCTTTTAAGAAAGTTAACTAAATCAATGAAAAAAAGATTGCTTATGTCCATAATATTTATAAGTCTGTTACCTGCAATTAATTTCAAAGAATTTTTATACAGTTTATATGCATGTAAGAAAAGTCTGATCATTATGATAAATTGTTTTGTTACTGTTTCTCTGAAAACACTACTTTGCTGCCAAAAACATATGTATATAATTCAAAATATTTCCAAAAATATAAGTGTCTTATGAATATAAAAAGTACCATAAAAATATCTGGTAGATATCTGGGAACTAAATAGATTTTGTATACTGTTTATTACTGGCTTGCTTTGGTACGCCTCCGATTTGATAATAGTGCGTGATGCTATTTTTATTTTAATTGTAGTACATTCAATTATTAATATCTTATAAGGTATATTCTACGGATGCCAATCCCGGCATCCTGGGATCCTGCCATTTTTTAAGTCCCGAAAATACCGGGAGTAGTCGATGTGAATCCTGGGATATACAATATTGAAACGTTCAAGAGAATTATTCTTAATTTGCAGCACTGAACAATTGTCCATGATTTAATGACCGTTTGCAACACTTATTTGACTTTACATTCTTGCCAAAAAATTGCGTGAAACAATAAATTAAAGTGTCTCAATAACCAGAAAGAAAGCTATCATTGGCTGTGCCAAAGATGTAATACTCTTCACGCTCCTCCTTCTTAGCATCACTATATTCTTTCTACTACAGTTTGAGTATCAACAAAGAACACATTTTGAGTATCAACAATGAACACAGTTTGAGTTGCACTGTATTTTTATTGTACTTATACACTTTATAAGTTTGTCATTTAATGTTAGTTTGCTGGTAACCCTAGGATCATGAAATTTACATGGCTGATGGACACAGAACAGATTTCAGTTCAATAAGTCAAAAAACAAAAAATCATTTCTATTAAGAACATTAATTGAAGTGGTGGTTTGTATGGGAGGTACCCCCCTAGTGGTCCGATTCGGCTGATTCCGACAAATGATAAAAAGAAACTTATGTACAAAATTTCAGCTCTCTAGCTCAAAAACTGTGGGACTAATTTTGATACAGACGGAGAATCGGACATGGCTAAATCAACTCGTCTCATCGACCTGATCGGAAATATATATAATTTATGTGGTCTGCGATGTCTCCTTCTGTGTGTTACAAACTTCATGAAAAACTTATTATACTATTGACTCCCGTGAAGAGTATGAAAAAGCTGCAAGCAATGGTTATGAAAGTAAAGTAAGAAAACTGCATTTATAAATATTGTTACAAGTTTCTAATTTGTCTGATGGTTCAATAATTATACAAACTAAAAATCTGCTGGCAGTTGGCGAGCGGCTACCAATTGGTGTGGTGTGAAGGTGATGCGGCGTGTGTAGCGATCCAACGGAGGCAAGTGGCGACGTGGTGATCCAACGGCGACTTGCAGCTCGACGTGGTGATCCAACGGCAACTTGCAGCTCGACGTGGTGATCCAACGGCAACTTGCAGCTCGACGTGGTGATCCAGCAGCAACAGGCAATGCAAAACGCCCAAAACTTCTTTCTTTGTTCTCGTCCAAAAATCCAATATGGAGGTTTTTCCTTAGTCCAGTTAATCAAATCCTGCTATTCGTTTTCTTATAGTCAATCATTCTCCTTTGCTATTCTTTCTTCTTCTTTTCACCTTATTCAGCTGCTCCATACCAGGGCTACCTGCATTTATTAAAGTGCTGCCAGTGATAGTTATCGATCATTTTTGTTGCAATATTAATTGTGTATTATCCCAGCATTTGTTCCCCACAAAACCAAATCTCAAGATGCAAACTCCTTTTGGTTTTATTTCTTGATGGATGGTGACATATCGGAAACAGCAAACGAAGGGAGGGTATAAAAAAGTGTTGTACGACCACTTAAAAGTATATTGCTGCCAGCTCCATAAAAAAAATGAAAGCGATAAAGCAGCCAATACTCTTGAGGCAAATTTATTCCAAATGACGGCGGTTGATGGGTTCACTTTTTATACTTTTGTGAACTCGGCTGGCTTGAGAATGATAGGGAGCTCATGTGGCTTCGATGTACCGAGATCACGAGGAACATAGCGATTGAAAAAATACAAAAGCTAAAGGGCGAAGGTAATAAGTTCAGCTTGATGTTCGATGGGTAAACATTTTCTCAACATACATTTTGTTTTAAAATCCAACTTTTGTAATTTTGGGTCTAGTACGATACAAATGCTCCATCTCTACTGGTCGAGCGATGTTGTAGTTATCACAATGGTGAAGGTTGGCAGGCTTATGGAGCCCTATAAATAGCTATGTTTTGCACACGGTTTGCAATCGGCAATTGTAGATGTTCTGTATAAAGCAGAATCACGAACTATTTCTATTTTATCAAATGCAATTTATTTCAGAAAATGATGATTCCGATGACAGTGAAGTTGAATTTGATGACTTGGAGGATAACGATGGCCTAATTATTTTTATTAGTGATAAAAAAATTGTGCGAATGTTTTGGAAGATCCCTACCAAAAACGAAGTTCATAAATATTTTGTAAAAATTGAGTACAACAAAGAGCTTGACTTAATATTAGATTGCAAGACAAGATGGTTCACTCTGCTTGAAGTTATTAATGAAGTAGTTTGTACTCTTCAATTTTATGCTTGTGGAAATCTGTTTTAAGCAATAGCTTATTTGCTAAGCTTGTACAACGAATAAAGCAATGCCGAACTATTTTGTCAGACATTTTGTCGGACGTTTTTTTCTTTTTTGGTAAACCCAAATCTTTTTTATAAAAATAAATATAATTATTATGCAACCCCATCTTTTACTGTTATTAAAAAAGAGCTCAAACATACCTATACTCGTATATATAAAATAGGACGAGAAAAATAGTTTAACGGCAATGAACTCCGACACCGTTCGACAGATCAACATGAAGGCTGGCACCAGAGAACTGCAGCGGTATACCGCAACGATAAGTACACCGCATACATACTCGGGTATTTTCCATACCCGCACAAAATTGTTGCGGTGTTTTTTATACTCATAGCTCTTTTTGTTGCAATCACACCGGTCAAAAAACGTGCGCAGCTTAAACGTTCGCGTAATGCTCATTTAATGCTCGCAAACGTGCTCGTAAACGATAGTTTTGCGGACATAAATATAAAAATTAGCAACTGTATGCAAGAGAGACGAAAACCGGTTTTTTCGGCATACAAGAAAACAATAAAAAAAGAGGGTCCATTAACATTCGCTTAATGACCGCAAACGTGCTCCCAAATGATATTTTTGCGGTTCTAAATATGATAAATAAGAAACAATGGGCAAAAGAGATGAAAAACGGTTGCTATGGTACACAAAAACACAACTAATTTTGAGATAACTGTTCTGCTTTCGTTTACGCTGAAAGCAAATATCATGTGGTTTTCACTTTTACATTCCCTTATCGCGAGTGTTCGGTGCATTCCAGTTAGCTGTGCAAAAGTGATCACATAAATAATAATAACTGATAACATCAAACAAGAAAAATTGAAAATTAAAATTTACACTAAAATAAAAACTAATTAAAACTAAAGCGATGTTGGAAAAAAAAACATTCACAATAACAACAAAATAAAACACAAGTGAAATTAGAGAAAACCAAACACGTTGAAGGAGGAGCATTCGTTGAAGATGTGTGTAAGTAACGAAAAAACGTATGTGAAATTCATAAGGCAAGCTTGGCAGCAGCTTATGTCGGATGATATGGCTAAGCAATGCTCTTGGGAATTCGTAGTAAGTTACAAATAATAAATAATGAATTTATGCATAGTTCATTTACAAATCTAATTTTAATTTTTTACAGCTGCCTTCAAACAGAAGTTTACAGGTTGGTTGAAAAGTAGTGAAAGCAAAAATGAAGGAATGATAATTTTTAAATGAATTAAATTAATTTTTTTTATTCAATATAGTCTCCTTCAACTTCAGTACACTTATTCCAATGATTCTCCAATAATTTTATACCATCTCTGTATTGATTTTCCGGAAGCTCTGCAAAATACCGGTCCACAGCTGCAATAGCTTGTTCATTCGACGAAAAGCGCTTTCCTCGAATAAATTGTTTCAAGTTTCTGAATAAGTAGAAGTGGCTGGGAGCCAAATCTGGTGAATACGGTGGGTGTCTAATCAATTCGATCTTTAATTCATTGAATTTAGCCATCGTCAAAACACTTGTGGGAACACGTGCATTGTCTTGATGAAAAATGATTTTTTTCTTGTTCAAACCGGGTCTTTTTTCACCATTTTTTTCATTCAGCTGATCCAAAAGGTTGCAATAATATTCAGAGTTAATTGTTTTACCTTTTTCAAAATAATCAATCAACAAAATGCCTTTTGCATCCCAAAAAACTGATGCCATAACATTTTTTGCCTATCGTTCTGACTTCACCTGTTTTGGAGCTGAACAACCAACTTCAGTCCAATGTAAACGTTCTTGTTTCAGTTTAGGATCATGGAGGTAGATCCAAGTCTCATCCATAGTTATGAAACGGCGCAAAAAATCTGTTTTATTTTGCTTAAATTACGCTGAGAAATTTGTTTTCGATTCAGTTTTTGTTGAATTGTTTAGGAATGCGGCACTAACTTTCCAAACAGCTTTTTCATATGCAATTCATCATGTAAAATATAGAATACCCGTTCATCTGAGATGCCTATGGTATCAGCAATTTCCCACTTAGTCGAACTTGGATCATTAGACACAATATCATAAACTTGCTCAACAATTTCTAGAGTTGTTGCGCTTTTTGGACGTCCACTACGTGGATCATCTGCAACGGTTGTACGATCACTTTTAAACTCCAAAACCCATCGATGCACAGTTGGAAATGATGGAGCAGATTCGTTTAAAACTTTTACCAATTTTTTGTGGATTTCCGTTGCTGATAAACCTTCCAAAACAAAGAATTTTATCACCGCACGATATTCGGTGTTTTCCATTGCAAACAAATAGGCTGACCCGTCAACTTCAAATGGCTTGTAAACAAAGAATAAAGTGACCATTCAAAATAATTTTTTTAAAGTGTTCAAATGAAAGATAAAATGTTAATATACGACATTAATTTTTATTCTCCTATTGGTTAATATGTGTCGCTTTCAATACTTTTCAACCAACCTGTAGTTTGGATGCTGACTTCGACCGAAGTACACAAAAATATTTCCAGTACGCCAAGAAAGGCTAACTAAAATTGAAAAAGGCGCCAACAAGCGTCAAAGGGAATAAACCCTTCTTTTTATATCGTACTTTTATTTTTAGTATTAGTTGTGAATTCTATAGTTAATTTATTTTAAATGAAATTTTCAATTTTTTTTTTTAATAAAATTTATAAATATTATATAACATTTTTTATTTTATTATCCCATCAATAATCAAAATGGAAAACTTCCGAAAAGACCCGCAAAACTATCGTAAACTTATCGTTTTCGGATCGCAAGTAATATCGCTAAAGACCCGCAAAAATATCGTAAACATATCGTATCGAATTTTTCGCTGCCAGAAACTGAGCGACAGATGATTCGTTTTCGTATCCTTTTCAGATGTAGGCGCTTCAGATTTTTCCGCAAAAGACCCACAAAACTATCGTAAACGATATCGTTTGCGGGTATCGTAAACTAATGTTTTCCTGCCAAAAACTGAGAGACAGATAATTCGTATTCGGAACCGAGCGCGATAGTTTTGCCCGCTGGGCAGTTTTATACCCATGCGGAGAGCGAGTGAAATTGATGCGATGCATTGTGTATTGTTCGCTCTCTCACTTAAGTATTTTTTTTTTTCATCTTATGATCTGTGTTGTTTTCTTACATATCCGCATGAGTATAACATTAATAAGAAGAAAAGTAAGTGTTGGTGTGATCGCAACAAAAAGACCATAAGTACAAAAAACACCGCAACAATTTTGTGCGGTATTTTGCGTATTTTTATATATGTATGCATGTATGTACCGTATGCATATCGCTGTGGCTTCGCTTTGAAACAAAGCAGAAATAAATTGTAAACAACCATACATTGTAAGTTAAATAACTGCTATTAAATAAGAATTCTTTAAAATTAGTTTAATACGAGTATGTAGAAACTTAAAGAAAATAGATTATTAAAAATAAATTGTGTTCTAGAAGTTTTTATAAAATGAATGCAAAAACAACAAGCTGTCTAAGGATTTGGATCCTTATCTGTTACGCTTTTCTGTAATTATATTACCAGCTAATGAAAACGTTCGTTCAGACGGAGCACTTCTTGCAGGTATTGAATGTATCTGCAAAGCAAATTTTGATAAACGGGGATAAAATTTTGCATTATTTGTTCACCACTAAATCAAATCAAAATCGTTGGTTTAAACAAGTATTTCTCTGCTATATTTTTCAATTTCATCTTTAGCAGATTCAATGAACACACCTCTAGAAGTATTTAACCAATCAGAAAAGAAGAATTCATTACTTCTGTTAGGAGAAGGTAAATTATATGAATTTGGTTCAGAAAATGAAAATTGGGGGGTCGATGCTGCTGATAGTGTTGTAGGAGTAGAAGTGCCAGATGAATCACTGCTTACCAATGATGTTTGCTGTAAATTTAATTCTTTTATATCACTGATATCTTCCAATTGATTACATACAGCCGGTGGAAATAGAAAGAGAGCTACTTAATGCCATATAGATAAGTTATGTACCCAAATTTCATCTATCTTATTAATAATATTTTCTTTTAACACTAAAATCACTTGTATGTCTAAGCTATTCGGTTCGCACAAGCTTTTAATTTGGAATATTGATGGTAACACAAAGCACAAGGAAGGTGAGCTACAAGTTTGCATTTTGTTGAAGACTGTTTCAAAATTTTGACAAAGCTCTACCAAGGCAGTGAGCGTTAATATATTTATGTTCAAAAGCCGACTAGTCTCTTCTGTCTCTGTTAGCACTTCCCTTATATTGGACCAATTGTCAACAAGAGTTATGAGCATTATATAATTAGAATTCCAACGCGTTGCACATGGACTTTTTAATGCCGGGAGAAACTTATGTTGTATGTAAGTTTTCTTAAAATACTTCACAATCTTTTTGCACGTCTGTAGAGTTTCTGTTAGCTCAACTGTTTCCACGAATGCTTTGTCTAAGACATTTGCAAGAAAATTACTGCTACAGTTCAACCGTGTATGGTTTTCGAAGGCCTTCATAATATTTGTGCCTCTATCCGTAACAAATTTAATAGGACTAATATCTTCTACACCAAACTGATTAAATAATGTTTTCATTTTAAATAGTATATTTTCAGAAGTTGATTTTTCGAAATTTATTGATTTCAGTCCTAAAGTTATGTTAACCAATTTCAAATCTTTTTTAAAATGTAGAGTAACGCCTAAGAAACTTCGCTGAACGTAGTTATCAGACCACATATCAAGTGTAGTCGAGGCTCCACCACAATGAACGAGTGTTCCTTAACTTCGGTACTTATGCTTTTCCTCTTTTCATTCGCCTTCTTTTGAACATTGCGTGAAAATGTTGTAGCGTTAGGTAATAAATCCTCAACATTAACATTTTCACCGTACATTGCGCCAATTTTAATGAAAAACTTAACCAGTTTTGCAAAACCCGATCCAGAGATAGACGAGAATGTACGACAATCCTCAATTATCGATTTAGTGCATATGTCAATGGCTTCTTGTTTGTCATTTGCTGCAACAGTTTTTAGCACTTGGGGTACTTTTGTGGCTTGGCAACACTTGTGCCGGTTTAAGTTAGATGTTTGATTAGAGGCCAATTTTAGAATCAAATGCGACAATATACCCATCAATCCAAAATGTAATTGTCTTCCTTCAAAAGTTCGTATGCAGTGTTTTTGTGATCCGCTATGTTCGTATGCGGTATTTTTGTGATCGGATGTTTTCGTATGTAGTGGTTTTAGTACTTGGTGCTTGTGCGACCATGTAGTATTTTTGTTGCTTGCGCGAAGTATAAGTATGATTGCCGAAAATGCCAATAAGTATGTGCGATGACATATAAGAAAACACCGCATTCCCAGAAACTCAAGCAAAGAAACATCTGTCATAGCAAAACAATAATGTTTATGAGCATTGTGTGTGAATTCCATTTTTTACTATCCATTAAATTCATGTAGCTTTTTACCTCATTCATTCGTTAGGAGTTATTTCAAATTTTTCACCAAAGCCACGTTTCAAGACATGGAATCCTATCTTTGACATTATGAATTGGTCTATTACGCAATTGTCATGGTTCATCATTAGTAAAATATATTGCTTCATAATTCGCCTATTAGGTGGGGGATCTACACGGCCTGTTCTCCTATCCGATGTTTGTGTTGAGGCATTCGCCGTGACCGTTTTTTGCAATTGGAAAGTGTACTTTAAGTGAGTGTTATGTTCAAAGAACTTCTGAAATCGTATAAGGGATTCCGTTTTGTTATTACAAAAAAGGGAATTGGCCTTATTATTTTCATCGATATATTTATCCAATTCTGATGGCGGGTCCTGATTTTGTTGTTCTGTGTGCGTTGTGCTGGTTTCTTCGTCTTCATTGTCGTCAACACCTGTATTTGTAGCTTTGTCGACCATTATTGGTGGTGGACCTTTGCACGTAAGTTCAGCCATTTTATATGTAGAAAAAGTAAGAAACGGAATTTTTTTGTTAATTTTTTCTAAAACCAAAATTTTGTACGAACTGTTAATTTTGAATATATCTATTTTGTGTGCCTTAAGTTTTTTCCATGGTGTACTTTATTACATTTAAAGTTTTATACAAATTTTAGTTGCTTCCATTGACAGATTAGAATATGTAAAAATGATTGTCCAATTTTCATTCTTTGGATCGTTAAACTTAGCTCAATACAACTAAACACCTTTCCAAATATATTAATAAATAGATTTCTCCAGGATTCTAAAATATAGACCTTTGGTGATACAAATTCATTGAAATTATTTTGGTAGGTTTGACAATAGTCTGTGTTAGATCAGGTTTACAAGGTGTAGAAGTTTAAAATGTTTTTTTTTTTTTTCACAAAGCAGTTCCTTTCACATTTACAAATATGGTATTTTGATAAAGTTGAAGTTGGTCACCTTTGCACATTTTGGCTGTGCCGACGAGTCCATGTAGTTGCCTTCATAAGATTTCATACATTTCAACTTTTCTGTTTCGTCTCCTTGAAAGTCAGATTAAACGATTTGCATGAAAAGTACGTTTGTGTTCCGTCCTGTTGGAACCACATGTCAGCAAGATTAATGGCAGCTAATTGAGGTACGAAAACACTTCTAATCATGTCTCTGTATCGTTCACCGTTGACAACAACATTCTGGCCATCTTCGTTTTTGAAGACATATGGACCAATGACTCCACCGGCCCATAAAGCGCACTAAAGAGAAATTTTCTGTGAATGTAATAGTGTTTCGACAAAAGTTTATCCATTATCTTCACTCAAAATGCGACAAATTTGCTTATTTCGTATTAATTTAACCATGAAAAATTAATATCAATATCAATTTGTGGATCAGCCCATTGGCCGAATTGGCAACGCATACGATGGTCGTTTGGCTTTTATTCCTGCACAAGTTGAATCTCAAAAGCTTTTAAGCCAATATCCTTTCGTAAAATCTTCCATAAAGTGGATGGACCATTTACTGAGAACGGCGACGAATTGATTGATTTGGGTTTTCTTCAATGCTTTGCTGCACATTTACAGGATGCACATTATTCTTGAGAGTTAACGTGGTGCGAAAACGATCCATTGTTATTTGAATTAGCCGCTCTGATGGACGATTATGATTACCATAAAATGGTAAAATAATCAACAATTTGGCAACTCAAAATTGTGAACCTCTTACATCCCCTTATATGTATTTCTTAATGGAGAATGTTTATATGCTATCCACTTTGCTGCAAATAAGAAGTGCATTTATTTTGACTCTATGCCTAAATACTAAAAGCTCATATCTATAGAACTCCGTTCCTGTTTGTACAATTATTGTATGTTTCCAAGTTTAATGATAGATGGCGCGAATCTAGATGTCTAAAACAATGACTACAAAAATCACACACTAACATTACGACAGGGCCTAACAACACGAACCCGGCTACACTTTTGAGGATACCGATTCAAATGAAAATGTTACTGATTGTACTAAAAACCCTAAACTTAAAAGAAAAATTGAAGATGGTATATATAGTAATTCACAAAATGGTTTCAACAGGAAAACTTTTACTCTGCCTGAAGCAATTGTTAAGGAAATGGACATATTTTGTAATGGTGGAGATAGGAGTTACTTTCTGTGGAAAGCGTATAATTACTTTTCAACAATTCAACCAACAAGTGTTGAGACGGGAGGGTGCTTCTCGTCAGCAGACTATATTGCCAACAAATTTAGATCTCCGTTGGAAGACAACACCTTAAATGCTCTACTATTCGAAGCGTGGGACTTGACTCACCCACTAAACACCACCGCTTCAAGTTCTACAGTCTCCCTGGCACTAACACTAATTAAAACGTCAAGGAGAAAAGAGGGAGAATTACTGCACAAAGTCTACTTCTGCTCCATGTAAAGAAGATACAAATTTATGTTATGGAGAACTTTTTGTCCATATCAAACTAAGGTCTTATTACTTCGTCGTTCGTCTGAACTCATCGTAACCGTTCGATACGCCGCAGAGCTGTCATAATTTGAACTGCCCCCTGACTTACTGAATTCTATTACAGTTGATTTTGTCCGCTACATAGACTAGTATCCATAAAGTATCTATCTCTCACGCTGTAGATTGCAATTCCCGCGTAATCCAAAGCAGTTTTATAACTTTGTTAACTCAAAGCGCAAGTCTTCTTTATTTTCTTCATCCATGTATTTAGTTGACGAACAAACCCATAGTGATTTAGATATTGCAGACCTGTTCGCAAAATTTTTGCAATCCACTTATTCCTCTAAACCATATGTTTTCAACTTTTATCCATATTCCACTTCCCATTGTAACCAAATTGTAACTCCTGAAATCAGTGAGGAGAGTCTTCTTCTAAATTTGAAATTGTTGAAACGCACTTACCCGGTCGAGACAAAATACCTAGTTGCCTGCTTAAGCACGGTAACAAAGCTGACATATCTAATTATAGAGGTATTGCCAAACTTTCTGCAATCCCAAAGTGGTTTGAAAAAATGCTCACTTCAACCCTTTATCACTACTGCAAATCTATTATTTCTCCGTGTCAACACGGTTTTATGAAGAATATATCACCAACTACTAACTTGCTTGAATTTACATCTTTAGTAAATATTGGTTTTAACGAAAAATGTCAAACTGATGTTATTTATCCTGACTTCAGCAAAGCGTTTGATTCCGTTAAACATGATCTATTTTTACTTAATCTGGCCCTTTTAGGTTTCTCGCAAGATCTTCTTTGTTGGATTTCTTCATATTTCAGAAATAGAGTTCAGCGAATGTTGTTTAAGTCCACTCTATCTTGTCCGGTTGATGTCACTTCTGGTGTTCCTCAAGGAAGTCATCTTGGCCCATTATTGTTTACCCTTTTTATAAACGATCTTCCTTCATCCTTGAATTACTCTCGTGTTCTGATGTATGCTGATGATGTCCAACTGTGCTTTTCATTTAATGATATCTTTTCGCAAGTCAGATTGCAAGATGATCTAACATCACTGCATTCATGGTGTTCATGCAATCTTCTACAGCTTAACTGAGCAAAATGCATGTTATTGACTTTTCTTCTTTCTTACACGATCAACAACAATTCATTAGCGCGTATCTCTACCTTCAATGACCTCGGAGTCATTTTTGACCCTAAACTGAGCTTTAACCATCACATTTTTTCAACTGTTAATAAAGATCAAAAGTATTTTTGGTTTTATAAAAAGATGGTCTAAAGAATTTAACGATCCCTACGTTACAAAGCTTCTTTTTATCTCTCTAGTCCGCCCAGTACACGAGCCCTCAGTACAAAATACAAGACCGTATTGAGTCAGTACAGATGCAATTCCTTCTTTTTGCACTTCGGGGCTTAAATTGGGACCCTAGTGTACGTTTGCCTTCTTACTCAAGCAGGCTTCTTTTTATAGATCTTTCTCCTTTGAGTAATCGCCGAATTCCTTTAAGAATATGGTTTCTTCATAAACTTATTATTGGCGGGGCTTTTGAGTCAATTTAGTAGTGCTACTAGTAATTTTGTTCTTCTTGCTCTAATTAGGTGCACAGCTAACTTTGCCTCACACGAAACACCAAAATTGCAGAACGGAAATGAAATAAATCCCAGAAAAATACTCATCCATAGATACATTCAAACCGAAAATAATACTTTGATTTTTAACTAAAAAAATCATTATGTTGGAGGCGTCGTACATATCTAAGAGTTATAGCAACATATTAAGTTTTGAAATGGGATACCCAAATATCGCAGAAATTTATATTTTCAATTTTTATTTATAAAAATTAAGAATTACAATTATTATGAATTTTTATTTTATTAATCAATAATAATAATTATTTTAGATTTTTAGTTTTATTAATCAAATTTAAAAATTATTTTTAATTTTTATTTTTAAAAATAATAATTACTTTTGATTTTTATTTCTATTAATTATTTTTAAAAATTATTTTTTGATTTTTATTATTTGTACTCAAATTTAAAAATTACAAATAATTTTATATTTTTTCACTCAAATTTAAAAATTTACAAATAATTTTTATATTTTCACTCAAATATAAAAGTCATTTGTAATTTTATTTTTGTCACTTAAATTTAAAAATCATTCGTGATTTTTCTTTTAAAAATTTGCTGATCATAAAATGATTGCAACTAGATGTAAGAAGTGACTGCAAAAAATGAGCAGCATGAAAACTGCATTAAAGCAGTGATCATAAGTAATTCTTCAAGAATAGCCATATGCAGGGCACCATTTTCTTCCGATGACAGGATGGAAATAATAAAAGAAGTTATTTGGGCAGCACATTCTTTTTATTTATACTTTTATTTATATTTTCAAAGGACAGTGAGGCCAAATTTGTCAATCTGTTTTCAGACATTGTAGATCGCAAGTAGGGTTTTATTAATTTTAGTTTGGAAAAACTGCGTTCACCACTTGCAACAGTCGCTGGTATTGTTATAAGAATACGCAACGATTTCCAGGTGTTGGGATGAAATTCTTGAAAGTTTTGATTCCTAATAAAGTTAAAGGCTTCAATAGGTGTTGCTTGATTGTCTTCAAGATAATGTTTTGTGTTGCAGGCCTAAAATTTCATCGCACAACAAATTGCCATCGATATCTCGATATATCGGAATCGCCGATAGTCTATTGACCGATATGAAACAGTCAGGCTTGCCAACATAAGTCCTTTTAGACGGCCAGTTCAGTCAATCAATCCATGCTATCGCTTTAAAAATCAAAATGAACTGACAAATAAGCTTGGCCTTCAGTCCATTTTTCTGTCATCGATTCAGTTATCAGCTCGTATTTCGAGTCGATAATGGACTGATACTAAACTAAAATGTCTAAAATGCCATTTAGTCGTAGTTTATATTTCTTATTCTGAATCTGACTTTTTCTCCGAATTGGCAAGCCTGGAAACAGTGCATAAGCGCGGGAAACCACTAAGTTAAAAAAAGTCGCTGGAGTGCCAACATAAATAAGTCGGCGCAAACAATTGTTGGAATGGCAAAGCCTGTAAAGTGTACAAGTTCCATCTGGAAAAATTTTTAATTAAAACAGGATGACACGACATCAAAGATGTGGACACACATAAAGCGTTATCATGAAAAAGAGTTGCACAATGACAAGCCAAAGACCGACAGTGGTCTGCTACCTTATAAGTAATAACAAATAATGTTAGAACACAGTTTGGAAAAAAGAGTTGTGTTCGATACTGATGATCCAAAAGCTGCAAGAACTATGTGCATTTTCTGCAAAATATTCTTAATCATGTATTTTCACAAATTTTCAGTTTTAATTTTGCAAAGTGCGCGCAAAGTTGCAAGTATGTGTATAACCAAAACAAAAAACAGCTGTTCAGAAAACACCAGAGTTCACTGTGGACGCAAAACCGGAACTCACAAATTTTTACTTACTGTAGAAAGGCTGCAATGGAATGAGACTGAGCTTATCGTCTAAATAAAAGTGCCTTTAATGAGCTATTTGTATATATCGGTATCGGAATCGCCGATTTTTTACTCCAATAATCGGAATTGTATCATCTAAATGTTGTATCCTTACATCCCTAACTGATTTAAGTTGACAGTTAACTTTTCCTGTAATTAAACACAATGTTTTAATGATTGTTCTTTGTTTTTATATTTTTTTATGTTAAACAAGTCGCAACATTTATTTAAGATTACAATAAACTCGACAAAGTTGATTGTAGGTGACTGACTTGCTTTGCTCACAACATTATTTTTCAAATAAAAGAACATCATACCTCGTGACGAGAGAAACAATGAAGCTGAAGTCTTTTATTTGTCCTCCTAGAGTTGTCGCTTCGTGTGTCGTTGCAGCATAGCTGTGTTTGGTAACAACGATCTTCCCAGCGTGTATCACTTACGTTTTTCATGGTGTATATTTTTAAATTGTCAGAATAGGGTTGCAGACTTGACTAATGATTTCGTCGCATCACATAGTACCAAATTATAACTTTGGCATCCACATGGTACGAAAAATGCTAGCGGATTTAGTAAGTAATTCTTTCCGGAACGCATTAATTCCTGCACTTCATGTTTGCGCCATTATCCTCTGCAGTCAATAAGGCCTATAATCACTCAATGTTTTTAAAATACTTTCTGTCAGACCAGCACTGGTTGTATCATCTATCATCTAGTATATTTTTGCCGTAATAATGATAACGGGATCAAACTTTGCCAATAACCGTATCAGTCCTAAGAATTTTCCATCTTTCAAGCACATTGTTCCATCGTAAACTTTCTTTAAATATTAGCTTTTGGGAAAAACCCTGTCAATAGTTAATCCAGCTTTAAACCTAATTTCAACTTCAGTCCATTAGCTAAATTCTACATAGTATAATTTGATCTATGTCTCTTGCATTAAGTACTTTTGGCCACGTATCTATATCAGAAACATTTTTTTTATTTCACCTATGTTGATACTTTTATCAATCACTGAAGTTATATTTTGACTTTGACTTGGAGAAATCTCAGAGGCTTCATGCAAATACTTAATGGGTTGTTCAATTTGATCACCATGAATAGCTGACTATGTTTTGTTCTTCTAACTAATTACAATAATATTCACCACTCAATTATTAAGCCGCTCTGGCCAATGTTTACCAAGAAGTGTACCTACAAAAATGAAATATAACTTCGTTTCAATTTGACTTCTATATAAATTCATTCAAAACGCCATGTTGTCGAAAATGAGTACAAAATTTCATGGTTCTCAGTTATGCAAAGCAACTGAATGCGTTCATACAGATGTCTAGTTTCAATCATTCGTAACTTCTGAACTACTTCAATTTAATTGAAAAAATACTTGTTGGGAATTCCCCACAAATAGTTTCGCAAAGTTGCCCTTAATGATTCACTCTACATGTGGATTCCCCGACAGGCAGGTGTTTTTTATTGTTTTAGTAGGTCGTTAACAGATGGCAATGCCAAATGAGTTTCTCGTAATTGGTTAAGAAGAATGTTGTGGTGTGATAGAACATTGGAGCTTACTATGCCCATTAGAGGAATAAATTGAATAATAAGAATATTTTTAAAATCGCTGATTCCCGAAAATTTCAGGCGACTACTGTCTCTATGAAATACAACAATATTAAATATTCATATACATTTATGGAATATTTAAGGAAAACGAAAGACTTCCGGTTACTCACAATGGCCAGCCTACTAGTTGCATTGAATTGATGTTGTATGGACTGACTGGTTGGCTAGCTGGCTGACTGTTCAATGGTTAACTGGATGGATGGATCGATAGATGGTTGGTTGGTTGGTTGGTTGGTTGAATGATGCTAATGAATTCAATATGAGATGTGCACGCGTTAAATGTTGATTGAAAATCCACCACATGCTGTAAGCCACATAAAATTAAATACTTGAACTGAATGAATTGAAAAACGAATGTATGAATGAGTGAATGAATAAACAAATGATTGAAGTTAAACTAAAGCAACGTGAAAAAGGCATTCGAGCATTCGAACTGATTAAAAGCAACAGCAGCTGATGGCGTTCACACGATGACGATGATGATGATGATGAATAACCAACAGCCAAATGAACGAACAAACGAAGTACCAAGCGAATGAATGAATGAAGCTAAGACCAAGGCACGCAGATACAAATGTATCTACATACCACATACATAGACAATATATAGGTACAAAGGTAAGTTGTTGGTTGGTAAGAGGATATATTGTATTTTAGTGTATGAGACTGTTGTTGATATTGTAGAGCGTCAATGCAAACGGCACATGAAGTGGTCAACAAACAAATGAAGGCGGCAGCGTTTCTTGTCTGTATCTTGTTGTTGTTGTGAGATAAGAACTGGCAAAAAGCTTCAGTGTTGACGGCTTTGGTAGTGAAATGGAAATGAAATTGACATTTTCTCTGGTGCTGCTGCTGTTGTCGTCAAATTTTTCTGTTGGTTGTTGTTTTCTTCATCTTTTATTTTTTGTTTTGGTCTTATTTTCTTCGGCGGATTTTTATTTTTTTTTTTTTTTACTTGTCTTTCATTTTCTCTCTGTTGACCACAAAACCAAGGAAAACTCATTCATATGTGAAATGGAAAAATTATAATCCAAATAAGAGAATGCAAACACAAACACATACGCACACTTGTGTGAGCGCACAGATACAGCTGTCCAATAAGACTCAAACGCTATTGAATGTGGCACGCTGCGACAAGGACGACAACATTGACAAGGACATGCAAGAGAAAAAAAACGAAGGACGGTAGCTTGGCAGGACTTGCAGAATGAGCTCAGGACTTGAAGGTTGAGGGGGGTATAATAAAATGAATGCATGCCAAAATAGTTGACGTCGGCATTGCCATCATAACATCGTCATCAGCATCATCATTATCATTGTCGTCATTCCCATCATCATTATCATTCCCATCATCATTGTCATCTGCGCTGTCTTTGGTTTTACTTTTTGCTTATGCGAATCGAATCTTTGTCTGATGGAAAGAATAAGAAACATAGAGAGAGAGAGAGAGAGAGAGAGAAAGAGTGAGCGTGAGTGAAACAGAGTGTGAGAAGGGGAGAGAGATGGATATGGAGAAGAAAAGATGGAGTCAAAGGAGTAATAGAATGAGTGAGGAGCGAGTGTGGTAGTGATATGATGATAGTTTGCTTTCGAACGTTGTGAGTATTTTTGAAAATTTCTTAAAATTCAATAAATATTTATGAGTTTATAATACCAAACAAACACACACACACACACACAAACGCATATATACTGACTCACTCACTCATAGATTCTCACACATACCCACATATTTATAAACACAAGCATGTGACTGAGACACATGTGTGTGGGTGTCTTTGTCTGTCTGTTTGTCTTTACTTGAATTAAGTGGATTAAGGATACTATCTCAATGCATGCAATCAAATATACATACACACATGTGTGTATCTATGTTATCTGTGTGAGTGCATGTGTGTGTGTGTGTGTGTGTAAGCAAATGAAAATACATAAAATTACGCATCAAAGCTTTTTGTCAAATAATGTAATTCATATTTATTTATAAAAATTAGTTTATAATCATTTTCTCTGACACGCGTCAACTTTATTGTGAATCCATCTTTCCATCTATCTATATACATATCTAAATATGTATGTATCTATTTACAATATAGTATGTATGCATGTATGTATCTATGTCTATCTCCTCCTTTACATATTGTAGCACACTACCCATTAACACCTTGTTATTTTTATACTCTTATATTCATTTATATTTATATATAAAATACTTGTATTTATGTAGAATACATACATACATATATTCTCGAGTGTCCTTTCGTTGGTTATTGATGTTGATTTGTACTCATATATTATTTTCAAAAAATATGGCAAAAGCCAAGAACACTTAAAGTTATTCACATGAAAGTCACTTTGATTATGTTGAAGGAGTCCTCAGAGGAAGTTAAGAATCATCTTGAGAGAGAGAAAAAGATATGATAATATAATGAGATACTGTGAAGACAACATTGCTTATAAATAGATACTTTAATATTGAATTGATTCCATTTTTTCATGGTCTCCCATAAATATAAGAAATAAATTTGTAATTCATTTTTCTATAAGAACGAGTATTTTTTATCTTTTCTACATACTTTTATCAAGCTTTAACTGAATCAATTTTTTAAAGTTATAAAGGAAATATTCAGTTTTCGGATCGCATTAGAACTATTGCTTATATAGCTTTAATTATTGTATATCAAGAAGATTGTGATAAATAATCTGCTATTCAAAAACTGAGAAAACATTTCAAACAGACAAGCTAGCAGAACCAGTTTGATAGGCAAAAGGACAAATGAACTATCAGGTGTACAGTAGGAGTAAATAATTTGAATAGACACTGGTGCAGAGCCAGATAGACAAAATATATAGACAGATCTCCGAAGATCGGTTGTATCAAAAGTAATATTATAGGATAAGAAGATGTTATTTGATTGAGTGGCAGAATTGAAGGCAAAAGATTTACTAAATATTATTAAAGAACAAACGCGTTTTTAGAAAGAAAGAAAAAAAAAACATAAAACATATGTGTGTAAGTGCCAGTTTGATAAATTAAAGCATCACAAATACACCCATCATCTAATAAAGTATGTATATTCATTAAACTTATACAGGGTGCGGTACAGTTTCAAAAGTAAATATCTCAGTAACATGTACTAACATAAATATATTTTAATTAAATTTGTTTTTGACTATTTTTAAGAATATTTCTATTTTACAATCACCTTAAATAATTGTAAAAAAAATCTAGTTAGGTGAGATATTTTTTTCCATTAGATTTAGTGTTCACCTATCTTCCAAATGTACATAATCAAACTTACGCGAATCAAAGGCAATCAGGATAGATTAACGACTGAACGACGTTCAGTTCATCTAATGTGATCCGATTCACGTAGGCAGCGAAGTACGATGTAGTTAAGGAAAGGGCAAGAGCGTGCAGGGAGTCTTGTTTTTCATTGCGCAAGCCATATACGTAATTTGGTCGTGAATGATTTAAATAAAGTTCCAGAAATACGACATTCAATCCAAATTTATGTGAAACATGCTGGTCACAAAAATATAATAGTGTTGCTATTTTTAATGAACATTTTGAAGAAAATATCAATGGACTTCCAAATATTTCTATAGAAGGGAATGTTGCGCTGCTTCTAAGCTAGATTGACAGCCAAATACTCAGGCTTATTAGAACCTAATGCCAATGCGTTACAATTAAAGACTGTCGACTATACATGCATGTATGGATCATATTAAAAGAATAATACCTCTCATACAAGAACATCGCATCAACACGAACATGGAGAGCGAAAATATTTTAGGCATTTCTACCAGAACTGCAGCTACTATTGGAACTGATTTACAGTGTCTCGCGCATTGTATTTCCCCAACAACATCGGTCCAAACACCCTACTGAGTCTCCATACGATTTTTGGAAGTGATTGATTTTTGCCCCTTATTTAGATTCCCTGATATCCGAGCTGAAGCAGCGTTTTGCCAATGCAAATTTACCTGTTTTCGGTTTAATGTTTCCATAATCCAAGTGTAATGCATCGCTTGAAAACTTAGCTGAGGTCAACGATGGTAGGGAACAATTTAAACGGTCTACGTCTGGTTAGTGTACACAGAAAAATTGTACAAAAAAATGCCGATAACATAGAATGTGATGTTTTAATATGATTATGTCAAGAGCCTCGAAGATTAGTATTACATATTATAATGAAATAAATATTTTTTCCATTATGAACGTTTTTCAACTATGCATATTATTCGGTTTTTCTTGTTCTTGGATGCCCCCCTTATCAGATTCCAGCTTAGGCCACGATGGTGAACAAAAGGAACTGCCTCCGAACAGACTCAATTCGATCATGATGCTTTTTATATTGGGGAGACCAAATGCAAGAGCATTACTCAAGGAGACAATGCACGAGAGAAATGAAAAAAAATTTCGTGGTATATGGTACAATATACATATAAAATAGATCAAAATAGTACATGCAGACAATCCAGCCTCAATACTTAAGAATTGATTCAACACGTCATCTTTGATTGCGGTACCTATTAAATAAAATCTTCTTACTACCTAGGTGATCTAGATAATGGGAATATTAATTCATTAGCTAACTTCATAAACCCGCATCTGATCAAAATGATATTTCATGAATGATATTTATAGAATAGTTATAGGTTTAGTTTCGTTACAAATTTATACGGTGCGTATTTAAAATACACTATTTTTGGCATGAAAACGTTTCTCTGAGTTTTTGATGTATGCACCGTCAACATAATGACCCAACAACTGTAGTTGTTCAATCCTTAAAGGCAAAAAGGCAGATGCCTGCCACAAGGACACACGTCGATAATTTAACACATTTTATTTCATATTTTATTCGGTTTATTAAACTTATAAATGTCACTCCACCGCACCCAAAAAAACTGCTAACCCTAAAAGTATACTTTACTTTTTTCTTATTTATTCATATTTTAATGCAAAAAATCTAAATTTCCAACTTTTCCGTTGGATTACACAATAAACATGTTCTTCTATATGGTCTATAATGAACAAATCAAAAAAATATCAGCCAAATTGGGGAGCCGTTCTCAAAAGATACGCTTAAAAGAATTTTTACCCCTTTTCAATGCACCTACCCCATTGATGACGTAAGCACGCAATGAATTGGCTCTACGGATTTTGAGATTTATGTATAAAAAATATTGGCGACATATTTTGTGTTTCATATATGAAAGAGCGTCAAATTTTGGCATGCCGATGGAACCCTTTTTAAGAATGTTTTCAAGTTTAAGAATATTTCTATAATATATAACTAATAGTAGTTAAGAGGCCGCCATGCGACGATGTGATATAATTATTTCAGACACTTCGACTTGTTTTTGTGTTTGACTAAGCTTTGTGTTTCAAGTAACGTACTAACGAAATAAAAATTGAGGGAGGTCAAATCGGTTACCCTTGATGGCCAATTAAAATCGCCAACTTTTATACTTACATCATTGTGAAATGTAACATTGTGGACTATACAAATATTTTAAGTTTCTTAATATGGATTATTTTTGTAATTCACATCCCTAGTTAATGAAAATTTTGTTTAGATACTCATGTATAATTGACTGGAAAAATCATCTGCATTGTTGGCTAATCCATTCATCTTTCCTGCGTATTCAAATTGTTTTAGGTCATCCAATGTAAATCCTCCTTCGAAATACATCGTATTATTGTTTTAGTTTTCTCTAAGCAGTGTGGATAAAATAGTTTTGGATCTGTAACTAAATATTCCGCTACTCATCGGATATCGTCATTGCTTCACCTCGAATGATATTAAAGATAATATAGCGAACCCGGTGCGCGTTGCTACCCCCCGGCGTGATGTCTGATCCGGTTCAGCTGTTTCTGAGTCAATAGTTAGCACACATACAGACATTCATTGAATTTTATATATGTAGATGGATATAAAATGCCTGCGCGTTCATTCGTTTCAATTGAGCTGCAAATAAATTTCGTTTGAGCGGTATTGTTGAACTCGATGACGTGTCATTCTTAAACTGTTGTAAGATTGATATTGCATGTGTAGTAATGTTGTTTTTTGAGGTTAACTAATGCAAATTTAAAAATTTTTTCTATCCTATAATGTCGCCCAGACATCAACAATACGAAAGCAAAAATTATATTCCAAATTGATAAAGCGGTTTGTGAGTTCATGGAAAACACACACACAGCATTTCATTTTTATATATACATATATAGATATTATACAATAGATTTTTATTATTTAATTTTGCTTTGGTCTGAAACAATTCATGTTTATTAATGGTATCAAATGGTGTCACCCTGTAAAATATTATTGTCTTGAATTCTGTGTTACCATCAAAACAACAACTTCAACTCACTCCAATCAAATTTTATATTTCACTTATAGTATGTTATATGTTTATACCCCTACTTGTTCTATCTGTCACCTTTATTTACCTCACCTCATCTCACTTCCTTTTTCTTCACTTATATCTTCATATGCTACAACATCTCGGTTATGTTGCCTTCTATTGTACTATATGTATTTCATTACCGTCGTCTTTGAAAATCCATTCATTTATCAAGTGAATTTCGAACAAGGATTGCAAAAATTTAACAACTCTAACATCAAAAGCACAATATTCCATGGCATTTAAATAAATAACACAGGACGAACAACAACAACAGCAAGGTGTACCACACGACAACAACAAGTATCAATAGAGTACATGTCTCTATATCTCTCTATTGATGTACGTTTGTGTTGTATCTTTGTCTCAATGTCCGTCATACATACTCGTATTATACAATATATTAACATAACATGTGTGATATGCGATATATTTCATAAGAATAATAATAGCAAGGATATTTCAGGAATGCATTTTAAGAGCAACCATTATACAAATAAATTAAAAATATAAATAATTTTATCAAAGGATTGATTGAGAAAATGATAGAAAATTTAACAATTTTGTAACCAATTGTTAATTTTCGTGAAAATTGGAAAAAAATAGATAGATAGATAGATAGATAGATAGATAGATAGATAGATAGATAGATAGATAGATAGATAGATAGATAGATAGATAGATAGATAGATAGATAGATTCGTTCTTTATTTATGTGTGTAATAATTATTTAAAATTTACATTTATTGATTTTTGACGTTTTTAAGGAACGCAACATATGTTAATTGGCATGGCTACTTGCCGTCTGCCTTGATATATTTTCATAAAAACAAAACAACCCTGCCATTTACAACACCCACATGCCCCGTTTTACCGAGATAACAACTCATTCAATGTTTGAATTGTCTCAGGGTCCAATACATAAATAACGTAAATTATTATGTAAAAATTATTATTAATTATTAAATTCGTTTATCATTATATTTCTGTATTTTATAGCTATTTTTACATAATTTAATAGATTCACTCAATTATTATCTCTTACACCGTTCAAAACATCTATAATTTCGTTTTCTGATAGTTGATATATTTCCAAGTACCTGCATCTTAATTCTCTTAGTACCGGACATCTGACAGGAAAATGGTGTATACTTTCTTTTTCTTTCATATCGCATAATGTGCACAATTCGGGTTCTGCCTTGTTGATGTCGACTCCATTTAACCACAGGAGATCACTTGATGACTTCATTATACCACGATACTGTAACTTGCGTTTGACTATAGTTACACAGAGAGAAAAACGCCGGTCTAAGAACAGCACGGATTGTACTTAATTCTAGAACACACCAAATTGAGTTGCACTTGGTGTAAATGTGCTTGAAATAAATAAGATTTGCACTTAAACTGAAATTCGAGAGGAAGTTAACTTGAATCAAGAACAAACAGGCATGAATTGAGAACAATGTGAGCTTATCTCGCAGCTGTTAGAAAAAGATAGAGAAAATGTTGTCATTACAAGTGAAATGTTCTCACTTCAAGCATGTATTTTCAAGAACAAGAAATCTTGAATTAAGTTTGATTTGTTACGCTTTTCATAACCCTTTGGACTTACTTTAACAACAAGGAATCTTACTTTAAGTACGTTTTCTGTTCATTAAGACACCATGCGGTCTTGTTTTAAGACCAAAGCAACTTATAGTGAGACCATTTTGTTCTCAAATCAAGAACGGATTGTGCTTCGGGGTCTGAAAAGTAGAACGAAATGTGCTTGAAGTGAGAACATATATTCTTGAAATCAGACCATTTTATTCTCAAATCAAGTACAGATTGTTCTTTAAGGTTTAAATATGAGAACGAATTGTACTTGAAGTGAGAACATATGTTCTCAAAATTAGATCATTTAAACAAGAACGGACTGTGCTTGAAAAGTAGAACGAATTGTACTTGAAGTGAGAACATATGTTCTCAATATTTTGTTCTGTGTACTTAAATCGACACCATTCGGTGTTGAAGGTGCGCTAACACGAATGTTGTTTTGCCTTAAGACCAAATTAACTTAAACTGAGAACATTTTGGTCTTAGTGTCATTTTCAGTTAAGTCACAATGATTCTCAAACAATTCATGCTTAAGTATATTATAAATTATTTTTTTATTATATGACTGTCTCGTTGGCTCGGAGATTCACGGGTATAATTCCCGTTTGAGTCTGGTCCTTTACTTTTTCTCATGTACTTATTTCTGGACCAAGATGGTCACATTTTGAGAACATACACTCCGCGCCTCTTGAATAGGACACCTAACAAACTTTTTTTTAAAGCTTAATTTTGCAGATCCAGAAAACATAACTTTTTTTTTTTATTTTTTAATGAAACTATAATTTATTCCAAATCAAATTCGGGAGGATTTGTTTTTGTAACTGATACAGTTGATTTGCTAAAATTTTTTTTGGTAAAGTAACTATTAAAAAGCACGCAGATTTATGCGTCACTTGAATAGAACACTTCTTCAAAAAAGTCGTTTATTAAAATTCGTATGTTTCAAACATGTGTAATTCTTCTTTTGGAGTACATTTAATTATTGTCAAATGCATTTGAAATTTTTTTAGTAGTGGGTTGTACCCTCTTTTTGCTCCAAAACTTCACAGATCCTTCTTGGAATTGATTCGTACAAGTGGGCTAAATAATTGAGTGGTATTAAACTCCAAGCTAGTTTGATGGCTTCTATTAGTTCCATATTGCTGTCCGGCCCCATACAGTTTCCGTGTTAACTATCCCCAAACATTTTCGATAATGTTTAAATCCGGTGAGTAAGGTGGTCAGCTTAAAAGAGCCACCTTCTGGCTTTCAATATAGAATTTGGGCAGTGTGGATTGGCGCATTGTCATGACATGTTGCGAGGGTCCAAAAAGGTTGTGGAAGAATGGAAATGCATTTTTTAAGACACCATTGTATGCTATCGCATTCATTTTTGTTGTCAAAAATTGTAACTCACAGGTGCCGTAATACGAGATCGCTCCCCATACCATGACACCCCCACCCTTGCTATGTAAGCGGTCCAAATGATGGGCTTCCTTTCGTAGGTCATGGAAATAATAAGTGTAGCCATCGTGTCCACCTAAACTGATTTTTTTTTCATCTGAGAATATGATGGACGATACCACTCCATAGTCCAGCTCATATGATTACGGCAAAAAAGAAGGCGTTGCTCCTTTCGAAGTGCATTCAGTGGTGGTTTTTTATTTTTATTGTTAACCTGTTTAAATGTTCAGCTTTCGATATTACACACCGAATAGTGGTTAGGCTTGCGTTAAGTCCACATTTTGCCTTGATTTTGGATATTGAGTCATGAGAGTTTAAGGCTTTTCTCAAAATAAGTCGTCTATTCGCATCAGAGAGGACACTTTTAGTACGGCGTTTCCTGTTTTTTCAATATTTTAACTCGTTGGCTAAGAACACCACTTGTAGGCTTATTTCGTTTTTTTTTTTTTGCGATTGTGGCAAAAAAGCTTATATTTTTCCTGTTTCTATCTCCGTTAAGACTTTTCCTCGACCCCCTTTAGTTAAATTTGATATTTTATAATTCGAACTAATCTCAAAAAGCGATTAAACAAAAAAACGTGTGCACACAGCACATGCAGAATGTTTTTGGTTTTTGATGGATATCAAAACAAAATAGCAAAATTCATATAACGGTTTATTTCCAGCGCTCAATTTTTTTTCATATAGACAACTAAATAATCATTGAACAAACACTCAAGATAAAACCGTTAATTGAAATGTTAATTTTTGAGTGATTTGCATTTATACTGACGGTATACTGACGGTGTCCTATTCAAGTGGCGCGGAGCGTATGTTGTCACTTCAAGCACATTTCGTTCTCACATTTAGGCCTTAAAGAACAATCTCTACTTGATTTGAGCACTTTAAGTTACTTTGGTCTTAAAACAAGACCACATGGTGTCGTAATGAACAGAAAACATAATTAAAATAAGATTCCTTGTTGTTGAAGTAAATCCATAAGGTTATCAGAAACGTAACAAGTCAAACTTAATTCAAGTTTTCTTGTTCTTGAAAATACGTGCTTGAAGTGAGAACTTTCCACTTGTTTTGACAATATTTGTGATTGACCGAATGTGCACTTTTTAGATCCAATGTTCTCGATATTTTTTTTTTCTGTGTAAAATATGTCACTACTTTCTTTAAGTCTAAATCTTTGTATATACTCCTTTCACAATTTATTGCCTCATTGGGAAAGAGTAAATAATGAAAGTATTTTAAATGTAAAAGCTTCGAATAGATTTACTTGACAGTTGCCATGAATGGCAGAATTGTCAAAATTTTTGATTGGAGCTATCAGTAAATTCAGCACAACTATTTGTAATGGCTCATTTACACTTAGCTAGTTGGCAAGCTCAAACCCAGCGAGTTAGCTAATTACACTCCAACTCGCCCAGTGGTAAAGATGTAGAGTGTTGCGAGTAGAGTGTTAACAAGCCAACGAGGAAAGTTGACAGCCGTTTAACTTTACTCATTTTCTCTCATAATTTTCAAAAAAAATCACTATTTAGGCAGCTGTGAGTATGCAATTGCGTATATTTTTCTACAAAATTAGTTCGTGCGAGAATTGCTGTTTTAGCTCTTGATATTAAAAAAGAATTAATAAAGAAAACTCAAAAGCACAGAAAAGTGTGGGTAAAATCCTGGATAAGAAAACCTCACATGGTGTATCTACCATTTTAATAAAAGAGTTGAAGAACGAAGATCCGTTGAGTTATCGAAACATTTTCAGATTAAGCAGTACCAACTTTGATGATTTACTGCAAATGGTAGATGGAATGCTTTAAAAGAAAGATACAAAATTGAGTATAGCAATCGCAGTAGTTACAAAATTGGAATACTGGTGATTCCTTGAAGTCTATACAATACATGTTTCGAACATTTCGGGTGGTAAATGGAGATGGTGATGCGAACACATAGCCTATTCCTCCCAAATGTCAACCTCACCTTCACGCGGTACCCCCTGTTCATCACAAACCGAGTAAAGGCGGTATAACCTTATCGTCAGCGAGGAGGAAATTCCTACGCCCTTGCCAGCTTGGAGGCAGACTGGCAGCTTCGGATCCAGTATCGGATGGATAAGGCCAATCCCCTACTCATCTTAAATCAAATCGATTACAGAAACCAAAATAAGCAAAGAAACTTATAATTAAATTGAATTATAATCTGTTTGTTGAGGCCTTTTGTTTCACCTAGGAACTTTGGGAAAATATATATATATATAGAAGAATATTTCATGGCGTTTTATAAACCTTAAAGGAAAAAATTTGAAGAAAAATGTGTATTTTTTCAAAAGAATCGCTTAGTTTTGTTTGGTGCTTATCAGTTTCAAAAGTTTTTTTATTCGCGTCAAGAAAACAAGGAAATGATTTATAAAAATGTTAAACAAAAATGGGCCGAAATGGCTTCCTTGAGGAACTCCAGAGGTGTCATCGACTAGACTGCAAAGAGTTTTCTTTAATTATACTCGCTAATTTATATTTTTAAATTAAGAAGAAATCTGACAAAGAAGATGTGAGAAAGATAAAATTTCTGATCATGATTAACGGAACCAAACGGTTTGCTGAAGTTAATGTAAATAACATTAATTTGTAAATTGAAAACAGAGAAACAAAGAAGTATGACGGAAAGGAGTCTAATAAATGAAGTTGTATATTCTATACAAGAAGGGTTGCAAGAAGTTTTGGTCTAACTAATTGTTACTATTATATTAGTAAAATTATTAATTGTTGTCAATAGAATCAATTAAGTATTTGCATTATTGACATATATGTTTTTTTACATAAAATTATCAAAATGGGTTCTTTTTGTTTTGTTTTCAACATAATTTATATATATCGTTTTCATACTTGGTTCAAAATATTGTATAATTTGTTTGTAAAGTAATGTGTATTCATGAATTCTTGTTGCTTGCATTTGGTAGAATTTTACGTTTATTAACTTCTTAGCTATTTTGAAAAGAAATTTAGAAATCCTTGAAGGGATCCTTTGTCATCCAAGGAATTGCTTTCTTTTGAATCGGTCTTTCTCGTGGCTTTTCATTAGACAACAATTCAGCTGTGCTTAACACTTTGGGTAAGTGGGGAACTGGTACGCGTTTCGCTAGTAGTGCCATCCAATCAGTATCCCCAAACCAGCTATGAAACTTGATGGGCCTGCTGCCACTTATAAGATTACCATATCTTGATAAAGAAATAAGAAATGTAATTGAAAAAATATGCACAATTATAAGAAAATATAAAATGATCTTGCCTCATAGACGTATCAACCTGTAGGAGATTATATACGAGATTCTTTAAG
This sequence comes from Amiota communis, assembly GCA_037043315.1. Lineage (NCBI taxonomy): Eukaryota > Metazoa > Arthropoda > Insecta > Diptera > Drosophilidae > Amiota > Amiota communis. Next base: position 259,631 of record JBAMAV010000254.1, read on the forward strand.
TTATCACTGAATGTATCTGGCATTCTATAAACCCCATCACAAATAGCAGCATACATTCCCATTATATCGCGTTTGCGATTGACAAACGGCGAAGAGCCATGAACAAACTCAAATAATATGACACCAAAAGCCCACCAGTCCACACTTGACCCATAGGGTTTGGCTTGAATAATCTCCGGTGCCATATATTCAGGTGTACCGCACAAAGTCAATGTGCGTGTATCGACGCGCTATAAACATATACATATAAATATATAGTAAATGGGTCAAAGATTAACAACTTATAACGTGTGATTTTTTTCAGTGTTGAATTTTTGTCAGCTGACACATAATTCGTGACATGTGTCAAAGTCAAATATGCTCAGTTAGCATTGCCATTTCATTGTGGAAAGATTTACACCCGAACAACGCTAGAAAATTAATTTATTTTATTATCACAGTTCGTGATCACCTTCTCGGATGCGTACAGTACGAATAGAGGACAATATTGATGCTGTATCCTCTAGTATCAACGAGAACCGTGATTTGTCCATTCGTCACCTTTCGCAGCAATTGGGACTGTGTTGTTCGACTAGTTGGAAGATTTTACTCAACGATCTTTGTCTTAATGCGTAAAAAATACAGCTGGCTCTAGAACTGAGGCCGGGGGATCTGCCAAAGTGTCGAAAGCTGGAGGAAGTTCCATTTTTTTTATAGAAAAATTGTCTTCAGGGACGAAGCTCATTTCTGGTTGGATGGATATGTCAATAAACAAAACTACCGAATTTGGTCCGATTAGAGCTGACAGTGCACTCAGAAACTGTACTGTTTGGTGCGATTTATAAGCCCGTATTTTTCCAAAATGTCGCTCGATATCGTTCAATGATTTCAAATTTTTTTCTGCCCAAAATGCACGAGCTGAACCTGGTAGAAATGTGATTCCAGCAAGACGACGATACATGACCAATTTATCTCGCTTTATGAACCAGTGTCACCTAGATCTTGAGATTTGAAACCTTTATCCGATAAGCCAATTAAACCTTAGGAAGACAACATAACTCGTATCATTAGCGAGATCCAAGCTAATATACTCGAAAAAGTAACTGAAAATTGGGCATGTCGCATGGACCACCTGAACCGTAGTCACAGTCAACATTTCTATGAAATAATCTCTTAAAAGTAAATAGCAAGCATTCTGTTTATCAACTCAACTCAATGAAAATGCAAACCCTTAAAAAATCACGCATTATTACTTATTATATAATACTCACCTTAGTGAATCCAAAATCGGTTAGCTTAAGGTATCCATCTTTACCAATCAATATATTTTCTAGTTTCAGATCACGATATATCAGGTTCATAAAGTGCAAATACTCTAATGCTAGATATATTTGAGCTGCATAAAACTTCGCTTCCCTTTCACTAAATTTTTGCGATCTAAAATGTTGCAATAGAAGTTAGTATACAAGGTGAGCTTTAGGTATATACAATTTAAAAATCCTTAAAAATGAGTCTCACCTACGGTGGTATGCGAAAAGTTCACCGCCTGGAATAAATGGCAAAACCAGGTAAACATTTATCGAGTCCTTAAAGGATGCAATCAATTTCACAACGAATGGAAAACTTATCGCTTGTAAAACTCGCTTCTCGCTATGCACATGTGATACTTGCTTATGTCTTATAATACCATCCTTATTCAACTCCTTGGCTGCATAAAATTTTTCTGTTTCTTTATCTCTAACCAATAGCTAAAAAAAAATGTCCATCATCGATCGCTAATTTCATAATTATTAATATATAATTTATAAGTAAATTTACCACTCGACCAAATGCACCATGACCCAAAACGTTAATGAAGTTATATGATTCTAAGCCGCATTCCAATGATGGCTTTGCGATGACCCAACGTGATATAAATTCTTCACGAAGTCGTTCTAATGTGTAGTGGTAATCAACATCTTTGGGAATCACTTCTTCATTTTCAATGAAGTCTTCATTAGAATCAGGGGATGGCATTGTTCGCGTCTACATAAATTTTGTCAATACCAACCAAATTCGAAAACTTAAACGAAAATTGTAATTTCTATTACTAACTTCATCCAATATTATTTTGTGTCTGTTTTTTTTTTTTTTTTGAATTTTGTAGGAAAATTTATTTGTATTTTGACATTTTTATTGAATTAAAACGCAATGCTAGGTAAAATCTCTTACTGAGAATTTAGAAATTTCTGTAAGTTATTAACATATCAAAGCAGCATCCTTCAATGACCCACATGGCTAAATGATGTAAATGCAAAACAAAAGCCAATGGAAAAGTGGAAGGTGGAATATGATGGGAAGATGAAAAAAGTAAAGAAAAAGTAGGAAAAAATTTATCAAACAAATTATTAGAAAAGTTTTGTTGTTGATGATGTTTTGCCGCAATCGACATTTCCGTTGTCGCATACAAAAATGGAAGGAAATGAAGTCAAGAGCGTGAGAGAATCTGGAAAGGTGATAAAAGGGACTAAAAGAAAATAAGAACAAAAAAAACATTGAATGTATATTGTAGATAAGATAGACAAAGCTGATCAATGCAACAATTCTATGAGAAATGTCTGTGCTAATGTCTTATTCTATTTGTTTCTTGGTATGTCTGTCTGTCTGCCTAACAGTTGTCTGCTTTTACTTCTTCTACTACTTACATACATATAACATATCTATCTGTTTATCTGTCTGTTATTTGTTGGCTTGTCTGGCAGTTTGTCTGTCTGTCTGTTTGTCATAAGCTTTACCTCAGCCACAAATGAACAAACTTTGGCAAACAACAAACTTATTTATGATGAGCAAAATGAACGAACAAAACAAATCCAATTCGAAGCAAATCCAATAGAAGGAAGGAAACCTAATGAAATTCATTGCGTATCCCGTCTCTCAATATGTGCATCATAGATGGTTGATGGTAGATGGTAGATGATGGTATTGTACTTATAGAAGTAGTATGCCGCCCACGAACCCAACCATACATGCATAGACACACACACACACTGGTACAGATACATTTGTGTTTCTTTGTTGTAGTAAATAACCAATATCTATATATAGTATCTATGTGTACGGGAGTGTATCTGTGTATGAATAGTTCGTCGTAAGTCGCGTGACGTGTACGTGATGTTCATATTTTCATGGATTCAATAATTTATAAATTACTTGTATAGAGAATTTCAACGGTTCATTTTTCCTCCTCCTCCTCCTCGTCTTTCACCATCACCATCACCAACATCTCCTCCTTTTTTCTTAGTTCTAAGTCTTGTTTCTGTACTTCTTTTTCATTTTCATTTTCTTTTCCATTTTTGTTTTTGTTATTGCTGTTAGCAGAAGTTTTTCTTTTAACTTTTTCTTATTAGGAATTTTTGTTTTCTTTCATGGAGAAGTACATACATTGATCTGTGTGGATTTGCAATGAGCACAAAATTCACATGCTGATAAAGTACGTAAGAGATGAGATATATCAGTCGACATACTAGTATGAATATATAACTATGTACACATGTATGATGTATGGAAAACCGAATAGGTTTATTAGGATTCTTTAAGTTTCACTTTGGCATTCATATTACGAACCAATGTTGGTGGTGAGAAACAAAAATACTTACTATATACAATACCATATGTAGACAAGGCAAAATGATGATGATGATAATAACTAAGAATGTTATTCAGTAAAGTTTGAATGGATTGAAATTAGAAGCTTGAATTGGGGATTTATTAAAAAAAACACATACCATAAATTATATCATAATTCATCAAAAAAAAAAAAAAAAAAAGAAAGAAAACATTGGACCATAGAATAAAGTTCAGAAAAGGCGACATTTCATTTTTGATACACAAGTAAGTCTTTAATGGAGAGGTGTAAATACTTTCTACATCGAACAATACAAATAGTAGTCAGAATGAACATTGCCTGAAGAAGAGGTAAAACTTCCCAATGTAATACTTTAAATATTTCCTTGCCGATTCTTGTTTCATGCGGTCTTGGGACATAATTAGCTAGTGCCGTCTTGTTTGGAATTATGCTTCTTTCACGTTTCTTCTGAACACAAACCGATCATTTGTGATGCAATGAGTTCCCCACATACATAAGGATTTTATTAAAACCATTATTTATTTCTTTATTTTCAGGTTTACATTGTATACATACATACTTATATTATAAATTTAAATGAACGATTCTTTTAAATATATAAATACTAGAGTACCCGGCGTGCTTTGCTAAGCTCTCAATGTGATGTTAGTGAGTGATACTATCCTCTTTTACTACTTTTGAAAAATCAGCCGAATCAAATATTAATTTTGACATAATTTCCCGATATATTTGACAAAGGTGACTTGATTGATTTTAAAATATCTTTCTAAGCTTTATAATCAAAATATTGCCAACCAATTTTTCGACAACAGCAAGTTCGACTCACACCAAAATTTAATGAAACACTTTCAAGACTATGCTAGAGATTCCCTTAAAATTTCATCAAAATCGGTTCAGCAGTTTCGACATCCATAAGCGACATACATACATTCAATTTTATATCTATAGATTTATATAAATGTATAAATTACTAGCTGTGCCATGACTTCGTAAGCGTGGTATTCGAAATATGTTTGCAATAGCAGGAAATTTGTTAACTTTTTCCCCAATTATCTGATATTTAATGTTGGCGAGCAGCAAAAGAGGAAAACATTCGAAAATCAGCCAAAAAGTCGGCAACAGATTTGAACATATGAATATCTTTTCATTTAGTAAATCGATTTCGATAAAATAAACGCTAAATGTTACTCGAAACTTGCTACAATACACCTGTCAAAACCGCATTCACATAGGTAAAACCGTTTCAGAGATTAGCGTGCACAGCCAGAAAAAGGCTTACGATTTTATATATAGATAGATAGATCATCATAGATGTATCTGGTAACGGCTCTGCCAATTTGGCTAATATTTTTTTTTGTTGTTGTGTTCGCCTGAGTGGTTTAAGGAAAAAGACAATTCGAAAAACCCAAAACGAACAGCCAAAAAATAGGAAAATCCAAATCAAAGTGTGCAAGAGAGATGCCACATGGCATGGTTGCTAGATGAGAAAATTTTGTTCATTTGTTTAGTGATGCAGTGTTGCCATATGCATAGAAAAGGAACATAGCATCTGCTTTTTCCCGCCGTTTGTAGCTTTTTTTGAGATATGATTGCGGGAAAAAATGTAAATTAGTGGGCAGCAGGAATTCTGGCTTTTATTTAAGAATGTTATCGGCTTTTTCCGTTTCTTTTAATGATTTATTGATATTCAGAACATTTTTATCTTAAAAGTGCCATATCTTAGTATTTTAATCGTATGATTTTCACAGTTTGAGTGATAGTTGCAAACAAAAGAATCATGCAAAAAACTTTTCAAAAAATACCGTGAGACTTCGCTACAAAACCCGGAGTTTAGGGCTTGGCTTCGGAAAAATGTCATGGATCGATTCGAGTCTACTGCAGCTATTGCAAATGCACAATTATGCAAAGCTTCGTGATCTACGCGCCCATTCTGCTACGAAGAAGCATATAAGTTAATTAATTTACACTTGACATACATATTTATTGAAACGGGTTGTGCCGGCATAGAAAATGTTGTATGGACTACGAAATACCATACAGCTACCTAAGCCTTAATGGCACAACTGAGGCTTACGACTCGAACAATGAAATTGTTAATTTAGATGAAGTATTGAAATATCATACGAAACATAAAAGAAATATCCTCTTTTTTCAACTTTTTTTTACTTATGATCCCGCTAGAAACAGCGTTTTTTCCTTCTGAAAAATTGTCAACACTGCATATTATGTTTGTTTACTGGTGCAGAGCTGCCATATGCATAAAATGTAGTGTGACTTACTCCGGTTCTAATATATAATCTAACTTAAATCAAAGAATCTTAGCTTCAAGGCTTTCGACTCATCTGTCTTATGGTATAAAAAGAATTTAACTAATTTATGAAGATTAAAAAATATATAGAGAGTATGTAACAGATCCGACTCAAAGGATTATGTTAGATTCTTTGATTTTATAACAATAAAATATCTTAATCCTGGATAAGAATATGCTTAATGTGTTTGAAATTTTATTAAACAAAAATAAATAAAATATGTTTCTTGTATCTTATACGACAAGTAAGTCTTCTCGATCTGGAATGCAATCAATGATTGACTTATGATCACTTCTTCATGTGACCAAGAAGCTACCACCCCCTGGCAGTACCTTCGGCCACTACATAAACAAATATTAACCGTCGATGCATCTGACACAGTATGGCATGATAGATTAGTACACAAGCTAATGACTACAAACACACCATTTTGCTTAATAAAAATTACACAGAGCTTTCTCTCCGATCGAATATTATTTATCGACTTTTAAGGAGTCCAATCGAGTGTCCAGGGATCGGTCTTGGGATCCATTTTGTATAATTTATATACCCATGATTAACCTGTACTGGAAAACTGTAACATATCCGTTTTTGCAGATGACACTGCCCTTTACTGTACAGGAAATAACTTTGCCGAAATACATAGTACACCGCAACGTTCGCTATTCTACCTAGAAATGTATTACAAAAAGTGGAAAATTAAGCTGAACGCTGAAATGTCCTGTGCAATTCTCTTTTCTAAGAAAAGAACAATTATCCACTTACCAAACTCTAATCTTAGAGTTATTACCAATGACATACCCTGGACCAAACAATCTAAGGTCTGTACTTCCACAGCAAACTTACTTTAAAAATCTTCAGCCAATACGCTGCACAAGATCAAACTACCTGCATGCTCTATCCTTTGATAAATAGGAAGTCAAAGTTGTCAATTCATAACAAATTGATTATCTTCAAATCTATATTTGCCCCTATCTTATTATATGGATCTCAAATTCACCCAAAGCGTCTGCAAATCGCCCAAAATAAACTTCTTAATTTACTCCTTAATTTACCCTTTTATTTTTCAACTGATCTGCATCATAAAATACCCCATATGCATACAATAAATTCAAAAATCTGTCAATCACTAAATACAAAAATCGCATGAACTTATATAATACACAATGTGATATAATTGACTAGTCACACCAAGTTCCACAACGAGTTGTTAGTTGTTAGTTCGTTATGGGTTTTGGTAATGGGTTCTAGTTGTAAGTCTTTATTAAAGTTTTTGTTTTCCCTCTTTCCTAAGTCATAATATATTACTATACTTTCTATATCTCTTTATTTGTTAATAAGTACTCTTATTAATATCAATAGTTGTGAAGTTAATGTAAAACAATACGAGGGCTGCTATTTATATTTCGGGAATTGGCAATACTAATGCCAATACGTAAAATCTGGCAACGCCATAATAAACTTAGTCATTTCTTAGCACATATGTACGTACAACGTTTTTATGTACAATTGGTTTTTGTTTTGTTTACAATAAGTTAAATAAATCAATTTGGCAAAACAATGGAAATTTCCCGAGAGGGTTTTCGTTGGATTATTTTTCACAACTTTCGACGTGGATTATCCCAACAAGAATGTGTCGATGAACTTAGTTCTTTGTATGGTGAGAAAGCATCATCAAAAACGACAGTTTATCGCTGGTTTGCAGAATTTAATCGTGGTCGTAGTTCAGTCGCTGACGAGCTCCGTGAAGGTCGTCCAAAATCGATTGTTGTGCCACAAAACATCAAAGGTGTGCGTGAACTGATAGAGCAAGATTGACATATGACATATCGTGAGATAGAGGCATCCTTGCACATTAGTTCCACTTCAATATATTCTATTTTGCATGAACACTTAGTTGTAAAAAAAGGTTTGTTCTCGTTGGATACCCCAAAGAGTAAGAAAATGCTTAAAAAGTTCGACCGTGGTGCTTCAAAAGACGTTTATAAAATCGTGACAGGGATGAATCATGGATATATGTGAATGAACCGGAAACAAAACAGCAATCGACCGTGTGGGTATTCCAAGACGAGCCAAATGCAACAAAAGTTGCACTGCGAGGCAAATGGTCGCCTGTTTCTTCGGAAGAATGGGTCATGTGGCCACTGTTCCGCTAGAGCAACGTAGGACTGTCAATTCTGATTGGTACACCACCATTTGTTTGCCGAAGGTCTTCGGAGAAATTCGCAAAACCAACTGCCGAAGACGAATCATTCTCCATCATGACAATGCGAGCTCTTACACATCTCGGCAAACAGGTGAATTTTTAAGCAGTCAAAACATCGAATTGATGACTCATCCGCCCTACAGTCCTGACTTGGCATCCAATGACTTCTTTTTATTCCCTCACATCAAAAAAAAAACTGCGTGGTCAACGATTTACGAGCGCCGTGGAAGCAGTTGAAGAGTTCAAAAACCATGCTTTGGGGGTGTCTCAAGAGGAATGGAAAAATTGCTATGACCAATGGTTCAATCGCATGCAAAAGTGTATTGATCATCAGCGGGAATATTTTGAAAAACAATAAAGCCATTTTCATTAAAAAAATGTTTGTTCTTATTTGCTATTCCCGAAAAATGTACTTAAGTTGATTTGCAAAAATAACATGTTACGGTGAAATAAATCAATAGAGGAAAACAAAAGAAAACTTAGCGATTGCATTGCATTCTAAAAGCAGAGTCACTATAATTCCAAACTACAAACACGTAATCAGCAGCTGCTTCTATGTCATTTTCATCAGCATCGCCGTGTATTTGACCAAACGCAAAGTCTCAGCCATAAAATTCTTACAATAAAGAAATCATGCCGCTGACACATGAAGTTGGCTTTCCTATTTCGGTCCTTCATAATATGTACAATACCTTAAACGTGCCTCATGCTACCATGACAAAATGATTAAATAAAAGCAAGTGATACCCAATATTTACACTGAGTCTGTGTCTAAATAACACAACCATAGACTTGTGGGATTGTTGTTGTAGAATTAGACTCGAGTTTGATAGGCTATTCACACCTAACGTGAATCGACCATTGAATCGGATAACAGCCACAAAGAAAATTGTCAGTTGCTGTTGTGAAATGTGAATTGATTCACGTAGATTCAACAATTGAATCGGCATTTGATAGAGTTGGAAAATTTTCGGTCATTTCCGGTTAGGAACTGTCATTTTCGAAAGACTTCCGCTCTTTTTTTCTTCCAAATCAAAACAAAAAATAGCTGATCATGTCACAACTTGTTAAAGTGTGTATAAGGAACATAAAAAAAACAGCTGTTCATGGTCCAGAATCGCCGATGTGAACGTGAAATCGATTCACAATGAATCAGTTCAGTGTGCATTTTGTTCTATATCATGTATTTTTCACAAATTTACATTTCTCAAATTTGCCACAACGTTCTACTTGTGTGTATAACCAAAACGAAAAACATCTATATTTAGATACAAAGACACAGTGTAAACACGCTGCGTCAAAACAACGATTTTAACACAGTGAAATTGTACGACAATTGTTGACGACAGTGGTAAACGGAGTTCATCGGAGTTTATGTGTCAATGATTTTCTAGTCATAGTGATTGCAATTCATTAACACATAATCATTTGTTTTGTTCGTATATAACCATAATCTATAATCATATTTGTTTGTCGGCTTCAGAAACATCAAAAAATTGTCAGAGTAATTATCTTCTTTTTCGTTAACATTTTTCTTTATGCTCTTTAAAATTCTTCATGTTTTAACCTCAATTACAATTAAAAAACTTTTTGTCATAAAGTCCAAATTAGTCTTATTCATAATATTTCCCAAAAGTACCTTCAATCATAAATGGTTGCCAGATTGTTGAAGCGACCTATGTGAGACACTACCATAAATAGCCAGTAACCTGGTTTCTTATAAAGATAAGCAAATCTCATCGTCAAGTAATTCGTTTCAACTACAAACTCAATGCTCAGCATTGTTCAAAGGGTTTTTTATTTAAAAAACTTTACATTTTTTATTTATTATATTGTTTGACGTTTCGTCGATGGCAAGAATTAGAGTAGAACACATCTGCCACCAAAGTGCAAGGGTTTTTAGTAAATATTTGCAAAGTTCAAGGAATCAGCAACATTGAATTTGCAGTGTTAAGAAAAGTTAAGAAGAAAATCGTTAAAAAAATGTGTTAAGAATTCTAGCAACGTTCTTTAAGATGTCATTTTCTATCATTTCATCATGAACTAATTTCAAGTTTTGTTTCTTAGCTTTTTCTTTTCTTTATGTTTTCTCCAATTGTTTTTCCTCATTTTTTTTTCTTGTGTTTCATAAGTTTATCACAGTTGTTTGTCCTTCAAACGTATTTGTATCTGCAGCTTACCATTGCTTGGTTGTTTTATCTTTTAGTTTTTGACACTAACATTATTTAGACTTTCTTTTGGACATGTTTTTTTCTCTTGTTGTTTCGTTGCAAAAGCAAAAGCAAAACTTAATACCTCAGAGAGAAAGTCAGTCAGTCAGTTTTATTAAAGATATCACCACCCACATGTAAGTGTAGATACTGAAGAAGTCAATAGTGCGTACATGCAACACTAACATGCTACATGCCACACACATGACATACAAAAATGCAAGAGACTCTGCAAAAGTGTAAAAAGCGAATGAATTTGGACAACAATGAAATGCTTTTAGCGAACGAAATTAAGTTAAAAACACACACAAGGAAGATAAAAGTGAGCAACACTAAAAATAAAATAAAATAAAATGAACAATAAACTATTGAATGTGTAGAAAGAAAAGGAATAACAAAAAAAAAAAAGAACAAATTTGCTCAAGTAAAGAAGCCTTTTTCTCATCTTTAAATTTATTTATTAATCAAATATTCTGTGAAGTTATTTGAAATAAACCTGCGTAGTGAGAGATCAAAGAATCCAATCGTATTCAGATCTTCGTAATTTTCTTCACTTCTATTGATTTCAATTGTGATCCAAATGTGGAAAGCTTTTACACATTTCTTAAAAACGAAAAGAAAGCAATTGACACAAACATGGATCAATAATCAAAAATCTTATGCGATTTCGTAATGATGGATCTAATTTTCTATTTAATTAGTTTTTCAACAGCAAACAGCACAGCCTCATGAAAAATTATTTGTATATTTTTTGAAGATTTCATCCTTTGAATCCGTGAGTGAAACTTCCATTATTCATAAGATGATTTTTTATATGAGTTTTAAAATTCTTTAACATTTCGTCTTACAGACCATACACATTGTCACAGCGGCCTACAGGGAAAGATGGTTTCTTTGAGTTTTCGTTTCTTTCGTTCTTTTAATTCTCTTGCCGCTCCCGAAGTGGGCGGATCGATGCGCACTTGATATTGATAAATTTCTGGATTATTCTGCTCTCACTTTTGCCTTTCGGCCTATAAGACCGGTGTTAGCAATATCGAAACTAATAGAAAAAACTCAAATTAGGGTGATAGGACCTGCAAAAACTGCAACATGTATTATTGATGCATGGAAAGGTTTTATCAATTCAAAGATTATAAACATGATCGTCATAATTATTACAATAAAAATATTCTCAAAGCATTACTTATACAATTTAATGAAACAATTGCATAAATTACAATATTTTTTTTAATTTTAATTATTATAAATTACCAAGTTTTTCTTTTTTTATTTTAAGAAAAATTAATATATTATAGAGAAAATAATAAACTATCAGAAAACTAAAAAAATTTCCACGTTTATTAACTCTACGTAAAGAAATTAACATTTTTTACACTGCGGTCTCGCAGATCGTGTAAGAATTTAGCAAGGTACAGTGGTCACAATTGTATGGAGCCAGCGACCTAAAATACTTCCAGTAGAGATATCAACCTGAAACGTTCGTTACATCTTTGTATAAATGAAAGAACTATTGAATAAATGGGCCCTTCTACGCCCACCCCACCACCAACTTTCTAAAGGAATTTTTTTTTTTTTTGAATGTATTTAGACATGATGAATATAATGTTAGAACAGAAAAAGAAACAAGCTATACTAATTATAAATACATTTTCAGACTGTCTCTACAACGAACTCTCAACAACGATATATATGGTAATTGAAATTCATTTTTTGATGATAAAAGAAAATTATTTGAAAATAATTTGCCACATTGTGCATTACTGTGTTTGCCCAGCGGTTTTAGTACAGCAGATTACACGACGCTCGGCACATTTTGCCAGCTGGAATGAACACTATATAATCTTAAAACGCTGTGCAAAGGAAGGTTAAGTTAGAATTTTTTATGGATTAGTGGATCACGCTCAGTGATGTTTCCGGGAGTGACTATTTTTGTGGACTATAAACTGCATGTGACCTGGAGCTTACAGAAGTTTGGAAAGCATTTTCTTTATCTCAGGCGGAAGGAGAATATTATTTAATCATAACCTGATTTCATTGACGGTGGGTATTCATTTTCATCAATTCAACACCTTATAGATTTTTGTTTTTTTTTATCATGGATCCCCGGTAGTTAGTGTGCTGTCTTCAGTTTTAGGTATACTTAATATATCATTGATTTCTATAAAAGTCTACGCTACAGATAACTTAGTTTTTATCTAATGAATTACAAAATTGAATTTGTTGTACATTATATTACAAATTGTCTACCCTAGTACATTAGTTTCGCATGAGTACAAACCGCTGGGAAAATAATTAGAGTTAAAATAATAATTAGTAAATCAACTTTCCAATAACAAAACTTTTAAATTGATACAAAAACAAAAAAACAGCGAGAAATTTGCAGACAGAATGTGAAATGAAAAGGACAAGGGAAACAAAAAAAAAAACAAGAAAAAATATAATAAAAGGTCAACAAAAAGACACACAAACACACATTAAATGATAACAAACTCAGCAATAAAACAACAATGGCAACTTCATAAGTAGTTAAGCAAAGTAAAGTTAATTAAAGCGACAAGATACATGATACATTAATAATAGAATTCATGATAAATAAAGATACAAATTTTTTTTTTTATAATATGATAGATTGTAAATTAATAGTAAAAAAAAATACTTTAAAAAACAAACTTTTAATTAATTGCTCTGAAAAGCAGGAAATAAACTTTGAAATAAATCAAACGAACTTGCATATGATATTAGAGCTTGTCGCGATATATGTATATCTTTGGAAATGAATTCTAAGTATAAAATGTCAGAGTTCCTTAATAATTTGCCAGCGATCTTGTTGCCAATATAAGCCCTATAGCAAATGTAATATTTATTTTAGAGTTAGGTGCGATACACTTCCAACTGCACCGGTATCATAACTGACACTTAGTACTTAACATTTGCTTTGCTAATCATTTTCTGAATTTTTTGTATAGAAAAATACAAATTTCTAGATAAGTAGTTAGAATTACTTACGTCAAAATACGACATATATGTGTATATTCTCTCGAGATTTTCGTGTGTAAATTTAAATTTATCAGGAGAAGCTTTTATATCATATACAATCGAATGCCAATAAGTGGATCTAATTCAACTTGCAGGATTTACACTAACAAACAAGGTAAGTTAAATAAAATCTAGTCAAAAAAAAAAAAAAATTCAAAGAACAAGACGATTGAAAGAACATTTATTTCGGTTCACCGAATCTTACATTTCTCGTACACAAAAACCATATTAGTTTAAATAGATATTATGCCTCTTATAGTCGATTTAGACAAGCCCTGCATGTGCACCCACGATGATACGCTTTGGTGTTTAGACAAGCCATTTCGTATCATTTAAAATTGTTTTTTGTTTTGAATGTGCATAAGAAGAAGAGAACGTTTGTTGAATTGAGGGACAGTAAATAAGAAAAATAATAAAAAGACATTTTTAAAATGGAAAATATGTTATTTAAAAGAATTATTAATAATTGCAAGCACGCTGGTACGTTTAAATACAAATTTAAAACACAAAAAGATAAGAAGACTGACAATATCTAACCGGAAATGACAAAAAACTTGGCCACACTATCAGACATTTCCCAGCCCTGGTCTGCATCAAAGACGCATCAATGCATGATGCGACACAGACTCGCGTCACATTCTACAACAACAACCCCTGAATGACGTCATTTTCCTTGTGGTTGTTGTCGATTGTGATGCGAGTCTTTGGTCGCATCATGAGAGACTCGCATCATCGCCCTGTCTAAAACGGCTATTACTGTCCATGTCCTCTTTAATCACCACCCCAAGTTATGTGCTACTTGAAGCATTTGGTGCAACTTTACTCTCACGTGGTGCCACTTTTTGGATAAGCAATTCATATGATGTCTTGCAAACTTCAATCTTACATCGACGAGCTTCTTTGTCAAATGGTGTTAACTTTCTGGACTTATATTTTCTATTAGACGGCGACCAATTGTCACATCACAGACCGACAAATTTTGTTCAATCAATTTTGATAACGTCAAGAGAATGGCCTTGTTTTATCGCACAATCCGTCTGTCGCCTAATAATGTTGTCTTGGGCGTGCCACCATATGAATCGGGTAACTATAAGTCAGGTCACCAAATATCATTGGTTCAGTGGATTCAACAAAAATTTCAATTTTCTTAACAATAATATTTCTATAACTAACAAAATTTATCGAAGAACATATAATGGGATACAGAAGCAATGGGATTTTTATGCTTTCCTATTCTTAACATAACAAAAGTTATCAATTCGTAAGACAAAACTAATCAAATAAGTGTTTATACCATTAGGATATGATGCACTACTATTACAGAACACAACTGTACATAGAAATCTGTGTCGAAAATTGTGTAAATTGAATTTGAACACTATTACACTATTCACCGCTTCAAAACACGTATTTCAACTAAAAAATTTTCAAAAAATACAGCATTCAAACAAAGTTACATATATCATTTTAACTTAAGATTTTTCAAGTATCTAATAATGCATATGCTGAAATATCTTTAATGGTGATAGTTTTTGGTAACATCTTTCATTGTTTCTTGAATATTTTAACTGAAAAGCTTAAATCGATTTAAGTTAAAAGTGAAAACGAACTGCATTTAACGGAAACTCAACGATGTTCGTCTATCTTAATTTAAGCAGAAGAACTTATATCTACTTACGAATGGCAAGTACAAATTTTTCGTTTCAACAAAAGCGCTTAAGTTTACTTAAGAAGCTCTTATACACAAAATTAGTTTTAGAAGAAAATCTTAAGTTCAAAACGATAAATATACAGATTTCCTAATAGTACACATATTTTAAAAAATTTATCTTTATTGATTCAGTGTATCTAAGATTAAAAGCATTGAAATAAAACCAAACAGAAAACATTTCAAAAACACAAAAAATTGTGGAGCAGCAAAACCTTATAGACCATCAATCCTGGCTTGACCACTGTTTGCACCGGCTCTCTGTGATTCAACCAAGACTGTTTTCGCTTGACGTTGTCATAAATGACCCACTTTTCATCATCAGTCACCATCCGCTTCAAAAATGTGTCAATTTTGTTGCAAATCAGCAGCGATTCGGAGATGGAAATCCGGTACATGAGGTTTTTTTGTCTTAACTCGTGTGACACCCATACACATAGCTTCTTGTTGTATCCATATTTATTAAAGTGGTTCCAAACGATTTCTTGTGCAATGTTTAGCACTTGGGCAATTGAAACTGTGACTTGATGATTTCCTTTATCTCATTGACTTTTTCGACAATTGGCCTTCCAGAGAATGCTGCATCTTTTATATCAAAAAAATTACAGGAATGAAATCGAAGAAACAAAATTGCACATGATTGGCTGTTAATGTATCAGGTCCAGAAACACTATTTACATTCTCAGGAGCCTGGCTTTCGTCTTTATCGAAGAAAAAACTGTAAAATATTGCGTATTTTCTGTTTGCTGGTGTCCATCTTTGACACGCGCTCAAACAATACTAAGTCAAGCAATCACAAAACTTTCTGAGTAGTTTTTTGAGTACGAAATCTTATCTATAGCGTAACCCACATAACGCATAGCACCCACTTATACAATGCGAGATTACTACAGCCATATTTTGGAAAAATAATGGATTTCTACACCTATATTTTAGCTTTGTTTTCTGCTGAGTCTTGCCTTTGTAGTGGATTTAAATCTGCTTAATCTGTAAAATTAGCTTTGATCCCTTTTCTGAACCGCTCCTTTTATACAAAATTTCTCATGCTTTGAAGATTCTTCGAACTTTCGACAACTTCTGGCAAAACTAGCGCTTCGCAATGATCATAGAGAAACATTATCGTTGATTATTTATTTTTCTTTATTTTTTTTTATCATTTCATAATAAACAACATTAGAGGCAAGACCGGCAATATAAAATAAATTGTAAAAAAACTAGTGGTCATCGGAACGTTTTTTTTTTGACACACAGAGGCGCTGCTAGGTGAGGCCTCTTTCATTTCCCAGTCAGAAAGAAAACGATAAATAGAATGAGATCTAAGGCAACAATCGAAAACATTATAATTTTAAAGTCAAAATAAAGTATTTTAAGATATAACAATATATTTAAATAAAGTGTGAGTATGAAGTGTTTTTTTTTTTCTTTTTCAATATTTTATCGTATATCTTATTTTCTGTAAGAGAGAATTGCAACAGTAGAAGAAAAGCTTATACTATTATGGGACAAATTTTCGGTAAACTGCAAAGTTCCAGTGATAATATGTCAGTAGTCTTGGCCGGTGGAAGGAAACGCAGACGGAGCATGGACTCCCAAGGTGGAGCATCTGATCAAAATCAAAGCGATAATGATGCGCCGAGAAAGTAAGAAGTTCAACATTTAGTATGTAAATGATACTGATATTCTAATCTAATGGATTTTTTTGTTATTTATTTAATCGAAAATATAGAAAAAGGTTACTGACCACAAATCAATACATATATCAGGTTCTATTTAAGGAGCAAAACGATTCCGACGTTGCTGTTAGTGCTTTGAATAAAATTTGGCATCTACATAAAGTGTATATTAAACAGTCAAAATATTTCCATGCAATGTTCAATGGTAACTGGCAAGAGGCCACTCAGAAAGATATAAACATACAAATTTTAGATGAACGTATAACCATTGAATCCCTTGATGCTGTCTTCGGTTCATTGTATTCTGATGAAATTGAAATTGATCGAAACGTAGTTATCTCACTGTTGGCAACAGCGACATTTTTTCAGTTGGATGGCATCATTGAGAAATGTTCAGAGGAGATGATCTTATTGACAAGTCCAGAGACTGCAAATGAGTTTTATGAGGCGGCGTGCGAATATGGTTTGATGAGTGTTAAGAGAGCAATATTTAAATGGTTTGAAATCAATTTAATAGCAATTTATCGAAGGAAACAGAAACTCTTGAGAGAAATATCAATAGAGTTAATGACTGCTCTAACTAGTAGTCCCGATTTGTATGTATCCCAGACAGAATTCTCACTATATACTTTATTAAGGAACTGGATCTTTTTACGTTTACATCCAAATTATGATCCGGAAGATCCCGAACGTATGAATGAGGATGTGGAAATAACTCATTGGACATTTTTCGCAAATCGTGATGAGGAGCAATCATTTCTAGCAACCCCTGAGGGTTATCCTTATGTAAACACATTTAAAAAGTTGCGCACACAGTATCTTACCAACAACTTTATGGAGTTGAAGATTATCTACAACGATAATATTATACCGAGGGAATGGTTATATAAACACATATGTGACCATTGGTATTCATTACTCAAAATTGATCATTATCGTGCTGATGGGTGAGTAGTTTATGAAACAGAATGGATTCAATATGTTGAAAAGATTAATCAATTGATTTATAGGCTCTCCGTCCATAGTCCCCATAATGTTGATGATGAAGTCTTCTCACAGAATGCTATGCGTTGCGGCCATTTGTTGTTTGAACCAGGTAATCATAATTGGCGTTGGACTGGATTCAACTTCGGCTTGGATCTCTTATTGATAATGAATGCAAATCGTTTGATTATACAACGACATCTTTGTAGTGAATCTGAGCGTATATTAACCCTACGAGCAAAACGTCAATTTATGATACGCGCCACAGTGACATCCATAAATGCCGAACGTCAGCCGCTATATACACAAACCACAGAAATCAAAACATTAGAACTTGAGATGAATGAAGAAACTGAATTGATGGTTTTAGATGCAATCTTATTACATCCTCTGTTGATCTCAGTGAATATGTTAGTGATACCACCAACAAATCTAAGCTATAAAGAAATTGGAGCCGGTTATTGTGAGTCCGAGAGTACGGATTCTGAAACTTCTGCGTAGACAGACATCAATAACAACGCCATCGTCACAAAATCAATGATCATCATTCTAATCGTCATTATTATATAGAATTGAATCGTCATCATCATCATCATCATCATCGTTATCAATATCAAATTACCCTGTTTCTGCATTAATAACTAAAATCAGTCAACATCATTAATAGAGTTGAGTTGATTTGAATTCAGTTAATATGATCTGATCAATTGTGTTATTCTTGTTATCATTTCGTTTAATTTTTTTTCGATAGCATCCATTTAAAATATTTTTCGCAGTTTTAAATTGAAGTAATTAAATATTTAATTATATATGTCACACTTGTGTGCCACATATCGTCATAGTTGAACACTTAGACATACAATACGAATATATTTATGCTAATGAATTCTTAGCCATAACAATTATGCAATTGTGTATCTTCTCTTTTTCATCATCGAATTTTTATTGTAAATGTCTAACAAAGGAAAGTTATTTGAATTAAATTAATTGGCGTTTATAGCAATTTAAAAGAAATAATATAAAAATTTCATCCATTATACTCGTAATATTAGGAAAAGAATAAGAAAAGTTAAGAAAAAGTACTCAACAATAATGTCTCTTGGTATTTATTACTTATACCGAATTCACACCGGACTAAATCACGATGAAGCACTTTTTCGTTCACACAGGATATTTTGCATCATGAACAACTGTTTTTTGTTTTAGTTATACACACACGTGGAACTTTACGAGCAAGTTGGCTAAATTAAAAATACAAATTTGTGAAAACTACATGATTTAGAACATTTTGCAATATATGCAAATGGTTCTTGGAGCTTCCTTTTTCATTCCAGTTACTAATTTTATTAAAATCTTTCAACAAAATTGACAATTTATGTTTTACTTAAATATGTTACGTGCCATCATCAGCTGTAAAAAGGCAGAAATTGACCAATTGATCCGAGTCACATTCTACAACAACAACTACTCAATGACGTCACTTTCCTTGTGATTGTTGCCGAATCTGATCCGGATCAATAGGCAAATCAACATTTAATTGCATCAGTCCCGGTGTTGAAATTATTTTGAAATTATTATTATATCTATATGAATAACGAGCGTTGCCTCTTGCGTTGCTACGTTACCGTCGTGACGGTATGTTAAATGCTATTTTTCATACAATGATGATGTTGTTGTTTTCATATAGATTCGCGCCATATACCGTTTAACTTTAAAACATACAATAAAGCTATGCTTAAATGAACAGTGAGGATGGTTCCGTCAGCTGTAGATAAGAACGCAGTGTCATCCGGATAACCAACAGATTGATGTTCCTTATAATTGGCATAAGGTGTATAAGATTGCAGCCTGTATGCTACCCTGAGGAACTCCGGATCTTATGAATTTCCACTCAGACTTCGCATCAACGTTTTTGACATAAAAGAATCTATCTTCTAGGTATGATCTTAGGAGAAGAAAGTATGGAGCTGGTAACAATCAAATCAAATGCCTGCTTTATGTCCAAAAAACTGCGGAGCAATAACGCTTATTCTCAAAGGTGTCCAAAATATATTGAGTAACTCGGTGACACTGTTCAGGGGTAACATGACACCTCCGGAAACCGAATTGATGTTCCGGGATCACTTGTTTATCATCCAGTATGGGCAACAACCTGCTTTAAAATATTTTTTCCAAAAAACTGATTGGCAAGTAGTTTTTCAGTCTTAACAGGTTTCGGAATCATGATTATCTCAGGACATTTCCACTGGGAAGAGAAATCGTTGAGTTTAAAGATGCTGTTGTAGATCGCAGTAAGTAATTGAAGCAAGTTGGTTGGGAGCGCTCTTATTGCTTCTGCAACAATTCCGTTATATACTGGAGATTTGGTTAACTTGAGGTTTGATGCTGCATCTTGCACTTCTTCGAGTTGAATTTCCCTGATGGGGAGATCTATTTGGCATGCAACATCGAAAAATCCAAGAATGGCATTATTTTCATTCGGGGCACATGAGCTGAAAGGTGTAGAGTCTAATTCCAAGTACTCAGCGAAGGCCCTTGCCTTTTTTTTCTTAGAGGTTCGATTGAAACAACAGCGTTACAAACAGTATAATAAAAAAAAAAAATTATTTATTTGAACTAACTGAACTTGCTTGAAGTGATCGGTAAAAATCTACTGTATAGAAAACACTTACATATTATATGTATACTAGACAGCTGCGTGGCTTCACTCACAACTGAAGTCCAAAGAATGAACTCGAATTGAATTGAATTGAGTGAGAGCGAGGCACGAAATGAATGAAGATGAATGCGACTGTGTTTTGAGTTCGAAAGCCGTCTGCATTCTGTGAAATGAGTTAGAAAGAATTAGCGTGCAAAACGAAATGAAAACTTCAGCATAGCCCAACACATCCGCATTAAATCGAATTTCCGTTTGATTTGAGTGAAGCGTGCGATCGTACAAGGAAATGAGCGGAGAATAAGACGCAGACGTATGTAAGTGGTTGTGTGTACGTATATACGTACTACATATGTTGTTTTTGTTGTTTTCTTTCTTTTTTCCTTACGCACAGCAAAACAACATCAATCCTTTGTTCTTATGCAAAAAAAATGAAGTCATTCGAATTAATTCGAAAACAACCTCTCATCCTCACTCATTCAATTCATGCATCTTTGTGTGAATGTTGTGCGACTGAGTCTGACGTCAGTGCACAAATTCACTCGAATTCTTTCGGCGTCGCATTCTATTTCACTCAGTTTATATTGAACATTGTTGATTCAAACGTAGTTTTTTCATGCAGATCATGCAGACCTCTATGTATACCTAAGAGTAATATTAAAGTTTGAACATTGTGGGATTTTAATTCACTTATAACTTTTCTTGGGAATTCCCATCATTCTGTTTTATAGAATAGGTTAAATTATTAAGGCCTACCCTATACCCTAATTGACATATGTACCTATGTATTTGCTCAGGTAGAATTACACAGTGTGCCAAGCATCGTATGTCGAGCGGACTTCCGCCAAAACTATCTAACAACAACTTTCGCGGGAATATTTCGGACATGAAACGGATAAATAGATAAATAACAATAATAAGTAAAAGAAGAGGTAACCGACGGTTTTACTAACAAACGGCACAAAAACAAAATTTTCGTTATTTGTTTCGCTGTCGTTCGCTCTATTTTTTATTGTTTATGCATTTAGTGCAGCAGCATTACATTGGTTCCAAGTGGCAAAATTTAACAGAGTGAGTAAACAAAAAATTATAATAAAAAGTAAAGTCTTATATTTTCCAATTCTTTCATTCTTTCTTCATCCAGAGGCGGATTTCGACAGGACAACACAAAAATGTTTCCAATACGCTCAAGATAGGATGACGAGAACGGAGAAAATCATCGGCAGACGGAGCAAGGAGTAGTTAATTGTTTTTTTGTTTTTGTTAAAAGGATTAGCCGTTCCTATATTTTTTTTTTTTTAATTTTTAATATAATTATTGTTTCTACCATGTTTATATAGTTGATAATTATTTTTATAGATTAATTATGCATATTGTAAATAGTATTTTTAATTAAATGACATTACTTACGGCCTGCAAATAATATCACTTGAAAAATGCGGGACGCAAACGGTTTCATTGGCGGGCCACAAACGGTTCCATTACCGGCCCGTAATGATAGTTTTTGTTTCCTCAAACTGAGCGACATATGATTCATACGCAGATCATTTTCGGATACCGAAGCGGTAGTTTTACCCACTCAAGACTCACGTAACTCTCATAAGTAATACCATTGACGGATGTTTTGGTATACTGGGTATTAGATAAAAATACGATTTAACACTTCCAAAACCAAATATTATGTGTGAGTTTGTTGCTTGCAACTATAAGCTGCTTTTCAAAGCAGCAGCAAGAATTTGGTTGGTTGCTGTCACTAAAATTGAACCTAGATCCTTCCATTCTATTGAAATTATACAAAATATTGTTGAAATAATGTTGCACATTGTCAAAAATGGCTTAACCACGTTTGGTGCAATAATTTTACCAATCTATTGGATCTGAAAGTGTATCAGAGATGATTTTTCCACGAAACAACATCACAATTTAAATTGACACCAATGCCCATCAAGGAAAAAGATTTAGAAGCAACATATTAATCTGTGTCTTCAATTGAAAATTTTATGCTTCATAACCCAAGTCTTTGTGTTGAATAATTGATGAAGTATCATTAGAAAGGCCAATTAGAATTGAGTTTCTCTTATATGTAAATAGTACAATACATAAATGTAACACCCCACTGCAATGTTTACAAACATTTGACATTATTAAAAAGAAATGGGCTTAAAGAACAATGTATTTTTCAAAGTGTAGAACTGGAAATACTCGTATGCGTGTACGTAAATAAAATTTTAATAAAAGTAATTTATTTTTATATTGCCTTATATTTAAAGTTAGAAAACTAAATTATGTAATGATCTGTGGTTCTCTTTAATGAATTCAAAATACATTAATTTTGATCAATGATGTATTGATATCATAGGATTTTGCCTATAATGAGTGTGTCTATCGCTATTTTTTTGTTTTTATTAGGAGACAATTGATTCATTTATCAATTAAATGACATCCCATATGAATTCTTGGCTGTTCCATCAGTTAAAATTTCATTGTTTAATGACATGAGACAGCAAAACAGATACACATAAATCAAAAATGTGTCTATTGTGAAAGTCTTCAATATTTGAATTTGCTGCCAAAATCATTAATCCTGCAAAACATTGGCAACTAATAGTCATAATTTGTTACTACGACTGCCAATACTCGGCTGTCAAAATGTGTCTTTGCCAATGTAAAACAATGAGTGACACACAACATAGAAGGAATAACAATTCGATTTTGCTCAGTATCACACCGAATCGAGAGTCCTTCAAAAGGGCAAAGTCAACATTAGAAAGAAAGATGTCTAGTGTTGGTTTCAGTTTTGTTATCCTTGTGCTTGATATGTTTTTGATGACTTCTCTCGTTCCGATATAAGCGGTTAATGATAGGGACAGTAACAGCGAAATTCAATCATGTTCTACACGATTATCCTGTTTAAATGCAATAGCACAACGAAGCGATATACGAAACGGCGAATGGACACAATAAATGAATGGAATGGAATATTGAGCCAAGGAAAAGTTGTCTGCGCCGGAGAGAAGTCATGGTGCTAATTTTTTTTTTTTTTTTTTTGTTTTGTTTTCTTTGGTTTTTTTGTGGTAAACTGAAACGAGTTGGTTCCCGGGTAACCGTAAGAATTAATTTACAATCGTTTCCAAAGCCGAGTGTGCCATGCAAGTGCTCAGTTTTGGTGGTGATTTTTTCTTGTTTCCTTTCATAAACTGAAGGACACATTAACATTCTGCAAATGGTTATCACAAATTAAAATAAAATGATTTCATTAAACATTTTGTTTATATATTTTACACCTTTACAATGTACTAAGTACCATAAGGACTTAGTTTCATCAAATCAACCAAAAGGTTTTTAATAAGGAATAATCACGTGAGCTTAAAGGAAGTGGTGTTTACGAGCCCCTACTCCAAGTACCGTTGGCATTTTCAAGTCACGATGTAAGGTCGAATACGTCGCAATGCTTCATTTTGTTTGTTTCTCTTACGATATTAATAAAGATTAAATTAGGGTTATGTACCCCGTATTTCAAGGCTTAGAAACCTTACGGCGCATTGCGATGCCTCGCTTAGGCTGTTCTTATCTTGGTTGTTTGTGTTCGATCTCATTGAAGATCCATCTCATAGCCTAGACTACCACAGGCATCGCTCCCAAGGTCATTCCAGACCTATTGAGCCTCCTTTTCACGACAAAGCAAGTAAGGCGCTCAACTGATTTCTTCATAAATATATACATGCATGTATTAAAAGGTATAAAACCTTTGATAAAACCGAAATTAATTTCTGTTGCTGCTGCATGGATGAAAATACCAACAACAAATTTAACAAGAGAGCAAAAATCAAAAAATAAAAACAGAAAGAGAAACAAAAACATAAAAAAAGCGGATTATGTCGTATACCGTAATATACCGTGAGAGTTCATCAACGATTTCACACCTGTTCGTAGTAAGGACACAAACGAACGTGTGACTTGGGCTTGAATTCCAACATTCAAAACTCAAGTGAACACAAACTGGCCACACAACTTGACAGTTGCCAATTAGAATTTTAAATATCATACCGAGGATCAAACGTATGGAAAAAAGATTGGTTTCAACTTACTGCAGAAGCTGAAATTGAAAGCCAATTGCCAATATCTACGGTCATGTACATTTTCACATACCCACACCTATTGTCATTGCCACTACCATTTTAATTTTATGGTCAACGCTTTCGAAATGAACGTAAAGCAACGTAAAGCAACGCAAAGGAAAGAAACATAAAGTGAAATATTGTACAAGTTGGTCCAGTTCAAATGAGATCCTCTCTTTGGTTTTTTGTTAGGTTTGATTATGTTTCTTATGTATGAATTGTGTGTATAGTATTTTACGGAAAGAATGTCCTTTATTGCGTATGTGTGAGTTTCATGCCGGACGCGAAAATGCACTCAATAAATTAAATGCTTCAGTAGTTTACAGTCATTTAATTCATAACAGACGCTCGCATTCACATCGAATTAAAATACATAAATTGTACAATCGAAGAATTAAATCATCAATGAAGTCTATTAAATTCTATCAATATTCACAATTTATTCTTTGTTAGATGGAAACTGTTTTTCTTAAGGAGAATCCAACTTCAACAAGAACTTTCTAATTTCTTTGAAAAGTGTTTTACTTAAGCGTATTGCCTCTTTGGGTGGCTTTGTGTAGATTATGGAATGTGACTACTGTGTGTCGAAACTGATATGAAATGAAAACATTCTCGGTGAGTGATGATTAGAAGCAGGGTAAAGCCATCAGGCACGATGAGCTTTTGATCTATAAAGACGGTTCCAAGACGGAAGAGGGTACTGGTGTTGGATTCTTTTCAAAGGAGCTAACAACTCAACTATGATACCGTCTACCAGACTGGTGCAGTGCTTTTTAGGCAGGAAAGTTGATAAACACTATGGCGGAGATCCCTAGACAGACATCGATGTATGTTGATGTCCCATGGAATCAAGAGTAAAACTATCCGTAACTCGGCGGCGGCTCTTAACCAAGCTTGGCAGAACTCAATTACACAAATCTGGGTACCTGAACACTTTGCTTTCTAGGTAATGGCCTGACGAATGAGTGTTCTAGAAAGGGTTTGGCACTGATTGCTTCTCTTGCAGTTGCTGATATTCAGTAGCACCTTTTCAGAACTGGAAACGAAAACCAAGAAGCCAGCAGGCACTCTGGCTTTGCTGCCAATCTAAGTATTAACGTGGCATGTTCCTCATCAAGACTTTTGTCATAGCTGTGAAGATGAGAAAGAATCAGGGAGTATTTAACACCTCTTATGAGTTACATAGGTAGTTACCCTGCTCTTCTCAGTACACGGACCCGTCGTCTCCGGAAAACGTTCTTTGATGATTTGAGCAGTTATTTAAAATTTCCATAAGAGGAACTGGCTCCGTGCGTGTATTCTTCAGGTTGGTTTTAGAGGCTAAGATATATCTCTGAGACCAACTAGGGATACCATATTATTTTATTACCCCAAACCTCTACCCCCATTACAAGTCTTCTGGGTAAACACGCGTGTACTCGCAAGTGGGCTTTATAACCTAACCTAACCTAACCTTCACACTAGTGTCCATAGGTTTTATTACTTTGTTGTAAAATCATGGAACCATTCGTCGAAGACCTCTAAAATATACAATATGTATGCAAATTCATATGTGATAAGCATGACAAGTAGTAAATCGAAAAAAACAATACCCAACCGTTCGCTCATCTGCTTCTATGCAAATAATGTATTAACATAAGAGATTTCAGGTTCGGTAGTAAATTTAATACAAAATTCTTATCAATGTTGGGATTATTTTTGCTTTTATTACAATATACTCATAAGTATATTTCAAACAAAACTTCACAAAACGATTTGAAATGACAACACAATGTGAATATTTACTAAAATTCTGGGTAAAAGATACATAAAATTCAATAAGACAAACTTGTCTTGGTTTTCTCTTCTTACTCATGCAAAGCAGCTTTAATTTCCCATTGTAAAATTAATTATTAAAAGATGCCTTTCATTTTAATCTGATAACAAATTATTTAAAAGTAATTTTGTATGCTCGGCTAATGTTATTGTAAAGTGACACTTCCCCTATTGTTGCTAAAATCAATAATTTTTCGAGAACTATTATTATCAAATAATATTGGTATAAAAGAAAGACACAGATTGTCATTCAAAGATATTCGTTGTTTTACAACTTATATAGAATATCATCTGCATGTTATTTGTAATGAATTTTTATTTTTTTACTTGATTGAAGTGCATTTCAATTTGGTGTAGTTGAAGTTTGAGGAATTTTTGCATGTGCGACGTATACCAAATGGAATATTATAAATTAAGAATGATTTCTAACTGAATGAATTTGACAAAAATATAAAATTATATATAACATGTATCTACATATAGGTACTATTGTAAGTGTTAAACTGATGATATATGACTCAGTATCAATAACAAGACCACAAAAAGCTTCTAGCACGCAACATCTCAACACTAAAACAAGTAATTACAATGTATGTACCAATATGTACATATATATATTTATATACGCATATGTTAACAATTAAAACCAATATAAATACAAAACCACAAACTGCCAGAGATGGACCAAAGTCAAAGACCACAAACAGCGTGTGAGGAAATCTATAAGAAAGACATTGAAATCTTTGAAATATAAATGATGATATACGCTAACTTTGGTCTCATCAAAACTTACATACACTTCACAGATAACATGTATTTTTGTTTACTACCTTTCACAATTTGGTTATATGAAATTACGTGTTTTAGTAGAGTAATATCATAAGAATTCATATGGTTATTTAACTAATTGTAGTTCGCAGAATCCTCTATCCCAACTCAACAAAAATATTGTTTAACATGTTGCTGTTTGCATTGAATCAATTAACAAAAAACTTAAAGAATTGTAGGCCGATAGTGTGATTTCTCTTGAACCGGCTCATCTTGGAATTAATTTCTTTATAAAATATATTAAAAAAATTATAAAAACAATTGGTAAATGCAATAAAATTTTTTTTTTAACTTCCGGCAATGGCTCTAAGGAGCTTTATTGTTCATTTTGCTATTAATTCTTGCAGTAGATAGTACTGGCTCTTGAAATATAAACAAAATTGTTAGATAAACTCAAGAAAATTAGATAACTAAAAGTTTACTTTTAGTCGGATGCCCATTCTTTTTGGCACAAATTTTGAAATTTTATGAATCCGGCCACTACAAACCATTTTATATCGTCATCCCATAAATGTCCCTTATTTTATAAGTTTTTTTTTTTTGAGGTCAAAGATGTTATTATTTAAAGACCATTTTTAACAATATTCTTATCATTATTTATACAGTCACCGACAGTTAATCAATCAATTTGCTGTATGCAGTTCAACTGAAAAGTAATTTTCTTCACCCAACTCATATAGTAATCGTTTACCAGATTTGTTGGTAGTTCCAAAAGTTTGTTTTTGATTTTTTATACAGGTGCTCGACAGAAGGGGATCTGAAGAATCCAAAGCCCGGTGGAACACATCTGTCATTGTATTAAATCGGCTGTATTTCCTGGCATTTGATATTCTAACATGCTTTTAGTATTTATTGCGTGCTTCAGATCCATTTTCTCCCAGACAGCCTTCAGGAAGTATACACTCTTTAATGATTTGATATACATGCACCAAAATCTTGTGTACCGTTGCTGACATGGCATAGCATGGGTATTTCGTCATATAGAACTGTAAAGTCTTTTTACAATATTGTCTAAAATTTAGGGAGTTGGTTCGAAACTCACAAGAAATAACTAATAAAATTATGTGAAGTTTGTGAAGTAATTCCTCATCTATCAATAAAATTTAGGAAAATAGTTCAACATATGCTAAAGCTTTTCTTGATGTGTTGCCATCATTTGTGTTACCAGAACCGTTCTGTTTTGGCTTATGTACATGTAACCCCTTTTTTAACTCAAAGTTTGCTCTCAATTTCTTTTTTGCAGCTTTGTCTTCTTCTTTAGTGATATGCCATTTCTGTACCTCAATTTGGTAAGCTATGTTTGCTGCTAAGAAAACGATTTCTCAAGAATAAACGCGAAGGCTTTATCAGCTGTGAGCAATATAAGATGTTTTTACAGCCAGTTTTTTTTCTCGTCTCATTTTTGTCAGGCGAATTTAATGTTTTTTTTCATAATATCACCCATATATTTATCTTTGATCTTTTTAGCAGAGATTGCTGCAGAGTCAACTAGAACAGGTGCACAGTTTTCTTTTAAAAGTTCTGAATTTAGTTTTCTTTGAAATCATGGTCCACCTGTATCATAAGTGACTTGCGGCCGTCCAGTTTTTATGCGAGGGTTATCTTTTAAATATGACATTGTTATTTTTTTTTTTTAAGCCAGGTAGCAAATAATGATTAATTTTTTGACTTTACTCTAAAATAACGTGCTTTCCCGCCGTAGTGCATTGTAAGACCTCGTTTATATGGTGCCAGTGTCTTTTATTGAAATCGAATTTTTCATATCTTGATTAATAATAAAATGTATAGTAATATGAAGACTATTTACAAAATGTCATTTCAAATACTAAGAGACATAAATGAAGACATATTGTATGTGTCTACATATGTAGACTGTAAAGTAATAAGACCTATTCAGACTCATACATGAGTATGTGAAAGGTAGTTGTACGAGTATAGTACACATAATTGAATTTATTTATTTCCTAAATAATATTGTATGTAAAATCTTTATGAGAGTGATGACAGCACGAGTATTAAGAAAGTGGGCGTGTGGAGTGTTTGATTTACAAGAGTTTAGAATAAGGAACAATTATAATCAATAGAAATCAGAATAAGGGCAACAATGTCAATGACAAGAGTAAGAGTAAGAGTAAGTACAAGAATAGTAAGAATAACTAATACGTGTATACAGAAAACAAAATATGGATTATTTGACACCAGGATATTGTGTGAAACTACATTTAATGGTATGAAGATCCCCATTGTGGGAAAGAAAACGAGTAAGTGGATGAGTGTGAAAATGTGAAATAATGTTTGATGAATGTTATTGTACAAGCCGCATTCAATTTCTGTTCTTGTTCTTATTGTTGTTCTGTTGAATGAGGAGATACTACTGCTTCTTCGTTTGTATCGGAAACGTGTGTTTTCATAATATTGTAATCTGAACAGAGCCAATATACTGCAAATCTAGTGCATATGCTGATATACTATGTACATACATACAGACATATGTATTTGAACATGTATTTGTATGTTTCAGTCGAAGGATATTGTAACGAAAAGTGTAAAATAAGCATCAATCATCGCTCATTCGAGTTGTCATCAATCAAAGACACGTTTTTAGACAACAATATGGTGACAACAACTACAACAATTACAAACATGGTTTGTCCTTTCCTTTCCTTTCCTTTTCTATCCTTGCCTAACCTTTTCTTTCCTATCCTATCATTATATCCTATCCTAACATCGTCTTTTGGTGGTTAGTTTTTGTGATAATAACAGCAACAACTTGTACATAGTACTTCGTTTGCTTGATGCCACCTCAACTTTCCAAATTCTGACTACAATATTATTGTATTGTAGTGAAAGGCAATCACCCCTTGATATAAGTATGTTATGTTAGATGCATATACTCATGTGTATATGTAAGTAGTAGATGAAGATAGAGAAAGAGTATTAAAGGGGGATAAGCTTTAATATCTGTGAGATCCTGTTGCAAGTTTATTAAAGAGTCACCGTTAACCGGCCACCAAAAAAAAAGAAAAATATATAACAAGAAAAATGACTAATCTGTTTTCCCTTCGTGTCCATGCAACACGATCGTCATGTAGTCCTAATCTCAATATATGTCACACATCATATCTGTCAACAGTCAACAACCCAAGCACATGAAAAGCTATACAGTGACGACAATTCAGTCTTAGTGAATACTTTATGTCCTTCATGATATAAACAACTTAACAAGTATATGATAATTATGTATATTTGTTTATGCTGATAGATTAAATTTATTATAAACTCTTTCTCTGTTTGATTTTATACTACTAGAGAGTTATTGTGCTCAGTAGACTGGCTAAAAGACCCGAGGTGCTTATAAAGTTATGAATCAACATACATATTTGCGCGTGAAACACTTAAATCGTAATTGACTTTATTTATTGTATAATCGATTGCTTGAAATGAGAATGTTGAACCTGTATTAATTTGTATTTTTACCTCACCTCACCT
Organism: Amiota communis; assembly: GCA_037043315.1. NCBI lineage: Eukaryota > Metazoa > Arthropoda > Insecta > Diptera > Drosophilidae > Amiota > Amiota communis. The sequence goes on from JBAMAV010000254.1 coordinate 290,270, forward strand.
CACCGCACGTGTTATGTCATAATAACATCATCAAATTTTAGTATTGTGGACCATAAGAAGCCAACATTCAAGTCAAGTTCAACTACGATAGAATTTAAATCAAAATTTATGTAGTGGGTGCATCAAACTTAACTTAGAACTAAGAAAGTAAGTGATAATAACTGTTGATGTTATGTAATATCATTTAAATCTAATTTTCATATGATAATGTAGATTTTTTATGTGTGCTTAATATAGGGTATATAAATAAAATAAGTTTCTCTCTCTTCTGAAGCAGAACCCCTTCAACGCCCCACTAACATGTTTCCTTTAAAGATTTGATTCATTCAACCAGAAAATGAAGATTTTAATCGCACTCGCGGCGACTTAAACAATTTTCATTTGATCCACGTTCATGCAATCATTAAATCATCTATCATCAACCCCTTTTCTGACACGGTACTTCGGAGTGAGGAAACCAAAGAAGCGAGAGTTTATGTCACTTGCTAACCACGATGACGTACTCATATGCACGTGCATCAAACCGAAAAATACTCGACTATATTTGCTATGGCAAAAAATTTTAAAGATTACAATTTCATACTTTCTTATTGAAAAATAATTCGGGCAAACACTACTAAATTTTCGAATTTATTTATGTTTTGCAGAGACAGTTTTTTACGTTTATGTTATAGTTCTTACTTCTTCCGAAATATTGAATAAAGATATTACTAAAGAGTGGTTAGGAAAGTATTCAAAATAAGGATGTGCTATTTTATTCCATAACTTTTTCCACCTATCCATAAGTATTGGATGGTAAAAATAAAAGAGGTCACAATATGAAGACGGTCACAGGTACTTGTTGATATATGCAGAATCTAGAAGAAACAGACTACAGAAGAAAAAGTATTTTTACCAAACTACGTGCAATGTTTGATTGCTTGTTTCCATAAATTCTGAGAAGTAACAGTTCTCTGATGATGATCAAACCAAAATAGATGATAATAACTGTAAACTGTTATAAGAAATGAGATGGTGATCAAGTATGATGCTGGTATTTCTGTTGAATACTTAAGCAAACTATATAGTAGAAAGTGCCTCGTCAAACAGTTTATTATCAAATTAGTAATAAGCAAAAAAAAAAATAATCAAATCTACAAGTAACTTGCCACATTCAGAAGGACCACTCAAGACGACTAAAAGAGAAGACCGTTTAATTTGGGGGGAAATTTAAAGACAATCTGCTAAAAACATTTATTCTTCAAAAGTTTGTCATTTAATTTGGGTTTGTATGGGAGGTACCCCTCCTGGTAACCCTAGAATCATGAAATTTACATGGTTGATGAATATAGATTAGAAACTTATAGTGTCCAAATTTCAATTCGACACGTCAAAAAACAAAAAAACTTTTTCCAATCAGAACTATTATTTAAAGGTGGGTGTGTATGGGAGGTGCACCCCCTACTGGTCTGAAATTTCAGCTCTCTGGCTCAAAAACTGAGGGACTAGTTTGCATACATACAGACGGACAACTCGTCTCACCGAGCTGATCACAATTATATATACTTTATGTGGTCTGCGATGTCTCCTTCTGTGTGTTACAAACTTCATGACAAACTTTTAATACTATTCACTCCCGTGAAGAGCAAGTATTGTGAACTGATGAAAGCTCCTTTCAGTACTATGCGTCAAACAAGAAAATTTTCTGCAGAATGCCTAAGAAAATGAGAAAAAAAAGTGGCACCTGTGTGTGAATGAGTCGCCCATGGTGGTGGGAGTTTAATGTTTTGGGGTTGTGTTTGCTTCAATGGCATCGGAGATTTGGTACCAATCGACGAATCAACTTACATATTTTAAATGATCACGCGTTTACTTCGGGTGATAAATTGATTGGACAGTCTATTATTTTGCAACAAGACAATGTTCCGTGGCACTAAGCCAAGATGATAACCAACTTTCTAAGGGATGTGAGAGTAAATATATTGGATAAGCCACCTCAAAGCCCCGATTTAAATGTTATTGTGGGCTTATATAAAAAGAAAACGAAGTCCATGTTTAACAAGAACGTGCGAGGAAGCAATCGCTGAGATCGAAAGCCATTGGAAAAACATTTGTCCGCAAATCCTCTAAAATTTAGTAAAATCAGTACCAGGCCGATTGTAGAAAGTTATCAACGCTAAAGGAGACTTTATTTTTTATTAAATTGTGCCTTCATATTTGTAAATTTATCCTAATTTACATTTTTTTCTGACCAACAATATTTTGTCAAAATATTTTTTTCACCATACATTTTTTCAAAATAATTTCTTACATCTCAACTATAATATTGAATTGAACTAAGATATGTTTTTTTGTAAGCTTATTATTAGACTACATATTATCATGGTTTTTTTAAAAAAATTTTCTATTATTAAAAATAAATATATAAATAAAAATGAGCAATTTTTTCTTTGTTTGACCATTCTTGAAAGAGCATTAAGAACATGAATAACCAGAACGGCCCAGCACCATGAAAGTTTCATAGCCTATAAAACCAAATCACCAGCAGAGTCGGTATGTCTGTATGTTCGCGATAAACACAAAACACAAAAACTACCATACCGTTTTTCACCAGTGAACTTCGCTGACGCTTTCGCAAACAGTTTTTTTTCGAAATCACAAAATATGCCATGCAACAACAAGAGATTTCATTGTTCGAACTTAAATGTTCGAATGAACAGCTGATCGATATTTGTTAGCATTTTGTGTGATTGGCAAGCATGCAAATTAAAAATTTGCATTTAAATCAAATGTTTGTTGACCGAAACACTCGAATAAATACACTGTTCAATGCTTTCCATTATTTGCATAATACATTATTTACAATCTCATCGAGTTAACGTAACGAACTTTTTCGAAGAGTAACTTCTGGTTTTATTTTACTCATTCACGATCTCATTCACAAAATGCATATATGTGTGAAGTCACATTCTACACATTTGTTAAACAAATTTATAAAATTACACATTTATTAATAACATTTGTGCTTTATATTAACATATGAATAAATAGAATTGAAGACAAACTCGAATCTTATGGAATGACAAAAATTAAATGCGAGCAATATGGAATATCCAGCATTGCTTGTTGTTTTGCTGCTTGGTTACAAGTTGAGATTTTAAAAACGTGTTTGTAAAATGCAAATTTATACTTAACACAACTGAAATGTTGATTTTTATAAATGCAGATAACCGTGGAAAACAATAAACTACTTACAATTGTTGATACCTTTTTATATTTTATAACTTTACTTAAAGGATACTTTAACAAAATCGGCTCTAAAAAACGGAAGATTTCGAATCTGCCAAAATGGTGATTTGGAATTGTGTTGAAATTGAGACGAAAGAGATTTCCAATGCACCGCTGTTTATAAACCTTTTGGTGTTTGTTTCATTTCAAACAGTTCACAAATAATTGGGGTCCTCACGCAATGTGTAAAACGCTGACAAATAGTATTTTCATAAATTTTTATAATAGATTTCGTGAACGACCCGACCCGTTCAGTTTGCTTGTTAGCTGTTTTCGTTAACACAAGTGAAAGAAACAAACGAAATAAACAATTAAAAATGCCAAAAAGAAGGGAAAAAAAGAAAATAATTGAATTAACCACAGAAATTGACATAAATAATTTAATATTCTTTCATTTCCTTTCCTTTATTACTTTCTTTGTTCACTTTAACCATTAATACGCCGTTACTGCCAATTCACAATAACTTAAAAGGGTTGGCAGCCCCAACGTTACTACGATTTCGACACTCAATCATGTGTTCCATTCACTACGTATGTTACCTTTTTTTGTATGGAGCAACTGTCTTTTTAATTTCAACGAATTCAATTTTTCAAAAAATTTCAACATTTACCATGTTTAACAGAATGCGTGAGGACCAGCGATGCCAGCTACCCATCACAAAAATAGTACAGATTACTTTGTAATTTTTATCTTTTAAATTTATTTTTTTAAATTAGGTGAGTATTATCAGATCATAATCCTATTCATCTGCGGTATTTACAAAATAATGCAATAGCCATATTGTTGTCTTTTGGATCGAAGGACAGATCTGTCCGGAAAAAATGCTAAAATGGCATCACTGGTGAGGACCCTAAATATGTTTCTGTTACGATTAATTTTTTTGCAAAATCATGTACAAAGATTTTCATACATTTTTATGATTTGCTGGTTCTTGAATTTTGTGTGTTGTTGTATTTTTTCCTCTAATTTATTGATAAATGAGTACGCCCAATATTGCACTAGATTTAATAATTTCTTTATTAAAACAACAAATGAATGCTAAGCAAAGCATGTTACCTAGTACTTCATAGTCTAAAATTATTATATACCTGGCCTTAGTTTTAACTCACAAGCATCATTAGTGCTCAAAAAGCATACGGTGCTATAGTAACGAATCTAATCCTAAATATACATATGTGCAGCAGGTCAATACAAACCAAAAGCATATTTCATATTATATTACTGAATACCTTTGCTGCCACTAGCTTGCAATCAAATGCATTACATATCCTTACTACCACGCACTTCTCTGTTTGTACTTATTAACCCAATTATTATTGCCATAGTTACTTATATTTAGTAAGTACTATATTGACAAGGAAAGAAAAGCGTATCATTTGTGAAACCATAATCATTGATCTCAACTAAGATAATGACTCATATATTATATTCACATTCCAATTACATCCAGTAAGTAGTACTAGAACATTATAAACATGCATTGGTAACCACAAGATGAAATTGCCCATTTGTTTTGGTCACTCCCGATTACATTGTTGTCATACACTTTGCAGAGCCACAACCTAATGGAAACTTGGAGACCAACGAGTTCTTGTTATTTTTTACTTAATTTAAATTTAATTTAATTTTTTTGTATCCTTTAATTTCATTCTGTCTGTGCGTTTATTTTTACATTTAAAAACCAACATTTAATTCTTTTATTGATCCAAATACACGTACATAATTGTTAATATACTTCTTATACAATATATATATATTGTTCATATTACGAATGAGTAAGAAAAATCTATTTAAAAAAAAAAAACAAACTTATTTCTTTTGTGATTTTTGCAATATAAATCTTGTTATTTCTTTGGCACTTGATGCACTTTATTCTTTGTGATATTACTTAAACTTCCTCCACCTGCCGATTAGAGGTAGATGGTTCAGTTGGCTTCCAAGTAATATTCTTTCCGCTTATGGTGAAAATCGAAGAGGGTGCTGTATGGGGACGCGCAAAACTGAGTGATGATATAGGCCAAATCTGCAGTAAAACATGGAAACAAATGCTCAAAGATAGTATATTACGTATTATAGAATTAATTGAGTAACTTTACCCTGCGATGTCTATGGAAGCGTTGTTGATGCACATGTCTAAGTTTATTAGTATCCAAATGAGCCCGATGTTCTTGTTGCCAGCACTACAAGAGATTCATAATAATTTAAAGGCAAATTAATTGATTTAAGTGTTAACTCACTTGCATGTTTACATCATATTTGATACGCTGTATCATTGCACGTTCATGCCGCACAAGGTGCTGTAGTAACCAATCTATTCCGGACCAGACATCGGTTATATGGGAATCACCACCTCCTTCTATACTGCTCCTGTTGCTATGTAATACATCAAAGAAACACAAACGCAAGGCACAACCAGAAAGACGTGCTAGTGCCTCCAAGCCAAAAGTATTTTCAACATCATATAATTGAACACCTTCGCAGGCGCTTGCTTGGGCACGTGTGGCCACAAGGAGTATACATTTCCGTTGAACTGTTACTTGTGCCTTGATAATGTTTTGCAACAAGGCAAAAGATTCGCTTAAGGTTTGATAATCCAATGATAGATCAAAACAATAGATGAATCCACAGGCAGTTGTATAATAATGCGACCAGAGACGTTGCATGTCCTTACTGCCACCCACTTCGGTTATTGCCAACTCAGCAGTTTGATTGTTATTTTTATCATTGCCAGAGCTACTTATAGTATGTTGGCAAGGAAAGAAACGTACACCATTTGTGGGACCATGATCATTGACATCGCGTTGCCGTCCACTGAGGTAATGACCCAATTCAGTTTTGCCTGCACCACTTACACCCAATAGTAAAACTTTGTAACGATGCACAGCAGCAGCAGAATCAGATGTCTCATAATTATCTTGTGAAGCCAACAAATGAGGTTGCCCATTCGGAAGGGTTTCTCCGATCATGTCGTCATTGTCATGCACATCTTTAGCGCAGCACATCTTGCAAAGCCACAAGCCCATGAACAGTTGGCGTCCACCTAACTCTTGATATTTTGCATGCCACGTTTGTTTCTCTGCTTCGTAAGTGCCTTGTTCGGATTCAAGATTTATTTGCTTTTTTTTTTTTTTTTTAATAATATTTAATAATTTTGATTTGTTTTTCACTGTGATTTTATTCCTTTCTCTTCAATATTTTTTTTTTAATTGTAAATTACTTCTGTTTTTGTTTACTTCGTAATAAGGCAACAGCTGAGTCGGTTACACCATGGTTACGGCTTGCCGATTCGTTGTCTTGGTAACCAAAGTGCAAAACACAAATTTAGTAAGGAGCTTATACATATATGTAGGATTATATTATATTGTGCAATATTATATTTGATTGTAGTTTGTTTGAAGCAGCAGTGAATTTCCACTACTTCTCTTTTAATTGTGTTTGATTAAATGCTAATTTTAAATATACTTCTGTTATGATTGGCAAACTGTAATAGAATAAAGTTAGAGAATACTAAGATAATACCGATTGCTGTACAATATTTTACCATTTAATATTAGAAATCTTCAAAGATTTCATAACGTTCGGATTTATTTATTAAATTAATTTTGGATAATGGAGAACTCGGAAAATGCGATGTATCCGATTCACCTGTCACCAGTGGTATATAGGGAGCCGGTAGCTGTTGTTTTAGCAGCGCAGTCCAATTCAATCCATCAAACCATTCAGCATGTTTAATGTCATTCAAACCATTATGCATACTACCAAACCTAAAAGGAAGAAAATTAAACAAATCTCCTCAAACTGTTGTATTCTAAATGATAGAGACCTACCACCTAACTACAACTATGGAATGCAAACACAGACCTCCTATGTTATTATATTGGTCATAAGTTGTGCAGGTGATGAAAGGGGACCACCAGCAATTCTTTATAGCTTGATGGATTATAAGGTCTACTATGAGGGAAATTTTTATGTAAGAATAGTTAGAATAGACGCAGCTATTGACAAGCGATGGGCATGCTATCAAACTAGTGATTTAATCAAGTTATATTTAAAATACTTGGACCTGATAAATGTGACTTTCCCCCAATAGATGGCTCACCCAGAATGAAGAAAAAAATTACATTTACGTGATGGGATTTTTCAAATGTTTTTCCCCATAACAAAGTACTTAATAGCTACCGAAATTACTAATCAGTTTTTCTGCGGGAAAGCCCTAGGAGGCCTGTGTATAATGGAGTATCTATGACCTGATTAAGAAAGAAAATTTGTATTTCTTGATATTTTGAGGGAAAAATTTCTTACTTCATGATTTCTGAAAAATAATAATGATTATAAATGATGATAATTATATGGAATGGGTAAACACATTCAATGTATTATTTTTCGATTCTCTCCACTGTTTATGGGTGTGGGTTTATATAAATAAATATAAAAAAAAACCTACTGTTCATTGGTTGATATTATTGAATATTGGAATTGTTTTTTTTTGTATCAAGGTTAAATGAAACATTACCGTTTTGTACAATCCACTTGCAAAAGATTTGTGATCAAAAATGTTAGAGATTTACTGAAATTAGACGGAATGTTGTATACGCAATCGCATATTTTTTTATACATTTTCAAGTGATTGTTTCTGTATCGCGCGAATGGTGTATAGCCAGCAACAAGTTCATAAACAAGTATTCCAAAGGACCACCAGTCGACGCCGGGACCATATGGTATAGATTGAATAATTTCGGGTGCCAGAAATTCCGGTGTACCACATAATGTCATCGTTCGCGTTTCAACTCTCTGAAAGACATTTGTTATTGCAATACCGATATATTATATGTAGATATAGACCTTTGCAAAACCGAAATCAACAAGTTTAAGATAGCCATTTACATCGATAAGTATATTCTCTGGTTTCAGGTCACGGTAAAGGACGCCACAAAAGTGGAGATATTGTAAAGCCAAAAATATTTGTCCTGCATAGAAACGTGATGATTTCTCAGATAATTGTCGCATCCTAAGTTATACAGATATATAAGTCACAATTGAGTATTTCAAGTTTTAGAGTATTAGTACTTGCGAAGATAGGAATGTAGTTCTCCGCCAGAGATATAAGGTAAAATGAAATAAATATTGTCGAAATCCTTACACGATTCAATTAGAAAAATCATAAATGGAAAATTTATGGAATTCAAAACATATTTCTCGTTCATAATATATTTAAAATGTTTTGTCTTTATTACAACCTCCTTACTCATCATTTTTGCAACATAGAACTTTCCAAAATTTTTAACCAAAAGCTGAAATATGTGTATCAGTTTTATGAGCTCATGTCCAATCTTACACCTTTCTAATATTTAAATATTATAGAAATAGCTTACCACTTTACCGAATGTGCCATTGCCAATTACTGCTTTTATGGAATAATCACTAAGTCCTGCGTCAGAGGAGATTTTCGTCTTTTGCCACTTTTCTAAAAATTTTGCACGCATTTCTTCCAAAGATTTAGAGTTCTCATCTGAGCAACTTATGATTCTATTATCTGAAGCTTCCATCATTTCTATAGCAAATAGTATTTATTATTTATGTAAATGCAATTTTTAAACGGCAACTTTAAAAGTTTTTACATAAAAATTGATTTTTATAAATGAAATATGTACACACAGATTGTTTCTGACTGACTTTGTATATCAGCTTACTACGATGAATTTCCTTGTTTCCAAATATCGAAAGGCCATCTATGGTTTGAAATGAAAACATGTAAAAGCTCCTTTCTTTTTATTTTTCGATGCTTGAATTTCGATATCAATGAAGCTTTTTCTATGACAAGTATAATAGAAAAAATTTCCCACTTTATTTATGTACAAGCTTTAAAAGCTCAGCTTCTATACGTATGTATGTATGTATGTGTGTATATTCCCAAATGGATCAAATGTGGATTCTATGTAATACACAAATATACTTTGTGGTACACAGTATTATTAATTTGCTCTAACCATACAAAAGAAGATTAGATAAAAGGATATATTCGATTAAACTGTCAAGTTACAATAATAATTCCATTAGTCTACTAGCATGGTGTATGAAATAGAGGTGGCGCCATTAGTTTACAGTTATGTGTCGTTCTCAATTTATGACGTCATTCGCACATCAGTGTATATAACGCTGAAATAATTCATTAAGTGTTGAACATGATTTGAAAATTGAAGAAGCAGTGCTATGAAGTCATTTCTTTGCGCTCTGATCAGCTGATTGTGTCGATTTAAATTATTAATTTCATTGTTTACAAATGTGATAATGTGTGTAGTTAACTAAGGTAAAATTGTATGAAATGGAAAAGGTGCTGCTTTGTTTTTTTAATTTATAATTTTATTCATTTTTTCTGATTGGGTGCGTTGGTTATTCGACTTTTCACTGCACACTTCATTTTTTATTAGTATTTTTAATAATGAAATAATGTAGTTTCAATTCTGAAAATAATTTAAATCGACACAATCAGCTGATCAGAGCGCTGCTTCTTCAATTTTCAAATCATGTTCAACACTTAATGAATTATTTCAGCGTTATATACACTGATGTGCGAATGACGTCATAAATTGATAGTGAGTAAATTTCAAGAACGTAAAAGGCCCTAGTGGCGGTACCTTGTATTATTGTATCATGGTCTACTAGTATGAATGGTAATTAGGGACAAGTTATTTCCGTTACGTGATGATTTCGATTTTATCGAATGCCGCATAACCATCTTAAATCTCATTTATAAACGAGATGATGAAAATATGCCGTGCAATTTTCACCATCATTTCAAAGGTTCATCTAGAGAGTTTTGCTTAAAACTGCATTACTTCTAATGGGCTGATTTAATTAGTTCCATAACTGGTGGCCCACATTTAGCAAGAAACCAACAACATAGAATATATCACGTAGACAAAACTTGTCGTGGACTTTGTTATTATTATTGTGAGTTCGATTAGTCTGTAAAGCAAAAAAAAATTCAATTAAAATTTTATGAAAATCACTACAAACAAAATTAATTTCATACATCTACACAAAATTAACTTACTCGACAAAATAAAACAAAAACTATTCTATGAGGTACACAATATTTCAAAGTTCTTATTTAGTAATTTCTATAGTTTCTTTAATAATTCATAGCATTACTATATTTTCTTCGTATTGATTACTACTAAAGGTGTATTAGCTTTGAATTCTCTCTGATAACTTGACTTATATGATTTTGCTGTAACATCGTTCTCTCAGGAATTGACGTGTAGCACATGTTGCTTAGCGGCTTGTGCAAAAGTGAAGAAACGTGATTGAAATTTTATCTTCAGAAAAAAATCGAATCGAAAATTGTTTGTAATTTTCGTAATCTTTAAATTATACCCAACATGGTCACAGTTGTTGTTATTTTGACGAAATGTTGGTCAATCAAATGTATTAATATTTTACTTAAAATTGAGTGAGCCAATTTGGATATGATAGAATATGATAATACAATATACACATGTTGCTTGCCACAAGGATGAGTGATGCCTGGTTTGGACTGCTCCAAGGTTTTTTCGATTATAGGTTCCCAAAAAAGGTGATAACACCCCCTTGTGGGCGCTAGAGGCTACCAGGGAGGCAGTAGAAAGCTCAGAGAAAATTAGTATGAAATCTAGAGGGGCAAATATCCGACTTTGAATTGCCCTGTCACGAAAACCGTAGAGTTCTTAGTGTTATAGAAATATTACACACATACACCATGCCATATGATGTAAATGACAGCTTATTAAGATAGCATTGCGTTTCCAGTGATGAGGATTCCAAACGCTTGCTACTTCACACAGAAGTGCGTTGGTTGTCAAAACGTAGATGTCTGACTAAATTTTTCAATCTTTCAATCTCTTTGATAGAGTTCCTGGAAAACAAAGAAACATAATTGCGCGACAACCTCATATCCTCAAGGAATGATAGTGCATACCTGTCATACTTGTGAATCTCCAGGTTCAAGGTGACAGCTAAAACTTAATTAAAACCAAAAATATCGTTGCAGCTTTCGTAGCTAAACTTCGAATGTATAATAGCAGACATGAATTTAATAACTTTCCAAATTTATCAGCAACCCAGTAGGATCACCCCAGATCGAAGAAAAACTCATAGAACTGACAACAAACCAATAATTTTGGCTGCAGAAGCCGATCCCCCAACTGTAAAATGACTTATGGTCGATTGTTCAACGATTTCTGATAGCCATTCTATCGTCATATTCGTAGCAACGTTGCTAACTAATAAAATAAATCGGCTCATCTCATTGAAGCATTCTTTGATATATGTACATACTGAGAAATGGGATATTCTTTTTGCAATAATTTTTTTAACTTAACTCTAAAAAGACAAAAAAAGTTAAGTAAAATGTTTTGGGGGGTACTAGAATTTTTTAAAGCTCAAAGTGTGCGGTGGTCGAAATTAGTTTTGGAACCTATGCCCTAGCCAATAGTCAGTCAAGGTTACCATCAGAACTACTTTCAGGGTCCTTACACGTACCAAGCTCCATTACCATGATAATGTGATATTCCAGCAATGGAGAAAAGGTGAGCTCATTAAATGCATAACACCTTCAATCATCTAGAGAAATGGTCATATCATTTCATTAGGTTTCCGAGTTTAGTGCTCAAATTTGACTACAAAACACACTTTTTGTTTCAATTGTGATTTGTATTTGAAGATTAATATTGGTTTACCGACGCTAACACATATTTAACTTCACACTTATTGTGTTCTCATTTCCTATCAATTTTTGAAGTTTTGTTAGGATATTTTTTAATAATGTTAAAGTTAAAGCTAAAGTTTTCCATAGAATGTGCTTTTCAGTACTCAAGTCATGTAACGCATTGTCCTCTTATCTTTTGCTTGGTGAGGGCATTTTTGCTTATCTTTTTGGTTTTTCAAAATCAGTTGCAATGTTTTGACTTTTAAATAAATTTTAAAGTGATTTTTATATTGGGATTATCTCTTCCATTTATCGGAGAACTCTAGTTGATTGGCTTATAACCAACTGAGAGACAAATAAGTATCCTTAGTCAGTCCAATATAAGAGGTACACAAATTATTTCTGATTTCTTTCACGTATTCTATTATTGTATTATATAATCTATATATAAATAAATGATTTGCTGTTCGTGTGTTATCAATGGGCAATTTTTTTTCTTAAAAAAAAAAAGAAACATAAAATCTTATAGAATTGCTGTTTAATTCTTATGAATGGACTCGCAATGTCATCTGTTGCACGTGAAAAGTAAAAATAAAATAGTTGTCGACACCTGTCGGAAGAAAAATTAGTTACGAGAAGTTTCACAAAATGTAATGGTGTGCAAGGCGAGCAAGAGAGAAGAATGAAAGAATGAAATAGTCAGAGCAGATATAAGCTAAGGTGTATGTGTGGGTTTGTGTTTGCTCAAGCATCATGTCACTGTGATTAAGTGTAAAGGGGGGAAGAGAGAAGAATGAAATATTCAAAGCAGACATAAGTTAAGGTGCATGTGTTAGAGTGTGTATGGGCATTCTCAATGAGCGTATCGTTTACGAATTTCGTAAAGACTGTTTATTTTTATTGCTGCTTTACTTTTTGTTTGTTGATCATTATAATAATCATGTTTATTTGTTGATCTGGCTGGGCAAAGCTAGTTTTATTATAAAAAGATACTACTTAAGTAGTAGATACAAGGATATTAATATTATTATGTACTCGTTGCATCTTATATCTTTAAACTAGAAATTATTATACATATAATTAAAAATGTGTTTATTATTTATTGTAGTAAGTATTAAACTACGCACTATCACAATTTAAGGGGAAATATAATTGATATATTGTAGAAACTCGATAAGCTTAGTACAGGGTGTCGCAAAAGAACGTGCATATTGCGTCATCTTTTATCGCGGGGTAGACAGTGCGCGGGAGGGGGGAGCTTAGCTTGGTTAGCTAGTGGCACTCGTTGAGTTTTAGTAGCCATGAGTCACTTTGTGTTCGTACGTTTTACGTGAACGGTCGTTCAAACATCTCTACAAGGCGATTGTATTGTTCTGAGTATGGATTAACACACATTAATGAAGCTCCAAGCGTAAATTTAATTAAAATGTAGAAAATGCAATTTGAAGAGACCGGATCCATGTTTAAACCACCAGTAAAACGTCGGCCAAGAACGTCTAGGACCACAGACAATATTGAAAGGGTAATGAAGTCAGTATGAAAAAATCCGCAAGTGTTTACTCGGAAGCGATCGGCGGCTTTAAACTTGGCGCGACGAAGTTTACAGCGAATTTTGAAGTTGGATCTTAAACTGCATCCTTATAAGCTCCAGTTAACACAGGAATTAAAAGAGTCCGACTTCCTAGCAAGGTTGGCATTTGCTGAAGAAATGCTTAGTCGATTTTTCACTTTTGACAACATCCTTTTTTCTGACGAGGCTCATTTCCATTTGAATGGGTTCGTAAACCGATAAAATTGTCGTTATTGATACGACAAGAATCCAAAAATGAAACATCAAAAAACACTGCATAGTCTGAAAGTACGGGTTGGGCAGTAATCTGAAGCAAAGGAATTATTGGCCCCTTCTTCTTTGAAGATTCACGAGGACGAAACATCACCGTTAACACCGACCGCTGTGTTGTGATGTTAGAGGGATATTTGACTCCAGAACTTGCGAGATCAAGAATAGCGAAATATGAGGACTTGGTTCCAACAAGACGGACTGACCTGTCACACATCAAATGACTCAATGGCGGTTGTGAGACAGATGTTTCCTGCAAGACTAATTTCCAAAAGAGGTGATATCCCTTGGCCCCCACGTAGCCCTGACTTGTCGCCTCTTGACTTTCTTTTGTGGGGATACCTCAAACATAAAGTCTACATGAACAATCCGAGGAACATCAGTCAACTAAAGGAAAATATCCGTGGAAAAATAGCAGCAATCATCCCAGATTTATTCACAACAGTTTTCACAAATCTGCGATAGATGATTTTATTTTTAAAAAATAAGCCACATTTAAGTATCTAATCATCCTATCTTTTATTTCAACTATACCTTTTGTATTTATTTTTTTAGCCTATACTGAATAAATGCACGTTCTATTGCGCCACCCAGTATAAGAATTATTTTAAAACTAGACTTTGTTCTGCTTTCACTGCTTTTTAATATGCTTTACACACACGGGTCTCTTTACTTCCTCTCACGGCTTTGAAACAATTGCTTTTGCCTATTAATCTGCTGTCATCTTAATCTGCTTCGACCGCTACCGTCCAGAGCTGCCTCCTAGGGACGGGTTTTTCCTTACATAAGTACATCAAAAATGTTTCTCGGAAACCGATTTGGTTGATTTCTTTACGTTGTGTTCGTCTTATTGACTGGGGTGGTTTTAGAAAAAAAAATTGGAAATCTCAAAAGGAACAGCCGAAATTTTAGAAAATCCAAATCAAGGTGAGCAAGTGAGATGGCACATGGTATGCTTGACAGATGAGAAAATTTTGTTCATGTGTTTACTGGTGCACAGTTGCGATATGGATAAAGTGTAAAGTGACTTGCCCATCAAAATATGTTATCGTTAAAAATAAATTTGCATATCTTTATTTTCAATAACGTATTTAATTAGTAATATAAATGTGATTCGTATCTAAGTGTATATAAATATTTTTGCCTGGTATTGTATAGTGAACCGTATTACGTATCTGTTGAATCTAAATATTTTTTCAACAATCATTACATCACCATTCGTTTCTCTATTATTTCTTTGAACACTATCACCATCGTTTATTCTTATAGTATATTTTGTTGAAAAATAACAAGCCGATTTGAATTATCTTTGGTCATGTACAGTAAATGCTGGTCTTCTTTAGATAGTGAATAGTATTTAATCCATTTATGAAATTTTGCTTTAGTAAAGATGTTTCATAATTCTAAAAGAAAAAATTAGCATTTGTACCATCATTTCTATCTCAATATGTTACTCTATTTGTTATTTACATTCAAATGTTGAATAATTGGAAAAACGGATCTGAAGCATCTGGTACAGCTTTTGTATACCATCATCGACCGACAACTAGTAGCTGTGTATGAATCTGTCGAAGTATCCAAGTTTCAACAAACATTCGCTAATACTATCACTAGTTCACTACTATCTCGAGTATATTGTATATGTACATGTACATGTGTGTGCTGTAGGTAAATGGGTTGCATGTGTGGGATTGATTTGATTGAATGAATGTGAGAAATATATTGTACTATACACTATATTGTACAAGGCTTAGTCTGTATCTGTTTCTGTTGCCTTTGGTGATGCTGTCACCAATCACGAATCATCATGTTTTGTTTACTTCAGTTGTTGTCTGTGTTGTTATCGTTGTTTGCAATAAATTGTTTTTAAATAGCTCTACAATGGTATCGTCATCATTTCCCCAAACCAACAAACTAAAAAGGATATGTTTTCTCTGTATTGCTTCCTTCAGCTTCCTCCTAAACATGTTTATTTTCAATTTTTTCCATTAATTTCATTGTTAGTTTTTTATTGTTAGCTGTTTGTTGTCTCAGTTGATTTGCTTGTTATAAAAGATTTGTTTATTGTGATTTAATCTATCTTATGTTACTTAGATTTCCGTATACAATCAAATGGTTATGATATTGAAAAACAATTTAATTAATTGGTTTAAGATAAATTTATTATTAAATTTAAGTGTATTGAAATTGAATAATTTAAGCCAAAACAATTTTTTTATTTTTTTAATTTTTCGTTGCAGAATATAAAGGTTAATCAGTTTAAGTCGCAAGAACGGTTAAGAGTTGGGTTGTGTGGCTTTGATTTATTGGGAGTGATTTTGGAATTTTCTTCATAAGAATGATTAAATGTAAGTCAGTTTTAGTCGCTAGTATCCAATTTATATGGAACGATTGTGGATTCGGTTACTATACGTGGCGTTGATTAATAGGGCTTTTGGAGTTTTTTTCACAAGAAGAATCAAAGGATAGTCAGTTTTAGTCGCTAGTTTCCAATTTAGCCGGAACGATTTCGGCTTCGGTTGCGTGCCGTTGACTTATTGGGTGAGCTTTTGGAATTTTCTTCACAAGAAGGATCACGTGGGCAACGGCAAATTCGTTCAGGACTTACCGGTGCTTGTTGTCTCTGTGAGGAACCTCGTGAATTACGGCCTTTGTTTGGGGAGCTTCGCGAACGATTTGGGGTACGAACTTGTTCTTCGAATGGTGCATAGTTTTCCATGGATTCAAAACCTCGATTTGCTGAACGATCTTGATGTCGTCGTGATGCGGCATTTGCACTCTGCGAACGTGGTACACTAGAACGTTTAGATGAACGTCGCGTTGAGTTAAATGATGGCCCAAATTCTGGTTGACTGATATCGCTGATATTGCCTATTGGAAGCGATTGTCTCCCATCCATTGATTTTTTGTCTGATACATCATCGTTACGTTGCATCGGTGCAGTATTGGTGTAAGTTTTTATTACTGAGGTCTCACGAATCTCTTCGACCAACGGTAAACAGTTGCTTTCATTATCCATGGACAAATCGTTTAACAATTTAGGCGCTGAAACGTCATCCAGATTTTCATCGTTATGACTATTAATGGTAGTATCGTCCAAACTGTCCATTTGTGGCATTGAAACATTCTCTAGCTCTTCATTAGGCAATGTTCTAATGGCGTTTGAGTCAGTCGAGTCTGAATTTTCCGTAAACACCAAAGATGGAGGAGATATTTCCTCCAAACATTCGCATAGGTTACTTTCATCAGGAGACTGTATATGCTCTGTTTTAGAGTGCCGCCTTTTTGGCATGGGTGATGTTGGTATTGGAGTCTTTGATTTCCTACAAGGATATAACTGTCTTAGTGGCGGTTTTGATCTACCGTAGTATGACGGTTCTGTAATATCAAGACGGTTTGTATTGCGGCTACTATCAAGAATGTTAGGATGTGATTGACAATGTTTTGGCGTCCGAAAGGAATCTTGCTCAAGCGGGGGTTGACTTATGTCTGCCAGTAATTCATTTGGATACAACTGACGCTCGTGTCGTGGTGTATGATCTGCTAACAAGAAGGAAGGCTCCGTAATATCCATGAGTTGTTCTGCCGGGAGGGAGCGGCTTCTGTACATACGTTGTGGATAACTCCTGTTATTGACAGCCGATGACTCTGCATCAGGATAATCGCATCTCATACTATATGCTACGTTACGTTCTCTCTCATTCCCACTTATATGCGGATCGTATATTGGTGTTCCATTCGATCTCAAAAAGATGGGCTCTGATACATCCAAGAGCTGCTCGGCGGGGAGTGACATACTTCTGAACATACGTGGCGAATGTTCCCCGTTACTAACATAGGGTATTCTGTGCTGTAGATGACGTTGGAAGTGTGACGAATCCTGGTAAGATGGCATGCTAATATCATCCAACCGTTCACAATACAGTGGCAAACTGACCGATCGATGTCTTCTATTGCGGCTATGATCGAGAGGAGTGTTTGATGAGTAATCTTGGAATGAGGGCATACTTTCATCTTCCAAGTGGCCACTGGGCATTACAGATGACGCCGGTCCATAATTTTGATAAAATGGTGCCGAAGTATCAAAAATATGATTATCCTGCTGTTGACTTATACTGCGTGACATGCTTCTTGCAAATGAAGGTGCACTTATGTCTTGAAGGCACTCGCAAGGCATAGAAATATTTGGTCCACGTTGTGGTATTGACCGATCATACCAATCACTTCTGAACGATTGCATGGGCATGGCTGCCATCTGCTCCCTGTCATATGATGGGCCACTTTGATACATTGGCATAGAGATATCATTAAGACATTCGCCGGGTAATGAGGCAGGTTCAGTACTTCTAAACGACGGTGCCGAAATATCGTCAATACATTGAATGGGTAATGACCGCTGATTCTTTCCCGGAGAGAGCTGCAAAAATTTTTTCTTGGAGGACGACCGACTGTTATCTTTTAACTGTTTACTTGACGACATACCGGTGCTCTGATGCGATGGACTAAAAGCTTTTTGACTGCGAGAACGGTGCTTTGGACTTTTGGGTAAAACATTGCGGGATGATAAGCGACCACTGCTCGGTTGCCCTCTAGAAGGAGTGGAATCAGCACCGAAAGACGGCATGGTCATGTTTTCCAAACATTCGCTAGGCATCCCACTTCGACCTGGACTATGAAACGATGGAGCTGATATGTTACTTATTTGCTGAACATTTGGTGATACCATTCGACGCATAGGGCTCCTTCTGGGTGGAGTACTATGATATGATGGCGCAGTGATATCCTCCAAACATTCATTAGGTAAGTATGACTGTCCTTGAGAAGACATTGAATGAACACCAAAAGATGGCATTGTCATCTCTTCCAGACGCTCACTTGGTATTTCACTTCGACCTGTACTATGAAACGATGGAGCTGATATGTTGCTTATTTGCTGACCATTCGGTGATACCATCCGACGCATAGGGCTGCTTCTGGGTGGAGTACTGTGATATATTGGCGCACTTATGTCCTCTAAACATTCGTTAGGTAAGAATGACTGTCCTTGAGAAGGCATTGAATCAACACCGAAAGATGGCATTGACATGTCTTCCAAACACTCACTTGGAATTGCGCTTATTTGCTGACCATTCGGTGATACCATTCGACGCATAGGACTGCTTCTGGGTGGAGTACTGTGATATATTGGCGCACTTATGTCCTCTAAACATTCGTTAGGTAAGAATGACTGTCCTTGAGAAGGCATTGAATCAACACCGAAAGATGGCATTGTCATCTCTTCCAGACGCTCACTTGGTATTTCACTTCGACCTGTACTATGAAACGATGGAGCTGATATGTTGCTTATTTGCTGACCATTTGGTGATACCATCCGACGCATAGGGCTGCTTCTGGGTGGAGTACTTCGATATGACGGCTCACTTATATCCTCCAAACATTCATTAGGTAAGTATGACTGTCCTTGAGAAGGCATTGAATCAACACCGAAAGATGGCATTGTCATCTCTTCTAGACGCTCACTTGGTATTTCACTTCGACCTGTACTATGAAACGATGGAGCTGATATGTTGCTTATTTGCTGACCATTCGGTGATACCATTCGACGCATAGGGCTCCTTCTGGGTGGAGTACTATGATATGATGGCGCAGTGATATCCTCCAAACATTCATTAGGTAAGTATGACTGTCCTTGAGAAGACATTGAATGAACACCAAAAGATGGCATTGTCATCTCTTCCAGACGCTCACTTGGTATTTCACTTCGACCTGTTCTATGAAACGATGGAGCTGATATGTTGCTTATTTGCTGACCATTCGGTGATACCATCCGACGCATAGGGCTGCTTCTGGGTGGAGTACTACGATATGACGGCTCACTTATATCCTCCAAATATTCGTTAGGTAAGAATGACTGTCCTTGAGAAGGCATTGAGTCAACACCGAAAGATGGCATTGACATGTCTTCCAAACATTCACTTGGAATTGCGCTTATTTGCTGAACATTCGGTGATACCATTCGACGCGTAGGACTGCTTCTGGGTGGAGTACTGTGATATATTGGCGCACTTATGTCCTCTAAACATTCGTTAGGTAAGAATGACTGTCCTTGAGAAGGCATTGAATCAACACCGAAAGATGGCATTGTCATCTCTTCCAGACGCTCACTTGGTATTTCACTTCGACCTGTACTATGAAACGATGGAGCTGATATGTTGCTTATTTGCTGACCATTCGGTGATACCATCCGACGCATAGGGCTGCTTCTGGGTGGAGTACTTCGATATGACGGCTCACTTATATCCTCCAAACATTCATTAGGTAAGTATGACTGTCCTTGAGAAGACATTGAATGAACACCGAAAGATGGCATTGTCATCTCTTCCAGACGCTCACTTGGTATTTCACTTCGACCTGTACTATGAAACGATGGAGCTGATATGTTGCTTATTTGCTGACCATTCGGTGATACCATTCGACGCATAGGGCTGCTTCTGGATGGAGTACTACGATATGACGGCTCACTTATATCCTCCAAACATTCGTTAGGTAAGAATGACTGTCCTTGAGAAGGCATTGAATCAACACCGAAAGATGGCATTGTCATCTCTTCTAGACGCTCACTTGGTATCTCACTTCGACCTGTACTATGAAACGATGGAGCTGATATGTTGCTTATTTGCTGACCATTCGGTGATACCATTCGACGCATAGGGCTCCTTCTGGGTGGAGTACTATGATACGATGGCGCAGTGATATCCTCCAAACATTCATTAGGTAAGTATGACTGTCCTTGAGAAGGCATTGAATCAACACCGAAAGATGGCATTGTCATCTCTTCCAGACGCTCACTTGGTATTTCACTTCGACCTGTACTATGAAACGATGGAGCTGATATGTTGCTTATTTGCTGACCATTTGGTGATACCATTCGACGCATAGGACTCCTTCTGGGTGGAGTACTATGATATGATGGTGCAGTGATATCCTCCAAACATTCATTATTTAAGTATGACTGTCCTTGAAAAGGTATTGAGTTAACACCGCCAGATGGCATTGTGATGTCTTCTAGACATTCACTGGGATTGCTACTTCGACGTACACTATTAGTCCAAGGGACTGTTATATCCGGAGACGCCATTCGACGGGCTTGGGTGTTTTTGCGTAAATCACTTATTTCATCGCTACGTACGCTTGACTGTCGTCGGGAACGCATTGAATCGCTACCAAAAGACGGCATCGTCACGTTTTCCAAACATTCACTCGGTACATCACTTCGGCCTGTACTATGAAATGAAGGAGCAGATATTTCGCTGATATGCTGACCATTGGGGGACACCATTCGACGCATAGGGCTGCTTTTGGGTGGAGTGCTTCGATATGATGGCGCACTTATATCCTCCAAACATTCGTTAGGTAAATTTGACTGTCCTTGTGAAGCCATTGAACCAACACCGTAAGATGGCATTGATATGTTTTCCAAAAATTCACTGGGTGTCTCACTTCGACCCGTACTTTGAAGCATAGGACCTGATATATTGCTTATATGTTGACCTTTCGGAGATGGCATTTGACGCGTTGGGCTTTTTCTCGGTGGTGTACTTCGATATGATGGAGCACTTATATCGTCCAAAAATTCATTTGGGTATTGACGTGATTCACCAGTATTGTCATTTATATTTGAAAAGCTAAGTCTTCTGCCAGGAGCACCACGTCTTTGGACCCCCACAGGTGTCGTATTCATGGCTTGAGAGCCGCTATTATCGACCAAACTGGGTGGTTGGACGTCATCTAGCTGCTCGCAAGTATTCGTAACTGAGTTCGTTTCAGTGACATGAGTGGTGATATTGCCGCAATTGTCGCGATGAGTTATTGTGTGCCGCCTGGTTGTATGTACACCACCATTTTGTAGCGCTGATGTTTGTTGTACAGTTTCACTTAAACATTTTGATTTCGTTACATTTTCAGCTCCAACTAAATCATCGGGTGCTGCAATTTGGTCAGCACCAAACATATCGTCCGTAAGCATCTGCGATTCGTGGAGTATTGAGGAATCGTTTCCAGTTCCTGTAGAAGGACAGGCATCCATATTTCCAGTCATACGGTCACGTATGTCATTAAAACGTTGAACTATACCTTGATACATTCGATCCATATAATTTGCACCAAGTGAAGTGTTCTGTGGCATGGGGCTGTTGATTCGATTAGCCATACCTAAATGAAAATTGGTTTTGAAATATTTTCATCTAATTTCCAATAATGTGTACAAAACAAACCTGGTGTCATATCCATCATGGATGGAGCACTTTCATCTTGCAGACATTCGCTTGGCATGTTCCCTGGGGAAATGGCCGTAGATGCAAATCTGGGAGAGTCAGGCATTGTGGGCTCTGACACATCGTTCAAACATTCATCTGGGAATGATGACATCTCCGAAGGCTCCGTCATATTAAAAGATGGCGCCGAGAAGTCCTGAATGCACTCTTCCGGCAGATTACTTATATTCAGACCAGTAGCCGGCTGGTTTACCATCGCACGTCGAGTCTGATTATTTGGTAAATTTTGGAATGCCTGTACATCAGTATCATCTAACACGAAAACGCGTTAATATGTATCAACACAAATGCAAAAATATAGGGAACTTACATTGCATGCCGCGAAAAAGGCGCGGGTGACGCCATTGTTCATTATCGCCTAAACCAAATTCACTGGCCTCATATTGTCTTGTTCGACCACGGAAATTGGGATCGAACGGTTCTGGTGTACCACAAACGTTGTCGCGATTTGCCCGTCCATTGTTACCGTGATTTTGTGACCTTTGTATACTTGTTAGAGATATGCTGAAAATGGATCATGTGCAATACAATTTATGGCGAAAGAAAAAAAAAGCTAATAAACTAACCTCGTGATACGCTCAACGGAAACCTTCTTCACGGGTTGACTGTGAATTGAAACGCAATTTTACCGTATTAAATAAGTGCCCAAAGATTAATAACGATTTTTCTAAACTTACCTCATATTGATCGTGTCTTTTATTTAAATCCTTATACCGAACCGTTTGCGACGATATTTTTCTATTTTTTCCACAAAAATAATTTTTTTTTTCTCTAAATTTTGAATTTTGTGTGTTGCCTGTACGAACTTTCTCGAACGAATGAAAATTTTTAACTTCTAGGGCTCAAAATGTTACTTTATCATTAAAAACAAATAAAGTTTCGAATTGACATTTTTCTCAAAGAATTTAACATTTATTACACACTTTACAACACTTGTACGAAATAATATGGGATTATGTTATCCGATGCATGTATGTAAGTAGATATATCGTTAAGGCACCCCTAACTCGCACCATTAGTATAGCTAAACGAGCAGTGTCACATAGGACAGAAACGGCAACACAACTAGACTCCAGTACGTAACGTTCTGGCACAGTTTTGTCGTCTGTGAGACTATGCAATATAAAACAGAACCAGAACTGCTTGTTATAGTGAAAAATCAAAATGGAATTCAGATAGATGCTAAAAATAAATGAAATTTAAGGTGAAAATAAATATGGATCCCACAATTTGTTTTAACGAAGACTTCAAAGCTTTGGTTGAGCAATAAAAAGAAAACGAAAAGACAGCACTGAAAAAAAGACAAAAGTACTTGTTTCTGGTTCTGGAACAAATACACTGCAATCTGGTTTCTTCTTTAATGCAACCTGGCCGCACTGTTTTTTCATTGCGGCGCTGTTTTTGGTCTGTTTCAGTTGCAAATGTATTGGAGTCTGATTCTGTTGCCGTTTCTGTCCCTTATGACACCACGCCATAACAATATCTAGATAAAAGAATGGCAAGCAGATTCCTCTGCTGGTAATATTAACTCATTGCTACGAACGAACTAGTATAAATGTGC
Source organism: Amiota communis (assembly GCA_037043315.1). Lineage (NCBI taxonomy): Eukaryota > Metazoa > Arthropoda > Insecta > Diptera > Drosophilidae > Amiota > Amiota communis. The sequence goes on from JBAMAV010000254.1 coordinate 313,958, forward strand.
CCACACATTATGCGTTTGGTCGGGTAACCAACAATTATTATTGATTTTTTATACAAACCAACAAAACATACACCAAGAAGTTGTATGATCAATCGCATAATATGTGATCCCCATAAGAGATTTCGCAAGCAAACGAAATGGCAACGCATCATATCAGCATTCCATCTCCTACAATTCAAATCATATATAATAGAGAAGACCTTTTTTCTTGTATTTTTAATATTTATATTAATTTGGAGAAACAGACAAACGTTATAATTACTTATTTTTGCATTAATACGGCGAAGATATGACAAATTTAATTTTATCGTTGCCAGACATAGTAAGTAGCGGTAGAAAAAACGCTTTACTGAAAAATATACATTTGGCACTTACGTTATTGTCGCGATAAAGGCTAGATATTAAAATTTTTGGGGCGCATGGAAAATAAAATATATCATTCGAAAAGTTTGTATAAACTGAAAAAGGATTGGCACGAAACAGCTGTTACTAACTACTGTTTAAGATTATATTGTATTGGCTACTGAGTAGTGACAATATTCAATTTTTTATTATTTTAATTTTTTTTTTTTAAGATCATTTAATAGCAGTTTGTTCAACTTGTTTCTTCAAGCAGCTGTGATCATATTTACATGCTTGGACCACGTCAAACGGCGATCCAGAATCATTCCTAAGTACTTAACGGAAGCATTTTGGGGCACTTGGGTGCCATTCAGCGTGACCGGAGGACAGCGTTTGTATTGTATTGTATGTCAGCATTTATTCTTATATGCCAAAAGTTCCAAATACTGGTTTTTTTTTGTGTGAAACCGTTTTTTGTTACTATGTGTAGCAGCGAACGCACGATATAAACTTTACTTTTGTGTTTATTCAGATCTTAATATAAAAAGATAAAAATTTTCTAGTTTTCCGGTGGATTTTCCAAAAATTGGCTTACAAAGAACACAACAAATAGGGCAAGCCGTTTTCAAGCAATACGCCTACAAAAGAAAATATATTTTTCAATTTTGGTCACCGTTTTCAACGCCTCCCACCCCTTGATGACACAAGCACGAAATGACAAAATTCCTCTTATAGGCATCTAAAAATCCTATATTCAGAATATATAAATTACTTGGCGCTACGATTTTTGAGTCAGGAGATATATGTAAAACAATTGCGATAAATTTAGTTATATTTCTGAAAGAGCGACAGATTCTGACATGTATCCCTTTTTTGAAAACGTCTTCACTTTAAAGCAAATCGGTTGTGGATAAAAGAATAGCTGAAGAATATGCATACGTTCACGCATCAAAATCTGTGAAATGAATTAAATTTTCCCGCGCCAAACGATTTCCGAAATTTCTTGCAGCTTATTATATATGAATTTACCGAGCTATTGGAATTAGTAAAGCCGTTTATTGAATAGAAGGACACATTTATGCGCGCTGCAATTCTAGTACAACAACGTTTATCCATTACGCTACGTTATTTGGAAACAGGAAACAGGTTCGAGGATTTAAAGTTCACCAGTGCAATTCGCAAAATTATCGTGGAAACTAGTAATGCCATCATAGCTGTTTTAAAGGCCTACATGAAGGTAAAGTACTCATATTAACCAATTCCATAGGTACGTCTTTACCTTCTTTTTTTTTTTGTTTTTTCTTAATTCAGGTACCTCAAACAGAAGATGATTGGCAAAAAATTGCAAAGAAGAATTTTTCCAATTGTTTGGGAAGTGTAGATGGGAAACACGTAGTCATCCGAAAATCCAAAAATTCAGGCTCTTCATTCTACAATTATAAAAAAATGTTTAGTGTGGTTTTGATGGCAGTCGTGAATACCAATTATGAATTTATAATTGTAGATGTTGGAATTAATGGCCGCATTTCTGATGGAGGAGTTTTGCGACACACTGCATTCGGCTACAGCCTTGCCAAATAGTGAGCGGGTGCTACCCTATACATTCATTGGAGATGATGCGTTTCAATTGACGAACTATTTTATGCCACCGTTCGCACACAGTGACTAAACATCATCTGATATTCAATAATCGTTTAAGCAGGACACGCCGCATTGTGGAGAATGGCTTTTGGCAACTGGTTTCGAAATTTTCCAATAAGCGATGTACCTGGAACCTGGAGAAGTGCTAATCAATGTTTTTGCTTTTTGTCTTTGGCAAAATAATTCTTGAAGATACTTTCCCAGAGAATCTTTTAACGTAGATAATATGCAGACAGACCATTGCAAAGAGCTCAAGGAATAACTCCAAATATATACGCAAACAATTCTGTGAATAATTCAATAATGAAGGTTAAGTTTCGTACCAAGACAATATGGTTTTGCAATAATTTATAACCTTTATTTTTACAATAATTTAATAGTAATTTAATTAATGACACAAATTTATAAATGCAAAAGGTTTAATAAGGTATTGAAATGGTTTAATAAACAATTGAAATGGTTATTTACATGTAAGATAATGATCTTATATCATGTGGTCTCTGACAGGGATTGTCGTTGGTTGTGATGACTCCAAAAAAAATTGTTGGCTTTGGTAAGGTGTTGGCGTTCGGATATAGGCATCTGTTGGATTACTTGTTATTTGTTGAGTTGGGGACGGTATTGGCGGACGAATGTTGATAGTTTTCGCGTAACTGGTTGCTTGTTGAGTTGGGGTTGGTGTTGACGAATGTAGATAAACTAAATTTGGGGAGGGGTAAGAACTCATTGAATTAGAAATGGAATTATTAAAAATTGACGCGAATAGTCGACGGCCACTTTTGAACTGATTCGTTTGCCCATACAACAGTACTTCGCCGATCTGTTTCTCAGCAATGAAAGCCTGGTTGGCTGTTGATGGCAAAACAAACTTTCTTTTTCCTTGAGTAGTTCACTACAAGTCCAATCAATTCATCGTCTTCTTTTTCTTCGCTGAGCTTCAAAGAAAATTTATTATGCACGTATTCTTTAAAAACAAATGACACCTAAACTATACCTTGAAATTGGACAACGACTCACTCGGAAATTCTACATCCTGTAAGAAACTCTATCCGTCGAAGTACCGCAAAGTGGGACTGAGCCCCTCTTCCCCTCCAGCCATAATACCTCTTTTGAAGCACTTTCACACGGAGAACTCCACTGCTTTGACTATTTATTGGCCTTTAAAGTAAAAATTAGTTGAACAGACTTTTGTGTGTAACATTAATACGTTTATATACTGCTGCCTTTACTTACCTCTTACTAATCCACTACCTTTCTGTATCCGGTAAATTTAATATGAATTTTATAATTATTATTCTTGTCAAACAATTAATAAACTTCAAAAACCTATAATAAAGTGTTGCCACTGCTGTTTTCTACTTTCTAGAGTTCGTGCAAAGACTATAAAAGGTATAGACTGGACAAATGCAGCACTTTTTTTCTATTTTTTTAGCCCAATAACAAATTGTGTGCATGTTTCCTCGAAATTGGTAAAATTACATACAATTTGTTGTTGGGCTAAAAAAAATAGAAAGAGAGCGCGGCATTTGTTCAGTCTATGCTTTTTGTAGTCCTTGGTTCGTGTTAATTTAAGCAAATGGCTGCACTTAAGTTAAGCCAGTGCTGCCAGGTTTTGTACTGACAGCTAAAAATATTATGACAGTACAAAAAATTAAATTATTATATTAAATAACTGGATATTCGAATGACATTTTTTACAAAATGCTGTTAACAGTTACTATTATGTTTATGTTTATAATCAACGCTTCCATCCTTGTTATTCATTGCTTTTCCTTACCAAATCCGTCCTATTTTTATATGTTTATATTCCGACCTGAAAGATCCATTTGCTACTTAATCTCTTACCTACACACATACCATGCTAAGTACAATATTTTGTTGAATTAAAGCATTCGGTTAGTTTTATTGCTTCATTTTAGGGAAGAAGGCATTGTAATTGCTCCATACATGGTTAATCAGTATCTGTATATGAAATCAGTTTTTTTGTGATGATACCTGAAGCTATTGGACAGTGAAATATTCAGTTAAGATACGAAGGAGATACCGTGTTTATGTTTAGGGAATATTTTGCTTGTTTTTAGCCCTTGATATGATTGCAGTAGCTTACAAGTTTCTTTTCTTCAAATTTTCTCATGGCTTACATTAAGGGGGTTACTGAGACCCGTAGAGGGGTTCTGGACCCATGTGGAACTTTAAACCGTTATATCTGGCTAGACAGTCAGATCTTTCATGACGCGCATGTTATTCATGGCCTGAGACAAGCATTTTTCTACCATTAGGAATGCACAGTTAAAGTTACTTAAATTTGGGAATACCCCTGTTGCCTTTTTTTTGTTTGGCATTCACTGACGCATATTTTCGTAGCGTATCGCATTGCTTTAAAAATAGTTCGATTCCAATTGCAATGGATCTTTTATAATCCAGCCCCATTGACCCATGGCTGCGCACTCCTGTAGTTTCATTTTCCATCAATAAACTATACCAAATGTGAAAAACAAAACATTCTAACCCATAAGGTTTGATTAAGTCCACGTTTCCTTGAATCATATTTTCATTTTACAATGTTCCCTTATTCCAGCAGAAACTATTGTAGACATGACACCATCGACCAAAAACAAATATTTTCATATCATTTTAACTACTATGTTTTCATGAAAACCGTTTTCATAGCATTGTACTTAAGGATTATTTTCAAAAAATATGGCGTGCTCTAAACAAATTCATAACATTTTTAGTATTAATGTAAATTCCCGTCTCTAACGACATCAGTTGCTTCCCGGACGGGAAAGCTGAACTATAACAAAAAAAAATTATTATTGTAAATTTGTAAAATTTTCTGTGTTCAATAAAAATTTAAGTGATAAACAACAACGAATTGGGATACTATTGTTAGCAAAAAAATTTTTTGCACACGTGTTTAAAAAAAAACTGCAAAGTTATCAGAATTTATTTTTGGTAAGTACTTAATGTGGCATACTGAAATTATAGAAGTTTTCAAATGGTTCATTCGTCATTCCTATAGTTGGACTGCAAATCTAAATACTGAGTACACTAATGCAGACATGACACATTTACCTTGCACTAACGCACGGAATATTCGGATGGTAAAAATGTAATATTTTTATGAATCGCATAATCTGATTAACGGTCAGTACAGTAGTAGTGATCTAGTATCTGAAATTATTTTTGTGTTGTGTTTTACAGATAATACATTATAAATTTTAATAATGTGGAATGGTACAATTTATATTATTGTATACATACACGTTTATATTTGGTTAAGGTCGGAAAAGTCACCATAGACATAAAAATTGGTTAAGGGATATCTTTGTTCTTATTGCTGTTATTGTACTAATTGGCACACATTTGTTTAAGGTCGGAAAAGTCAGCATTATTATTTATTTGTTATAGTTGATGTAAATGTAAAATTTTGATAAAAGGGTGTCAAAAGGAAAAAACAACACAACACAAAATTTTTCATTTGAAACAATTATAAGAACTTTAAAGGCAGAATATTTAATTGAAAATCAAAGATTTTCTCAATATGCTCACTTTTAACGTGAAAATGTTTTTAAAAAGGGGATACATGTCAATATCTGACGCTCTTTCAGAAATATAACGAAATTTGTCGCAATTGTTTTTAACATATCTCGTGACTCAAAAGTCGAAGCGCCAAGTAATTTATATATTCTGAGAATATATACGAAGTGATGAAGCCTGTGAGAGAACTCATGGTCATGGTCAGGTATGTCAACAAGGGGGGAGAGGCGTTCAAAAAGGTGACAAACCTTTAAAATCACATTTTCTTTAGTAAGCATATTGTTTGAGAATGACTTGCCCTGTTTGGCTGATTTTTCGTTTGTTGTGTTCGTTGCAGGGCAATTAGAAGAATATAAAAGAATATTTTTGAGAAATCCACCAGAAAAAATGGAATTTTTGACTTTTAATATTAAAATATGGCCGGTACCTGTTTAGATCTAACCTACGCGCGCGACATGCAATTGACATGCAAACTCTACATGTCGTACTCTGTGTTATATGTAATAAATTTAAATAATAAAGGTTAAATATAAAGCTTAGTCAATATTCATGAACAATTCATAACTGTAATATCATATTAAGGTTCACAGGAAAACGAACGTTGCTTGGTTCAGAAGTTCTCCGTATCAAAAAAATTTTGAATTTCGACTTTGCTTTATAGCCCAGTCAAATAAGGCGAAAAAAGGGTAAACTGCGGAATGAATTAATGATGCAAATTGTTACACATGTTTCTTTTGGCATTTTATATATGACCTCAAAAGTCTAGTTCTGTGTGGTGTGCGCAAGTCAAGATATTCAAGGTCAAAGGTCACAAAAATCAGTTTTTTAGTAAATATCTTGTTTCCTATGCTTTAAATGACTCTTAATGACTTTTTTAACAGAAGTTATAGGCTATATGTATTTAATCAAAAATGGCTCCACAAAGTCGTTTAAAAATCCGTTTCTGGCTCTAGTTTATTATGAGACGTTATATTCTAACTAGGGGAACATTTTTTTGATGGATGAAGTATCCTCATACTACTTAGTCCGGAATTTTCATTTTTCCTCCTAGATTCTCATACACAATCGACTCCAATGGAAAATGAAACAACAAACATCACAAACAACATAATGAACAATCACTTAAACACAAAACAAGACTATGTAACAAAACAAGAAATGGAAAAAGACACAACAATTAATACAAATAACATAACCAACAATAAGAAACAACAATTAATTTACTCAAATCCAATAACTATCCATCTCTCTGATATTGAGAGTGATTGGTATTATATAAGAAGATTGGCAGTCACCAATGCAATGACTGGTCGCATCGTAGGTTAGATCTGCGTCTGAAAAATATTAATTCAAAAAGACAACCCACACTGCTATCCGACCTTCAAGAAACTGTAGAACTATGTACTAAATTAAAACTAAAAATAGCACCTTCGAGGGTGGGTCAATAAGTACTTAGAAAAAACCATTAAAACAATTTTTTTTGGTAATTTTTTGATATTTTTCAATATAATCTCCTTGGAGCTCTATACACTTAGTTAGACGTTTCTCTAATTTTTTTAACCCGTCAGAAAAATAAGATTTTGGAAGGTCCTCAAAATGAGTATTTTTTTGATCGATGATTTCTTCATTTGAAAAAAAACGTTGTCCACTGAGCCATTTTTTCAGGTTTGGGAATAGGAAAAAGTCACTGGGAGCTAAATCTGGCGAAAACGGTGGGTGGTCGACCAATTCGAACTTTAATTCTTCAATTTTAGCCATTGATCGCAAACATGTGTGAACGCGGTCATTGTCCTGATGAAAGATGTTTTTTTTCTGTTTAAATGAGGCCGTTTTTTTTCAATTTTTTCTCTTAGCTGGTCCAATAAAGATGCATAATACTCTCCTGTTATTGTTTTTCCTTTTTCCAAATAGTCAACGAAAATAATTCCACGTGCATCCCAAAAAACAGTAGCCATAACCTTACCAGCTGATTTTACGGTTATCGCCTTCTTTGGACATGGTTCGTCTTTCAAAATCCACTGTTTTGATTGTTCTTTCATTTCGGGAGTGTAGTGGTGAATCCATGTTTCATCTACAGTCACAAACCGACGAAAAAACTCATTCGAATTACGTTGCATGAGCGAGAACAGAGCTTTAGAGGCAACCACCCTATTGCGTTTATTGTCTGCGTTTATTGACTGTGAGCAAACGCGGCACCCATCTCGCCGAAATCTTTTTCATACACAATTTTTCATGTAAAATAGAAATGACGCTACCTTTTGATATAACTGTAACCTCAACTATCTCACTCATTTTTAATCTTCGATCACTTAACACCATATCATGGATTTTATTGATCATTTCTGGCGTAGTCACCTCTACAGGGCGTCCTGAGTGTGGTTCAACTTTTGTTGATGTACGACCACGTTTAAATTCATTTAACCAGTTATAAATTTTATATGAAAATATTTAATAACAGACCTAAAATCCATTTTCTCCATTTTTGTAAACATAAAACTTTTTTTCTTCAATGCACGAGAAACACACAACAACTCAACCAATGTGGCTGAAACTTCACAGCATACCTAGACGGTAGTGATGCTGCATGAAAACAGACCGTTTACAGTAATAGTCGCGCTATCTGTTGGATTTTCTATTCTCGTATATAAGTCTAATTTTACTTACATGTAAATGAGGTTTTCAAAATAGAAAACCAACTTCAAGTAGCCCAAATAGAACGCGCGTTATTAAAGATAACTCAAAACCTACTGGTCAGATGATGATCAAATTTATAAATGACCTCATGACAAGCACCATCTTTCAAATAAGAAAATCGGTTCACCTAGAAAAAAAGTTTTGAGGTAACACAGATAAAAAAAAAACACGAATTGATAACGTCCTCCTTTTTTTGAAGTCGGGTTAAAAAGAATTTGATTGAGTTTACTGCAGAAATTGCAATAAATAATTTATTAATCGCACCTTTATTTGCTGTAAATCAATTGTTTTTTAAATTAAATTGGTAAAAAATTTCAATTTTGACATATAATTTCGGCAGTTGCCAGATAATTAATTAAGAACACAAACATTTTTTTCCACGCATTTAGTTTATGAGCTCATAAATTGTTGAGGTTAGTGCGTATTCGCTATAAACCTCATTAACGAACCCGGCGCGCATTGCTACGCCCCCGAGATGAGTGCTAACAAGAATTTTGTAGTCATTGTTTTTTATTAACAATTTACGTGAATGAACATGTGTAATATTAATATTCCATTATCCATATAACCAGAACACAATTTCGTGATTATGCGGCTTCCGCTCTTATTAGAAACCAATTATATTGTTTCCAATGCAGTCAATTAATGTGTGATCATATTGTACATTTTCTTAAATATGTTATATTATTATATTGGGTGTGTGCAAAAGTCATGTTGGTTGTTTCCATTAATCGATTATGTATTAGCCGTTTTGTTGGACCACTTTTGTCTATCTTTCGGAAAGTTTCATTATTCCGTTCTCGTAGAACTTCTAATCTTTATGGGCAAAAAACTGTGTAAAATGGTTTCTGATAGCCTCATCAGAATCGAATGTTTCACCAATCGAAGAGTTTTGAAGAGAGCGGAATTTGCCATCACTTCGACAATTCCGATAATTTTTGCCAAGAGGCAAAAAAAAATGTATGAGGTTGATCGTTGTAATGGTGTAAAATGACATCTTTCCGATTGACTTGTCCGAGGTGCTTCTTTTTGATTTTTTTATTCAATTCGGGTAACTGAAAACAGTACATATCTGAATTGATGGTTTCATTCAGTAACAGCAGCTCAAAGTGAATGATACCTACTTCATTCCACCAAACGGATAGCATAACTTACCTCTGATGAACATCGGCGTTGATGTGCTTGTGCACGTATCCAATTTTTGTAATGTGTCTTTCCTCTGTTTTACGTGATACGTTAACCCTTTCTGTAATCTCTTGTGTTGAATAACGGTGGTATTCATCAATCATTGCCTTGATTTGGTTGTCTTCAACCTCCTATGGCCGACCAGTGTGTGCTGCATCTTTTAGTTCAAAATCTTCAAAACGGAATTCTACAAAGCAGCGCTGACATTGGCGTTCACAAAGCAAAATATCCCGAAAATGCTCACATTTACTTTCCATGGTTAATTAGCTGTCACATTTATAAATATTATCGAATTATGGTCAAAGTCTTTTCGACAGAAGTTTAGACTCAAGCTTTTCAAACAACACCTAAATGTTTAATATGTTCGGCCATCTTCATTAAAAATTTAATACTAAAGCCATCTATGAAACCGACATGACTTTTGCACACACCCAACATATTATGAAACCGGAAAGGTCAATTATACTTTTGTTTTATTGTATGATAATTATGCATGTCTCTATACATACATGCCAATCTAAGGTATTTTCTATTGCATTCTGATCTTTTACTTAAACAATCTTAAAGATTTTAAAGATCATTTAGAATCCTTAAAGCGACTTACCCTGTATTTCGGAAACTAAACTTAATCTCACCAATTTCACTCAATCATTTATGATAACACAGGGCCACAAAATGAATTTGAGGCGGAACATTACTCAGACCAGTTGACCTGAAGGTTTTTGGGGTCGCTGATCACGATCCCGGTGTCCATTTGACCTCATCACGTCCAGGTTAAGGTCAAATAAAGGTCAAAGACCAATATGGCGGCCGAATTTTAAATGATTTTAAGGATTTCCATCGAACATGGTATCTAGGGGTTTTCGGAGTTGCTGAATACGTATCTGAAGTCTATTTTTAAATACTTAAAATGTCGGATCCAATCAATCGGAAAAATTTTGAGATATTACTAGATTTTTAAGTATCATGGAATTTCTGATCTTCTTCAGTCGTTAATCGAAAATTAGACATAATTTTTTACCCTACTTTTAGCATTAACCAGGAACAACGACGAGGACGTAGTAGGTTCTTGTTCCCATTGAAGTGATTTATTAAACGTGAGTCCCCTTGCCTCTCACAATATCGGGAGGTTTTTTCTGTGAGTCCTCTTGCCTCTCACAATGTCTGGAGGTTTTTGATGTGAGTCCCCTTGCCTCTCACAATATCCGATTTATAAACTCATGTGTGACGTGTTCTTTTGTTTGCAAAAGATCTACGAAGAGATTTTCTTTTGTGTGTATTTGATGAATCTCTTTTTAAAGACCAACAATAGTCTGACATCATGTTGACATCCCAAACACCCTGATACCTTTTCTCAAATTCTTTTAAATCTTGGTGGAATCTCTCACCCTGCTCCTCACTGAAGTCCCCCAGATTTTCAGGGAAGAAATCAATGTGGGAATGGAGGAAATGGATCTTTAAGTTCATTAAACATCCCATCTTTTTGTAGTTTTCCAACAGTCTGCCGACAACATTCTTATAATCAGGGTCTTTGTTATTTCCCAAGAACTTTTGTTGAATTTCTTTGAAACTAGTCCAAGCTGCTCTTTCATTGCTGGTCATTCTCATTTCGAATTCATCATCTTTTATCAGCTGCCTTATTTGAGGGCCATCGAAAACTCCTTCCTTGATTTTCCCGGAATAACTTACAAAATTGATAGACTCATTTCTAACTGAGATACCAGCAGCGAGATCAAAATAACGAATAAATCCTGCCTAAAGTGCAAAAAAACAGCCAATTGAAAAATTCGACCTTTAAATGACCTCGCAGTGACCTTTACCGGTCAGTTAAAAAAATTGTCAGGGTCTATTCAGACGTAAAATTTTCCGCTCTTTCTGAATCTGGCGTCAAAAAAATTTTATCTCCTGAATAAAGGTCTTTGACCTTTATTTGACCTTAACCTGGACGTGATGAGGTCAAATGGACACCGGGATCGTGATCAGCGACCCCAAAAACCTTAAGGTCAACTGGTCTGAGTAATGTTCCGCCTCAAATTCATTTTGTGGCCCTGTGTAATCAAGAAATACACCATTTCATACATAAACAAACAATAGATACATTTTTATAGGTTTCAGTGAAGATTAGATGCCTTTTATGTTACTAAATAGAAATATGAAAAAAATTTGCGAAAAATGGAAGTTTTTCCATAATAGAAATTATATAGAAATTATAAGTTACAGTAGAAGTTGTAACGTTAAAAAATCATCTATTGCATTTTGTGCAAAGTTTAAATTAAGCTAAGGGTGGATTATTTGAAAGTTTCTTTATCCAATTATTTAGATAAAGATACCAATCTTATGTCTTAAGCATTGGGAAAATTGTATATGTTGTTGTATGACATACAAGTTAACATCCACTTCTCTGCACCTGGGTAGCGGTACTGCGGCAGCATTGAAAACAAGCGGTATTGCAGTAGCGTTTGAAGACAGGCGTAACTACAATTGCGCTTGACAATAAGCGGTAAATCGGCAGCGCAGTGAAATACTTAGTCTGAAGGAAGCACAACGTGATCTGGTCTCCTTCTCTCAATTCCTTCCAGGTGTTTGCAATATCCCAGGCACTAAATGCACATAGTGCACCCATCTGGAATGTAAATTGCTGGTATATTCAGATTCATTAGTTAAGTTCCAGTCCTCGGAATTTAATTTCTTATTTTACATAATTCCGATTTGTGCGGTCTTGACTTTCAAAGCTTATATATGATTACATTTTTCCTAGAAAACTTAATTTTATACCTCTTGATTCTTCAACCAAAACATAAATATGAAAAGGTAATCTTAATAATCTCCGCCCTATGCACTAACTAAAGTGCGGCACTATATTATAAATTTAATTGAAATGTAGTGTAAAGGAATGTAAAAAAAAAAAAAAAAAAAATCTTAATATAAGCTCTTTAGTTCCCAAATTCATGGATTAAGATATTTTAAAATATCAGTTGACTTTTTTCAGCAATATTGATTATTTTTTCAATACATATGTTGCAAACGTCACCTCAAACTTAAAGTATCATGTACAAAATGTGTGAACATACATAAATAATGTAACTTTAACTCAAGTATCTTAAATGATAGTTGCATTCAAAGGACTTTATGTTATTTTTTGTTGCCAAGGACGAATGGTGAATGGAAGCGACTAAAGGACAAAGAAAAACTAAGAAACTCAAGTCAGGGGTTCCCTAAACAAGTAAGTTGATTTTGGTGTAAAAGTTCCGTTCATTAGAACACAATTAAAAATTACTCTCTTTTTTTTTTTGATTTAGAACAAAACTCTAGGGTTAAGGGAGACGAGCAAGGACGATGGAAATAATTTGGCTCCTAGACTGGACATTTTGCTGTAAAAACTTCGATGACAACAATATGCACATTTTTGTTGCAAAAAACTTCGATGACAACAAAATGTACAAGAAAGAGCAAGGCATGTTGTAATTTATAGGATTTTTTTTTTCTTCTTGTTATCTCTTGGTAGAGCAATGAGTCAATTTCATTGCAATAGATGTTTAAGGTTTTTTGCGAAAGGCAGAAGCAGAATCAGAGTCTAGTTGAAGAGGGGACAAAACAATGAAGAAGAACAGACAATATGTTTATTGCAGTCTTACTAAAAATTATATACGCTTCATTGAATCAGACACATACTCGTAAAGACAAAATACCAATTTCATTTCAATCTATTTTATTTATATGAAGAATAATCTTCTTTTCATATTAAAATATAAACATATCTTTAAGTAATTTAAGAACTTGAATTAAAAAATGTTAAAATTCAAATCCAAAAGCATTGTATTGTATATATAGATTTTTATAGCAAAGGGTAAGTAAAAGAATAGATGCTTTTGTTTCCCTATTGTTTATGATCTCTCGCTTAGAATTTGATTCAATATTTTAAAAATCTCATGGCCATGTGATGCTATCATTCACACCATACTAAGTATGTACATATATGAAGGGTATTAAAAGGAGAACTTTTTCATTAACCTTATTGCTTGTCTTGGCCGTGTTCAATTTTACACAATTGCTTTTTCTTATCTAAGTAATACACTGAAAAGTACTTCTTTTTGATCCTTTGTACTTCGGACTTATATCCCTTACTTTTTTACGTAAGTATGTTGGTATTTTTTTAGGTCGACACTACTGTATCGATATTGAACTGTTATTGCAGCATGGTTTAATTCCTTAATGTGATCCAGAGCAAAGCAAAGCCAAAGTTTTTGAAGTTCTGCCAACAAGAGCAAGAACAACAATAACATTAGCAATAATGCCAAAATGGCAACCGGAAGAAAACGGAGCATTCAATGGGCACACGCCATACTTCTTCAATTTAACCCAACCCCAACTGAACCCAATTCAACTCAACTGACACCAAACTAAACCAAACCAATCCAAGCCCTAGAATAGTTGGCGCAAAGCAACAGTTTTCTTTGGCAAAAGCATTAAGATTGTGCATTTAGTCAGCCTTAGAAAGAGTTCAACACTAACGCTGACGATGTGTATGTTGCCACAATTGAGTTGGCCATGTCGCGTTTCATCTTGGCTTACAAGCCAATTGGCAACTTTTGAAAACATCAAAGTCTCAGAATAGATACAAATATGTAATGTCAATAAACGATAATAACACGCCCGCACCCAACAACAACTACAGTGATCTAGTATGTAATGTTGAAATGTATGAAGCACATTTCCACTGATAATTTGTATTACTAAGTATTTATTTTTGGCAACAAAAAAATGCCATTACAAGCATGCCAAATCAGATCAAATATTGTTGTTTACAAGACTTCAAACAGAGTATGAATCAAAAGTCATGCATAAGAAAGGCAAAGGAAATAGACAATAATCATCAATTTAAATCCAAAACATAGCAAAACATTGACTTCAGTTCAACGAATCATATACATGGCATATATACGTTTTACTACTTTTGTAAATAAAATTTCCCCTTCTCAGTAATAGTGATTTTGAAATGAATTTTGTATGGGGGCTCCATCTTCTAGTCATCTCACAACTCTGATCGTTAAATACAATAGTTACGAGAGATAATACTTGATCAGACTAGCTAGAAAGGTATAAAAATATAGACAAAACCGAACTTTAAAAAAATTTAAGCAATTTACCATGAAGGAATTCAGGATCCTCTAAGTTTGAAAACATTTGAAGCTTAAGCTAAATCAGTCAGTTGGAGGACCAAAGTGAAGTGAGTATATGGTACATATGTATGTATGTATGTATGTATGTATGATGAGAGTTAGTGTAACATTGGAGTTCCCTTTTAATTCTTCTTGAAATGGATTACGTTGTAAGACGTAAGACGAGACGTTAAGACCGTTTAAGAAGAAAGCAAAGAAAGTCACACGAAACCGCTTTCATTTCCGCTAAACACAATTGCATCATTAGCGATGCAATCTCCGTTACTCTAAGCATAGCCGCAACATGCCGGAAATGAAATCCCGGCAAACAGAAGCCAAAAACGAAGCAACAAGCAAAATCTCTTCATGAAACGGGCAAAAGAAGCAAAACAAAGTACAAGCAAAATGGCAGGAAAAGTAAACTCACCGAAAGAACGAGAAAGTCAAAGCATGTCCACAGTCAAGGAACCAAAGTAGGCAACGCGCCAAGGACACACGCGAAACACCATAAAGAAAAGCAAATGAAAAGAATAATAGAATAGAAAAGAGAAAAGATGAACTGAACAGAACAGAACCGAATAGAATACAACAGAACAGAAGACAAGAATACAAGGTACAGGAAGTCACAAAGCAGATAGTAGGCAGGTTGGGTTAGGCAAGATAAGGCAAAGCAAAGCAAAGCATAGACAGATAGACAGACATAAATACCGAGAGACAGACAGACAAAGGCATTCAGTCAGTGAGGACAGGACAGTCAAGGAAACTTAACCAGGAACCGTGCTGTGTACGGTGAATGACTTGAAAAGTGAGTCTCAAAATGGCAAAAGGAAACGTCCGCAGACGATGATGACGACGACAACGATGAATGACACGAAACTAAAAAGAACAGGCCAACATTGAATGAAATTTGGAGGGGAATGGGGATGACATGAGAAAAATAATGCTTACTACAACTAGATACAATGTGAGTGAACAAAAGGCCCAGAAGGCAACAAGCCAGTGAAATGGATTAAGGAAACAAGCGGAAAACAAAACGAAATGATGCTGAGCACAAATAATCAAATAAGGCGCTTGTGGCAAGTAGCACATATTCTTAAGCACACACACACAAACCCGGCATCATTCTTACGAGTAGAGTTAAGATGGCCATAGACGGCCAACATATACTATATCCAATATGCTTGAATATGATATGAAAATCTAGTATTGCCAATGGTGGATAATGATAGACAGGTTGAGTAGATGTCATCTAGGATATTAGTTGGGGCTATGTGTTTAAACTATTTGTTTATTATTTTTTTTTACAAAATCAACAATTTGCTGAAAACCACATGAACAAATTTGTTTCTCATGTCAAGCAAATTGGCTATCTATGCCTACCTTAAGGCAAACTGGCAGTCTTAACTTAGACGAAAAGTAGCAAAAAAAAAATAAAGAACAACAAGGAGCATGTGAAGGATGCGATGAGGCGACGGACAGGTGCATCAAACGCAAGCTTTTTCTGCCCAAAGCATATGCACATTCGAGTACTATAGTAGGTTCGATGAGAAGGTGGTACACTCATGGATCCCGATTAGAAACGTGTCTCTATGCTCTTATTCTTTGTGTCGTTCTCTTGTTTTGTTTGTTTGTTTGTTTGTCTGTTTGTATGAGTTAAACGAAAAACTTCCATTTGGTTGCACAAACAAAAGCATTGCGCAAATATTTAACTTTATCTTTAGAAATAATGTTTGATATGTGCAATGCATGTTGCATGCAACACACTCATATATGTATGTATATCCAAGCATATGGTACATATCTACCAATGTAGGCAGTGTATAGGCAGAAGACATAAACTCAACTAAGCCATAGAAAAAGGCCCGATGAATCATCGGCCTTTCGCACTTTATTCCCCTTTCTACATACATATATTTATTTTTTCCCATACAACTTACATTTTCTTGTTTTCATTTTATTGTTTACGTGTTTAGTAGCAGCTTCAGCTTCTCTAAGAGCAGCAACAAACAGGAATATCCACAATGTATCGAGAAATAATAGAAACAATCTTTTGATTTTAAAACCATTTTTCTTGATCACCTAAACTTCATCCACTTAATCATTACTATATATTCTGCTAATCACGAAGATATTGAAACTTTATATTAATTTACGGAGTCAGAACTTCTTTAGAATTAGGTCATCCAGATGCATTGATTGGTGGTTTAATTAAATTAATCAGGAGTCGTTGCAGTATTTTTGTTATAATTTCTTATGGTTCTAATTGGAGGATTCATTCAATATACTGATTTCTTTCTTTTATATTGGGACCTTATAGTAAAAATAATAAGAGACCTGAAAGAAGGTTATCATTGGCTAAGCGAAAGATATAATACTCTTCACACTCCTCCGGGTGGCATCCAACTTAGTGGCAACAAATGCCAGATATCAAATATGCTTCCTTTCTTAGCATCACTATACTCTCTCTGTCACAGTTTGAGTATCAACAAAGAACAAAGTTTGAGTATCAGATGTGAGCACAGTTTAAGGGGCACAATACAGTTTTGTATGTACTTTTTTATATTCTTCACGGAAGTGAATATTATTATAAGCTGGTTATGAAGTTTGTAACACAGAAGGAGACATCGTAGACCACCTAGATGGTTTTGATCTGATTGCAACCTGTTACCGATATTACCGTCATGTGCAAGTAAAGAGTGACCATTCCATTTTTCATTAAGGGAATGTCAAAAGGGCCGCTATAATGAGACAACGGATCGTTCATTTAGAACTTACAATTTCTCTGTGCGGAAAAAATTCCGCAAAAATGACTGCTTTTTACTCTGTTAAGGGAATCTTCATTTTATTTCAGATTGTCCTTGTGGACCACCCTTCTTTTAATGAAAACCGTTGTTCCCATGTCTTTTTTAACCATTTAACCACCTGTATGCCGAAGTTGTTGGCTACAGTAGAAATGACGGTGTGTGAATTTAGGTACTTATCAATGTCGCAATTAACATCCTTCATATTTGTGAATAAATTTTTATGTCGCGATCCTATTCGTTGCGTTATTGCGATTTTCGAATATTTGTCAATACATGTGGGGAAATACTTAAAGTCAGTTAAACAAATTTCGAAATGTGAAATCTCTCCCACATATGAAGGGATTGGAATTTTTGAGATCTCATATTGCTTAAGATGTCTGTCATATTTGGACTTTGCTCAAATTCCGCAATTCCTTGCTATCTCCTGCTATCTCTGTTTAACATTTTCTTGCGCGGCACGATGTGCACGGTTATGTTCCTTTGGTCATTCTCGTTGCAGATATCCTGAACAATTTTTTCCGTGTATCAAAACTTTACTGTAGGATAAAGCTCGATAAGTCTGTGTTGTAGAAATGCCAGAATAGGTAGACTACAGTGTATATCATCAATATTGATTACTTCTTGTAGTAGGTCGAGCAGCGTTGTTCTATCGGTAAAAGTTGTTACATGCCTCACTTTTTTCCAAACAAGGCAATTGTGTGTTTTGTCTGGATATTCACTCTTCAAATACGATCTGCTTACGGAAGCAATTCATGGATTTTTTCACTTTTTCAATCGTATAGGACAAAGATTCCTCACTATGAACTGTTGCGTTGCCAGAGTTTATATAGTCCTTCAGTTCGTTTATTGGCTGTCTGAATAGGGTTTGCTACCATGTTTTCCTTACCTGGTTTATGAAACAACTTATCATTGTGGTCATCTATGAATGCCTTCCAGCGCATCAACTTGGTGTTAGTATTTTTATCCGACACTGCGAATGTATGAGGCTGGTGTTCTGTAAATGTATTTGTTGCTAACAACTCCCTTTCGTTTGTCCGGATGTCTTAGTAACACATCTTCTGAAACAAGTATACTTTTTAGGGTCTCAAAAGCCTGCAATTGCCTTTCGTTCAAAACAACTTTTATTTTCCTTGACTGAGTCGTGCTGCTCATCCCGTTTTAACTTTTTAGAATGTCAGTGAACGGTTTCGCTTTGCTGGCATATCCCTTTATAAGACATTTATAAAAGCCAGCCAAACCCAAAAATGATATAACCGAAAAAAGAGAACTAAGTAAACGTGTCAAAATTTACCGACTTTTTGCCGTAGGACGGCGTCAATGGTCTTTTGGAAAATGCTCAGCGCATTCTTTAACCTGATGGGCAGCCTGTAGAATTCATCCATCTCATTATTTACCGAGAACGCAGTTTTCTCTCTATTTTTTTTCGAGAGCTCATTTTGATGGAACCCTGACTTCAAATCCAGAGTTGTAAAATAGTTCGCCTCCCACAGGTTGGAGAATATAATCATTACGTTTCCTAAAATCAATTACAAGTCTCTTTTTTATTACCGAATTCGTCCCAACTTTTCTTATCCACTACCCAGATGGGGTTATTATAAGTTCATCTTGATGGCTGTATTATTTTATTTGTTAAGAGATTTTTGATCTCGCTATTAACAAAGTCCGCTGCTCCCATCGGATAGAGGTATCATTTTAAATACACTGGCTCCTCGTCTTTCGTACAAATAGTAGCCTAGATATCTTTATTATACGGAAGTGATTCATTGGGCTCAGCAAATACCCCTTTCACACCCCTAACTGATCGCTTGAAGCTTTCCATTACCTTACCTGGTACAGTTTCTAACCGCAACCTCAAAAAGGTGACGTCCTGGAAATTAAAAAAGTTAATCCTTCTTTTCCTGAATCATGTGAGAGTATGCCTCGTTTGAGGTCTATACTCGCATTAATTCTATGTAATATATCAAGGCCCATTATGCCATCGAACACTCAAAAGTTTGGTAGAATAAAGAAATCGGTATTAATGCCGAAAATATTATTTTTACATTTAATAAGCATCTTGCTATTTTCGTGAATGGATTTAACAAGGAATGGAATCAATACCGGAGAGATTCCCCTTAGGGGGACGCCCCGTATCCATTAGTAACTTTATTTCCCTCTACAAGACTCAGCTGAACATGATGGACACGTTGCACCCTCGGACCAGTGTTCCTGTACACGCTTGTTTGTTGCCTATATTGCTGTCCCGGGTAGATTTTACCATTATCAACCCTCCTATTTTGCTGAGTCTGCACGCTATGTTGCTTATATAGTAGTAGTAATAGGGTGTCTCACCTATGAGTCACTGACGAGTAACTCACCAATGACTCTCCCTGCTTATTGAATCTAGGAAAATTTTTCTTCCCAGATTGTAAGTAACCCTCTCTGCATTCTGTAGAGAGAGTCTGTCGCTGGGACTTCATTTCCTCACTACGTGTTGCATAGTGCATAGCAAAACTGTGGCGCTCCCTATTTGCCTCAAATCTACTGCGCAAGCGCGAGTACCTGGCCGAGAAAAGGATATCACATAACGGTCTCTTAAGTCCTGATACAAACACATGCAAGGCACTATCCATGTAACTCTAGTTCAAAGGTACCTCCACGGTGGGATCATACGTCATTAGCGTTTTATTTAGAAGCGAGGCCAATTTCTTTTCAACCTCCTCATAATATTTTATTACTGACATGCCTCTTTTTCTAAGAGTTGAGAGCTCCTGTTCAACAAATTAGGCGGGTCGTTTATCAATGTACTTGAAATCGAGCCTATCTATTATCGCTCTAAGATTAAGTGGGGTAATGAAAGATGCAAATACCGCGTCCGCAGGTATTCATCAAATCGAGTGATTTCTTACATACCACTCCATTTCCAATGCTGACCGCCCTGTTCTCTAATGCAGTGGGGGTCTAAGATCTTATGATTTCTTGAGAGTTTGTCTAGTTTTGTATCGAAACTTTTTGAAATATTGAAGCTCTTTGGCTTTATTAATTATGCAAACTGGAGGGGTACCTCCCATACGCACCCAAATTCAAATTAAAGTTCTAATTAGAAAAAAAAAATTTTTTTTGTCTTTGAATTTTTATTTATATGTCCCTCGAAGCTCTCGACTAAATCTTTTGTTAGGTTTACCACTGCCTCCCACGAATTTTAGTTACTGGGGTATCCCTCCCATTTGAGCAAATATTGGTGCTAAACGAACCAAACCAAGTGGAATAGATAAGCATGTTTTATAAATATTTTCACTATCTTCGTGTTTTCAAATGTCCTCTTCTGCGCCGGCGTTTAAGGACTCGTTCAACCGGGAACATATCCTCAGGGGCATATGTAACACGCTTTCTCAGATTGTATTCAGTGGTTTTACCAATTTCCTTCACGCGCTCGACCTAGAGGAACAAAACAAGACCACACATATGGTTTTGCCTTGGTACCCTATGCCGAGCGCGTGGAGAAAAGTGGTAAAACCACTTAATAAAATCAATGGTATCGTGTTACAAATGCCGCTGAGGATATGTACCCAGTTAAACGAGTCCTAAAACGACGGGGCAGAAGAGGACATTTGCAAACACGAAGATAGTGAAAATTCCTATAAAACATGTTTATCTATTCTATTTGGTTTGGTTCTTTTAGTACCAATATTTACTCAAATACCCCAGTAACTCAAATTCGTGGGAGCCCGAGGACAACCTAACGAAAGATTTGGTTGAGAGCTACAAGGTACATATAAATAAAAATTATAATAATTTTCAATCAACAATAAAAAAATTGAAATATTAATAAAAAGACAAAACAAAAAATAAAAAATATTTCGCATAATATAAAATATTTAACATCAAAATCCGATATTAATTCTCTTATAGAACAAAATAAAAATATAAAAATTATAAATTAAAAAGACAAATTCCAATTGCAAATATCTACATCTTTCAAAATAAAAATAAATCTTAATTATAAATTTCGCATCGATATTCATAGAAAAGAAGACGGTTAGATGGGAAAGAATTAATTAGTAATATATAATGATGAATTTTAGTAACCTTCGAATAAAAATGGCAAAGAATCATTTTTCGAATAATGCCAAGTTCTTGGCAATTAACACCATTTCAAGAGATGGTGATGATATGAAAGATGGAAACAATTTATAGACAGCATATGCTGTTTAAAAATTATTTTAACTAAGTTTCAATAAACTTAACCTCAATTAGACGTTTTGGGGCGAAATGTTACAATTTGTTGGTGGTTCCCTATTTCTTTCTCTCGGAGCATATTTGCATTCTATGAACAATCATATAAGCATGCACTATTATCACTATATTATTATTCCATTAAGAAGTTTCCATTAAGAGGAAATAATAATCAATTCAATATGAACAGTTACGGATCACAAGAGAAGTTGGTGAATTTGGTGAAGTTGAGTTAAGTTGAACTCCCATTTTTTTTTTCAAGGGGAGGCTGTGTGTTCAGCAGGCATACAGTAAAAATAATATGGAGTTCGTTATGAATATAAATCGATCAAAAGAAAAACTGGTGCAGTTGAGTTTAGTTAAATTTCCATTCTTTTCATTAAGGGGAAGTTGTGTGCTCAACAGGCAAACAGAAAAAATAATAAGAAATTCAATATGAATAGTTACGGATCACAAGAGAAGTTGAGTTATGTTGAGCTCCCATTTTTTTTTCATGGGGAAGTTGTGTGATCAACAGGCAAACAGTAAAAATAATAAGAAATTCAATGTTATAATTTCCGTTCCTAGACGGAGTTGCAAGTTAGCCACCTCAAATCAATCACTTCATTAGAAAGTTTAGAATTGGAAGGGATGATTGAAAAACCGGAACATTTTCTTACCAAAATGAAATAATAGTTATTACGGATCAAGAGAAAATTGCGGGACCAGGCGTTCAGAAAAATTAGAGAACAAAATCGAGTCGAAATTGTAGCTGATTAAGATGAGTTTAGTTGAGCTTTCATATTTTCATATATAAATAAAAATTAAAATTAATTGAAGTCGAGTCGAGTTCGGTTAAGTCAAACTTTCAAGCGTAATTAATAAAAAAAGTATATAGGAAACAAAATCGACTTAAAGCCGAGTCATATCGGGAAATGAATAAATGCACAGATAAATGCTAGAACACTTTTAGTTGTTTTTCTGGTTTTTATGATATCCAATCAATCGAAAAGTCAATCAACAAATAGTAGTAGAGGAACTTTGATTTTGAATAAAAAGTAATAAGTAATAATAATGTAATGATATTTTAAAGATATTCTACAAAATAATCGATACAAAAAAGTACGTTGTAACCCTTAGGAATATGCTGAGCATAAGAAGTTCTAAGTACTGAAGGAGTTAGTCGATTTCACATGATCTTAATGGGAATAACTAAATTAGTTCTGACGATGTAAAAATTTCATTACATGGGAGCTTAAGAGCGTTTTCCGTTCATAACAGACGAGGAAGCAAGAGTTAAAAATAAAGAATTAAATATCAGAAATATGTTGCTAAGATGAAATATTTATAAGCGATATGAAATCACGGTATAAGCTATTTTTATAAAAATGACTTACTTTAAAACAGATGTAACAGCAGACGTGATCAGATTCTAATTTTTTGATAAAAGTACAACATCGATAAAATCAAAAATAAACGGGGTAACACAAACAAAAAACATAATGGTGTTGTGCACAAAGCAAGGAGCCCGAATTTTAGCTTTCATATTCCTCAAAGTAAGGAGAACTTTTTGAATTTTATATTAACTAAATTATTGCTTGATCAGACAGTTAGATTTATTATGTACTAAGCATTTCATCAATAGGATTTTATCAAATGGATTTTCTTTCATTTTCATTCATGCTTTGTTTAAGGCTCTATATCTTACAAGAAATAAAATATCTACTTATGGTGCAATACTACTATTGTTGTATATAATATGTTGAATTCAAAAAAAGCCACGAGCCGAAGGCCATAGTAGCCAGTCCCCTTTAAGTTATGTTAAGTTTTTACAATTTAAGTAACTGTATTAATAAATAAATAAATGAACAAATAAAACCAATTATTCGAGGAGAATGTCTTTTTTATTTTAGAATTTACTTGAATTTGACTTTAACAAACTGAAAATTTTGATTGGACAGAACAATTTAAGGTATGGTAAGTATACAAAAAAGAAACGAAAACAAATTAAACTATTTAAGGTTATTCGCCCCTTTCCTTACGTCCTTTGTTTTAGCGTCAATTGGTTGGCTCCAACGCATATAGTTGTGTCCATTGACGGGCGAGCGCATCATGAGCCTGCCTTTCGTACATATATTTCTTGGAAATTTCTGGTTGCACACGATCCGTTCATAATGACACAACGGATAGTAGTAATTTCGAAACACTAAGACCCGGCGACCATTGGGTAGCCAAAACATCTAGACATATTAACCCCGTTCGGCCAATGTTACAATGGTATAACTGTGTTACGAAACGCACCACTGGTGGATTATTATTATTATTATTGTTGGGGGATGTAGCACTGCGATCTATATGATCTATTGTGCCCCCCTCATGGACCTAGAGTATTTCTCCTAGCCCAATATCCTCGATGAATTTTAGTATTGGTCCTACCTCACAGAGTCTGAATTCGTCCTCGGATAGGGTGAGTTCGCCAAGGTGTTTGCTTCTCCTGCGCATCAGGGCAGAGTAAGTTCCTATCACATGTGGTTCTCGTTCAGGGTTCGTAGCTACGAGCCGGTCGCGGTTTGCTTCCGTTGCTTAGGTTTCAACCATAAAGAAGCGGAATGCAAGGGTAAGGATGATGTCTGTCGCCATTGTGGGCAGACATGTCATCATGTGGCACAGTTTGTTAATGTGCTGAGTTGCCGTAACTGTCAGTTAAGGGGTGGCCATCGATGAATCTACTGATGTCTCCGGCTTGCCCGGTATACTGTGCTATTGTTGCCAGGGCGAAAGTGAGACACTAAGATGATTAGAACCCTTCACGTCAATTCTCTAGAACCTTATGCTTTATCGTGCGAGGCAAGAGCTACTATGTGTGAAAGTGGCAGTGGAATTGCCCTGCTTATTAACAACTAACTACTAAACATTGGAAATTGGTGAATTCGAATGACTATGGTGTTTGTGTGAGTGTAAGTGGTATTTTTGGTACGATTTTTGTAGTGAATATGCATTGTAAGTTTAATGAAGAGCTGCAGCCGTTTATTTCGTACATGGATGAGTTGCTATTATTGGCGAATTGCTACGTTATCATCCTATTTATTGAAGCGAATGCATCATCACCCTTGTGTTTCAGTAAAATATCAAGACAAGCATCAAGGCTCCGCTGTATCTCATGAACCGTAATTGGCTAGACAGTTGAAATTTACACAGAATGTGTATTTCTATTGTCATGATAGCAACAAATACTACAACTAAAATAAAGTTAAAAAATTAAAGCGGTCCCCATACAAGAAAAGTTTGTTCCAATATGCACTGCTCACAGTTTTAGAAGCTTTGTGATTTATTTTGTTTCATATTTTGGTAATTTTTTTTTGTATTATTCTTATAGGCTTTATGGATATTTCCGTTTTGCTTTTGAAAATTTTCACAGTTCAGTTCGATCTCAATGTTTATATGCATTATGAATTTTGATTGAATACACAATTCATTTTTGCGGCAAAAAAATCTTGTACGATGTCGATGTCACTTTTGCCCACACGAAAAAGCTGAGCTTCAGTGCGATGTTGTGAAATGTGCAACAAAAACGTCTGTAACGAACATTTTCAAAAAAAAAGTTATGTGCCTCACCTATATAAGCACACTATAGAAGTGAAACTGCTTCACAAAATGATAGAAATCAAGTTTTAAAATAATTACTAGAGTTGTGTATAATATTATTCATTTTTTCATTATTGAAGAAGCAATTTTAGTGTTGAAAGCATATTATAATTGATAATTGAAATAATTTGGTCAAATAACGTATGGTGTCGTGTTGTTGTTGATAAGTTGTGCACAAAACCAAACAACAGCAACGACCCGCGCACTTCCAAATGCAAATTGAGATGTTGTTCACTCGCAACAACAATTACGGAACACACGAAGAGAGAGAGACAGAAAAGCATCTTCGGCTGGTGGCCGGTTATTCGGTCACTTGTTCGTACGCTCTTCGTAAAGTAAACACACATCAGTAAAGCATTTTTTAACTCTCTCTCTTACTCATGCATAAACATTCATTTTGATTATTGTAACGCTTTTTTTCGACTTACACCTCGCTAAAGAAGTTTCACCTCAAAAAAGTAGTGAGCTGATCCACACAGAAAGACATTGTACGAATATTTTTTACCGAAGTACGCTGCTAGACATACACGACAGATTCGTGAAAGACAAATATTTTCAACTTCGTTCTTATTGTGCACCGACTCGGCAAGTAAATTTCATACGTCGATCGTTCGGCTAAAAACGTCGACAGCGTCTGTGGTACAGCAGACGAAGCTACCCCGTAAGCTTCGCAAGTTTCTCTCCTACAAGCACATGCTTTCGGCTTGTATTTGCCCAAAAATATCTCTATGTGGATGCGCTCTTACATGTGTAATACGAGGGTGGGTCAATAATTCCTTAGAAAATAGCATTAAACAATTTTTTTTTGGTAAATTTTTTATTTTTCCACATAATCTCCTTGGAGCTCTATACACTTAGTTAGACGTTTCTCTAATTTTTTTAACCCGTCAGAAAAATAAGATTTTGGAAGATCCTCAAAATAAGCATTTGTTTGATCGATGACTTCTTCATTTGAAAAAACCGTTGTCCACTGAACCATTTTTTCAGTTTTGGGAATAGGAAAAAGTCACTGGGAGCTAAATCTGGCGAATAAGCTGGGTGGTCGACCAATTCGAACTTTAATTCTTCAATTTTAGCCATTGATCGTAAACATGTGTGAACGCGGGCATTGTCCTGATGAAATGAGGCCGTTTTTTCCAATTTTTTCTCTTAGCTGGTCCAATAAAGATGCATAATACTCCCCTGTTATTGTTTTTCCAAATAGTCAACGAAAATAACGAAACGTGATAATGTCCGGACCTAGCACCATCTGATTGCCATTTATTTCGCTCCATGCAGAATTATCTTGATGATGTTACAATGAATTCCCTAAGGGACTGCGAAACGGTATTGTGCCAGTTTTTGATCAGAAACCCTAGAATTTCTACAAAGACGGAATAATGGTTTCACCCGAATGATGGCAAAAGGTTATCAATATTAATGGATGGAATATTTGATGTAATAAAGACTTTTTGATATAAGAAAAAATATTGTTGAAACATGATTCTCATTTTCAGAAGTCACTTTGCCAGCAATCCAACATTATCTTTTAAATCATCTTAAGACTTAGCATCTTAAAACTATTAACAGTTTAACTTATCTTATTTAATTAATAATTTAATTTTTTTTGGTAGTTTCAATTTATAATAACACTGGTCGACAAAATAACACTTTTTATTTGTCAAAAGAAATATTTTAGTGAATATTCGAGGTCGCTGATTCCGAATCTGACCTTGGTTTTTTTGTATCAGGTTTCCAGTTTTTAAGATAAAGCCAGTTTATGAATATAAGAAAGATATATGTTATGTTTACAAAAATGCCTCACCAAAGGAAATGTGTGCAAATGGAGTAACAGCACTCGAAACCAGTAATGCCAGCTACCTATCACAAAAACAGGACAGATCATTTTATAAATTTTATCTTATAAACTTATATTTATAAATTAAATGAGTGTGATTGCCTCATAAATGAGGTCATATTCCACTTCATCTGCGGTACTTACAAAATTTGCAGGAGCCATATTATTGTCTTTTGGCTCGAAGGATAGATCTGTCCCGAAAAAAGGCTAAAATAGCATCACTGCTCCAAACAAAGTTATAAATTTGTTCATGATCTTCTGGCCAATGTAACATCCACAGTACTACATCACAACCATATCTTTTGGCAAAAAATATTCTTGCAAACCTTGGAATGCTTCAATATTGTTTGTGCAAAACTAAAGGAACTTAAATGTGAGTTTAACACATATAACAAAAAACCAACAAAATCATATGAAACTGTCTTATTCGGATTGGAGAAACTTCCCAACGAAACTGTTAAGTTCATGCTACTAGGCGTAGGAAAAGAAAAGAAAACCAAAACAGATAACTGTTACTCTACATTGTTTTTCCGTCAACAATATCATTTCTGTAAATCAGCTGCGAAAACAAAATAAGACAATGTTAAAATTGTCAGTTATTTGGTCATGGTTCAAACAACTGTTCAGTTAAAACATCTTGTCCCCAGTGTGCTGGATCACATCAAACGGTATCATGTATGGACATCAGCAACAAACAATGTGCCAACTGTAAGGGAAATCATCCTTCTACTGAATTGTCTTGTCCATGCCACTTTTCCTATCCTAATTTGCTTTCAAATGGATCGTTGGCAAGACGTAGAAGAACAAACCTGAATGTATACAACAAGACAATACAACACACCGCTTTAAATGTTTTCATAAAATGTAAGTCAAAAAATCCACTCTCTTCGTCAGACCAACTATGGTAGCTAATGCACTAGCCAATACTGTCACTTTGCAAAACATAAATACACAGAAACCAGAACTCTTTTCAATTGAAGAGATAATTTCTTTATTTTCAGAATTTATTACAGAACTAAGAAGTAGTTCCAATAAAGGAGAGCATCTCTGACTTAGCAATTAAAAATGTATACACAAATGAATAGCTCTCTTGATACTCTCTTGATATAATGGCATGGAATGTACGTGCTGTGAGACACAAACGTGAAGAACTTATTTAGTTCTTAGAAGAAAATCAAATTAATATAGCTCTTATAAGTGAAACATGGCTTACACAAGTTGACCGATTTATATCCATTTCACACTAAGTATCCAATGTACATTTCTCGAATGCTGCATTGAATGCTGCAATCGTCAACAACAACAACAACAACAAGAAAAATGATGTAATTTTGTAGCTGTTGTTATAGTAGAAAATGCAGCATTCGATAAGAATGCAACTAAAATGCTGTTTTTGAAATTGGCCACTCTACCAATTGCTGGGTAATTGTTGCTTTGTTTTAAGTCATTTTCGATTTTCTTTCTCTTTTGTTTGTTACGCGCCAATATTTTGGAAAAGATTTTACTAGTATAAGTATCAGGAATGAAAAAGGGAGCTGCAAAAACTATTTGCATACATTGCAAAATATTCTAAATCACGTATTTTTCACAAGTTTTTAGTTTTAAATAAGCCAAAGTTCAACGTGTGTGTATAACCAAAACAAAAAACAGCTGTTCCGAAAATGCAATGTGAACACTTTCTGTAAACCACTTTTAATATACCTCAAAACTAATTCTGTGTACTTTGCTGGTCACACTGCAAAATGCTTTACTACATCATGCAATTTATCTAGGGACCGTACACATATACATTTGTGAAAACTTTTTAGTTTGCGGCAATTTTAACTCTCGCCATAGTGCTTGGAATTGTACTCGAGCTAATTGCTGGGGCAATATTCTCAATGAAATTTTAATTCTAGAAAACAACTTATTGAACCACTAAGATCCAACATACATTCCTGCGTATTATAACGTCAAAGCATCTACAATAAATCTCTGCCTCACTAAAATTCCTAATCAGATTACTAACCCATTAGTTGTCAACGATCTTTCTTCTGATCACTTATCAGATAGCAGATTGAGGACTATAAGAGAGGATTATCAATGGTAAACTTTTCGTAGAAGATTAAGGTGCTCATAATTCACCAACTTCGACTTCCGATAGTGACTTTTCACTCCTGCACAAAAATAGTCAACTAGGCATTTCTTAAGGCAGTGCCCCACAAACAACCTGTTTGTGTACTCAATTACACACGTTTTGTTCAACATGAACTTTATTTATTTATTTATTTTTTTTTTTAATTTTGATCGAAAATAACTGGTTTTTCATGTCATATACTAACAGGTATATCATATACCAAATTGTGAACATGGGTACTAGGAATATTATTACCCCAAGTAAATAAAAGCGAGTGCCAGAGGCGGACTTAGCCATTTAGCTTTAACGAGGGAACTTAATGAGGTCATTAATTTAATAGTTAAGAGTTTTACACAAATACAATATAACAAATTAATAATCAAAATAAACTAAGGTGCATTAATGTCTTAAACGAATTATTGATTCGGAAATAATGTTTGCGGCTTTATCTAAGACTAAAATCATTAATTAAATCACAATAATTTAAGGAATAAGCTTCTTCACTTTCAATTGAAATAATAGCAAGAGCTGGAAGTCGATCTTTTTTCAGCAGACACAACTGTTGCAGGTGTCGTGGCTATAATTCGACATTAGGGTGCACTTCAGCTAAATTTTTTTCTTTTATATATTTCAGCACCGAAATAATGTCATCATTTCCTTTAAATATACGGATACACATATTCAGTTCTTCATACTAGTCATGTCCATCAATATCAGATGTGTCTCGTACTGTTAAAGATAATTGGAAGTTACTGCATTGGTTGAAAAGTTTACAGTCAGTCATTTCCTTTTTATGGTGTACATGAAACCAAATATTGTCTCATGATGCTTAGGTCCCTCAAATATAGGTTGGCTACTTGCGCACACATTGTCGACAATGACATAGAAATCGTTTATTTTGAAAATATCTTTCACAGATAATGCAGAAGCTTCGTCTACCCCTTCGTAACCAAAATTTCTTCTCACACATCCACATCTCAAGACTTTGAATTTTCTATAGTATGGCATTCACTAACCAACGATCTGTCGAGTTTTCCACTAAATCTTCAAAGCATCGAATATATCGCCTAGTTCATATTTAACAGCCGTCAACCATTCCACCTTGCATTCCCATCAAGTTTCAGAAAGTGATTTTGGCGATGAGATTTTTAAATAGTCCACCTCCAATTCAAGCCAGAAAACATAGTGTGCAGCTTTTGTAAGAAACCAAAAAAGATTTGCTTGAACACGATGTTGCATCTCTTAAGATCAGATTTCAGTTTCAACTTCCAAATTCAAACACACATTAGTACAATTAATACCTAACTAGCCCCTGCAAGAACGAGGACCTGGGTGATTGTCCTGTTTGTCACCTCCAAAGGCCGCCCCTGATGAGCACTTTATCGAATTTTAATAGAACTCCCTTCTTCAATGGCCAATTTTTGCTCGGATTGTCAGCACTTTAAGCCAGCCAATCCTTCAACTGAAACTGAACTGGTGATTCTGACAGCTAACTCAGTTTTTTAATTACAGTATACTTTGGGTCACCTTCTTGCTGGTTAATCTCTTCAATTTTTTTCCTAATGAACTAACTAACAGAATTAACAGTTATTTTCTTCATAAATTTCTAATCAGACGTTTGCATGTTACAATCAAAATTATGTTCGTCACTGTAAGTGTTGCCATAGTATACTTGTTTGTGATGGATACAAATGGGTGCATTATTATTGTACACATACTCTAGATGGATTTGTGCAATGTTCATAGTAGTTGTTTTTCATATCTTTCAGTATTTATACTTTTAATAGGATCATTTAAGTGTGAAGGAAAATGTTATATTGAAAGGAATGACTGACTGACTGCCTCCATCAGTAATCCTTTGAATGGCTTGTTGCTTTTTGCTTTTTATTTCTATATTTGATTCTCTGAACGATAATAACATTAGTTAAAGAAGCTTAAGTCATAAGTACTTCTCAGTATAATATATTGCATATCATTGCAAAAAATATGTGTTTTTCTGGAAACAGATTTTAAGATTACAAAATTGTAAATTTTAAACTAAAAGAAAATTCTTAATGAAATTCATTTTTCATAAATAAAATCAAAATCACCATTATACATATTATTACTAAGAACTTTAAAAGGTAATTTACAACAGTACAACAATTTGAATTTAATATACTGATGATAATAGCGACAATAATTTAATCAAACAAAATCTCGGTAGTAAATTTATAAAATTATTATAAATGAATATCTTAAAGCTACAGGGTTTTCCAATAAGAGGTGTTATTTTGATATTCAAAGAAAAATTGCATTTTTATGAGATAATTGATCGGATGTTTATTTCATTATAAAGAAGAAGGTATGCCGTTAATAATGGAAAACAACATTAGCCAAATGGCCACCACGACACCACCAAACATACGGGACCATATACACATTTTTCCATAACCAAATCGCAAAGTGGCTGCCCTATGTCCTCGATAGCCTCACACATTCCATCTTTGAGGTCTTGAATCGATGCTGGGCTCTGGGAAGAAGTCGTGAGGTGTTAAATCACAAGATCTCGGTGGCCAATTGTGATCACTTCTTTGAGAGATAACACAGTCCAGAAACTTTTCCCGTAAAAGATCAATGGTTTCGTTGCTTGTGTGGCACTTAGCACCGTCTTGTTGAAAGTAAACGTTGTCCAGATCAATACCATCCAATTCCGGCCATAAAAAATCATTAATCATCTCTCACCGTAACTGTTGCTCCAGCCTCATTTTCGAAAAAGTAAGGTCCAATGACACCGCCGGACCATAAACCTCACCAAACAGTCACACGTTGAGGATGGAGAGGCTTTTCAACAATAACTCTTGGGTTTTCCAAGCCCCAGATGTGACAATTTTGCTTGTTCACGTAGCCACCTAGGTGGAAATGGGCTTCATCAGTCAAGATGATTTTTCGATAGAATTCCGAATCATTTCTATGCATTTCAAGGACCCAATCAGCAAAGCCATGACATTCTTGATGACCGGGATGATTGAGTTCTTGTGTTAACTGAACTTTATAAGCCTTAAAACCCAAGTCTTTATGCAAAATACGGTGTAATGACGTTTGTGTAATGCCCAATTCCAAAGAACGATGAGGAATGGACAAATCTGGGTTTTTTTCAACACTTTGGGCAGCAATATTCTCAGTTGTTCTTGAGCGACGTGCACGGGATTTATTCTTCACATCACTAACTTGTCCCAACAGCTCGAATTTTTCCACCAATTTCTGTATTGCTGTCCGACAAGGTGCTTCACGACGACCCAAAAATGTTTTAGTTTTACGAACCGTCTCTACCAAATTTTCACCATTTTTATAGTGAATTTTGATACATTCAATACGTTGTTGAAGCGTGAATCGTTACATTTTTATTTATGGCGTAGTTTCTTCTTGTCAAATGTCAAAAAATGAAAGCTTCAAAAGTGACATCTACCGAAATAGCGGGCTATTCAAAATTACACCTCTTATTGGAAAACCCTTTATTTGCTTGATCGTATTGTAACTTTAAGCGATCATTCTCTTTGCTTTCCGACTGTCGTTGATATAGGTAACAAATATAACAAGATATAATAAATAATAAATTCTAACAGTTGTGTAAAAAACTTTAGATGAAAAATTAGATAAAACTTAAACTACTTAATACTATTAGATCGATTCTTAATCGCACTAATCTGAGGCTTGAGCTAAAAGAATCTGTGAAACATATGGGATGAGCATAAACATAAGTTTTATCCAATAAATTTAGTTATAGCAAAGTTAATTGAATCTTGAAATACAATGCTTATTCGTTCAGACAAAGTGTAAACAAATGAATGAAATATGAAATGAATAGACTTAGGAACATCCTGTTTTATTTTATTCAATAGATGAGGTAGACTTTCGGTGATTAGAAAGATACAGGAGTCAAAGTTTTTTTAATTCTTTTCTCATGTATTACTAAGATTTAAATACAATTCAATAAATAAATCTGTTACTGATTCAAATGGTGCAAATTTTCTTATTTAAACATGCTAAGAAAATGTTTGCTGAAACAATACCAAAAGTTTCAGAAATAATTAGACTGTGGAATCGTTATGGTCATATGCAACAATGTCATCAGCGTGTGCAAATAGCAGAATGGATTCTAATCTATCAAATGGTATGATATTTAATTAATCATGAAATTCAATTTTCTTGAAGACGCTTTATTACAGATGACCAACAGCTCGGTTTTAAAGAAACGACCAACAATGCAATTATATTCATACAAGAAAATATGCAGTCGGCAAATAGCTTCAAAGAAATATTAGAACTTTGTCAAGAAGGCGTCGTTCCCGGCTTCCATTTGGACAAACAAATTATTAATGTGCAAAGAACAAATGAAATGCTTGGAAATTTTTAATATGTGAGCATTAGAGAAGAATGCGAATGATATTAATTTTAAATCAAATACAATGGTTCCATGTCGGAATGAGGGAGAACAAGAACTTCGTCAAGAATGAGATCAAAGCGATGCAAATAACGAAAGGAGACAACGAAGAAGGCGAAGAATAAAACAGCTACACATATACATATATACCAAAAATTTTTTTTTTGTTCCGATTTCTTCTAAAAAGAAATTAAAATAAAAAAATTTATAAAATGAAATAAAAATTGTTCTACATATTTATTTTTCCATAATAATCCCGATACTTTATGGTCACTTACACATTTATTCTTTGTTAAATTAACGGAATTATCTAAGAAACAGGTGTACTGTGGTATTGTTCTAGAAGTTGAACACCCACACACCTACTATACCATACTGTTGAAGAGGTAAGTGGCTTAGCAAAATTGCAGTGAAAACCATTCACTGTCAAAAGTAAAATTTCATAAAATCAAACAAAATCATAGAGACATGGGCCCATTATATTATTATTCTATAATATTAGTTATTATTATCATTATTGGCATTATTTTGTGAATATTCATTTTTGCCTTCTGCATTATCATTAGGAGTGCAATTCGCCGGATTGTTCTCCAGGAGTATTTCTCGGCGCTGGTTTTCATGATTTTTCAAGATACATTGCATAATCATTATGAACTATGTATAGGGGCGTTGCTCCGATCGAAGATTGCTGATATCTACAAAGAAACAATGTATCATATTATTGTATTAAAATATTGATAGAGATATGAACATATTTGGTGGACGCTTTTCAGCTATTTCTAAATTAAAATTTTTATTCCGTGGGACTATACGAGAGTGTAGAACAATTAACATTCTTCTTGGAGAAACTATCAGACTGTGCAGAAAAGATGCCATGTCCACTTGCTATTGAAGACCTTGTGCACTTACTTATGATTTCGTTGCTAAATGAAAAATGAAAAAATTGTCATGTTAAATTAGATTTGCACCAGGGAATGATAGAATTCTCATTTGGTACCTTAAGTATCAAGTTTATTTAATGTGTACGATATACCAGGTTGTAATAAGGTACAAACATGGTCAATCATGCTTGAATCAAGAGTGATTGACCGTGTGTGGCGTTGATTTAGGATTGAAGCGGTGATTTAGCAAAGTCAAATTTATTTTAATATTTGTGGCTAAACACATTGAAGTTTAACTTACTATTATTTCGCCCATCGAATATTCTATGGCTTCATCGAAGTCATCGGGATCATTAGACACGCTCTCCACTGGATTTGCATTTGTGTCTGCCCTAAATTAAATAAATATTATTGGTAAAATATGTTCACACTCCACTTGTGGGTGTAAAAAATCCATCATAAAACTGCCAATGGTTCCTTACAACACCAGCACTTCCCGATGGCAGCTGTGCTTTTAAGCATTCCCTTGTACATATATCGGTCCCGTAGACTTTTCCATCGGGCTTGGCACATACCAACTGCAACGAGTGTAAACTCAATGCAATGAAACGCGTCATAATATTCTTTTTGTAAATGCACTTACCGGGAATCATTGATGACATTCACCAAAACAGGATCAACAATATCAAAAAAAAAAAAACTGTTTTGAGTTCACAAAGCAGTTTTTTTTCTCATTTACCAATACTGTATTTTGATAAAGTTCAAGTGGGGCAACTTTTCACGTGTTGGCTTTGTCGACGAGCTTATGTCGTTGCCTTCATACATTAGAACTTTTCTGTTTCGTCTCCTTGAAAGCCAGAACAATTGATTTGCAAGAAAAGTACGTTTGTGTACTTTCAGATTTAGTTGTAAATATAATAATCATGTCTTAAAAATATTTATTTGTTTTAATAAAATGTATACGATACATTGGTTGGTTCGATCTAACCGATCTAACTAAATAAATTAATTCGGAAATAAAAAGTAAACAACTTCTTATTTCATATTAAGTTCAAATTTATTCATTAAATGCAATGACTTATGCTTAACAAGACACGAGACCTTCTGGGACCTAAATGCTATTAAGTATAAAGATACTATTTGTAATTTTTAATCTTATGATCATAATTAATAGATTTTACCTACTAAACTATGAATTAATTTTGGTCTGTCCAGCAAATAATTTAAAGGCAAAAGAAAGCAACTATTCAAAGTGGCTGTCGGACAAGACTTTTCCATTGGGTGTTACTCCCCTCAGTATTAATACCTTTAAACGTAGATGGGAACATGATATGAAAATTTTCAAGAATCTAAAATGGAAACAATGTTGAACCGACATTTCTTTCCCGATATTATTAAAGACACACACACACACACACACAAGTCGAATGTATATCTCTTTTAGTGAATTACAAAAATTATACCAAAAAGATAATACCAAGCATACTACTTATAATAGAAGAGAAGGGTGCACAAACAAAATTTCATGTATGTAACTGTTGTGCCGATTGAATTGAATATGTAACAGAAGGACGATTGACAAGACTAATGGAGCTGATGAAGGTGGAGGTAGCCATAGAAAAAAACAAGTTAAGATGCAAATGTGAATTGAAAATGAAGAAGAAAAAACCAAATATTCTATTTGCGCAAAATTGAAAGACGTTAGGACCCAGAGACAAGCGACATAAAAGGTAAAGGGAACGTGTGAAAAAACATGACATCGAAATGATGAGGGAGGCGACATTGGGTTGGATGGGTTTTGGTTTGCTTGGTGGGTGGATATTACAATATAGAGTAACTACTACATACCAATTTACATTAAGAGGAGGTGCCCATATGTCGCACTCATATACATACATACCATACCATATGTACATACGAGTATATGCAAATATAGATATGTATGTTTAGATGTGTATCTAACACCTTAAATAGCTGCAGCATCATGTGAGCATAGAAATTGGTAAATGGGTAAAAAACGTGGAGCAAACTTTTTTTGCACTAAACCAAGGATGTTGCCGATGTTGTTGGCTCTACTTTCACTTACCTTAGCGTGTCTTTCTGTTTTATTCGTTTGTTTGACTTTCCTGCATATGAGGCCTTGTCTCGAGGTGTCTATACATATATGTATGTATGTGTATGTGTGAGTGAGTGTTAGTGATTGTAAGTGTAAATAATATTTCTAACAGCAACAAGAAAACAAACAAAAAGTAAAACATAACAAAATAAAAAATCAACCAAAAAAAGAAGAAACTACAATAGAATGAATTTAGTGGAAAAAAAATTTTTGTGGAAAAGCGGCAAATGCCTTAAGTAGGTACACACGCATATACACCATAAACATTTGCACATGTATCTATGTGAGTGTGTGAAAACTTAAACAAACTTTTCCTAAAAAATAAAAACAACTTTAAAAAAATGATGACGGCGTCAAGCAATGTCTAGATTCAAATGTTAGGAATATTAGGTGCAGGGAGACAAACGAATAGAAAGACAAAGAAAAAGAGAAACCTTGACTAAAGAAAAATAAAAGCAAGTTTATTTAGAGGATCAAGACACCTGAGTGCGCGTGCGCTTTGATTTCTTTAAAAGATTTCGTAAATCCAGACAAGTTAAAAGGGTCAATCAACAAGAATCCATGTTAGAAATGAAGATTAAAGTTTTGCACGTTGATCTTCTCCTATGTCATTTATCTAATCTCCTCCAAATAATATGATTAGTCGACACACTCAAACATACAATATATTTCTATGCTGTCATCTGGTCATATGCAAATCTCATTCATCTCAACTATTGTTTGGAACGTGGAAATGGACGCAGGATGATAAATATGCTGGATGGGAAAGCATTTTATAAAGAAGTTTGTGAATATTGGACATTAGTCGCGCGTACATTTGTAATTTGGTCAAAAGAAAATTTCTGATACTAAAGTTCCATTGAAATAACGAAATTGATAAGATTGTCAGTTGTAGAATATGTAAAAATGTTATAAACAGGGATTTCCCAGAATAGCTTAATAAATTTAAAGGCAATTTTTCTAGTCTAAACATATAATAATGGTAATTAAAAACAGTTTCCATAACTGTAATGTAATCAGGAATTTAAAACATGCAAAATAAAAAACAAAATTATTCTAGTGAGAAAAAGTTTCTTGAAATGATGTTAGAAAAATATTGATTTAGTTGCAGTTCCCATTCCATCATATTAACAAACCATTTAAGAATTGCTTTACTTATAAAAACAAATTTCATTAGCCATACAAGAAATTTTTTAGTGCCTTTTAAAGGATCATTAAATTTATTTTGGTTATTAAGGTGGTTAACCTTTATTGGGTAATATGCTTTACAAACTTCAATCATTACTTTTTTATCAGGCATCACAATGGGCCTAAAGGCTTCTGCGTGAGCTCGCAAACAATCCCGAGCGGCCTGGAATACATTAACCTAAACGTCAATCATCAAAGAAAATCAAAGCATATTCAAGACAAATAAAAATAAATAATATTTATAATAAATATTCTGAAGGTGCATACATAACTTCAACATAACTAGTATCATTATGCCAAATGTTACATATCCGAATAATTCAATTAAGTGTATGTATTTTTTTATCAGATAACATTCACGGCAATTGAGGCACATACTACAAACATATGTACAATAAAATGTTTTTATCACAAACAATTTAAAAAAAAATATTTTTATTTATTGCGTTGATGGTAAATCTGAACTCGCTCTTTATGTTTCTCGTTTGACATAATGAAGCGCTGCTTTTGTTGGCTTGATTGCGCATGCTTATGAACCGATCCTTTGTTTGTTGTACGAGGGTGAGTAAATAAGTTCTTAGAAAAAAGCATTAAAACAATTTTTTTTTAATAAATTTTTTTCATTTTTCAACATAATCTCCTTGGAGCTCTATACACTTAGTTAGACGTTTCTCTAATATTTTTAACCCGTCAGAAAAATAAGATTTTGGAAGGTCCTCAAAATAAGCATTTGTTTGATCGATGACTTCTTCATTTAAAAAAAAAAACGTTGTCCACTGAGCCATTTTTTCAGATTTGGGAATAGGAAAAAGTCACTGGGAGCTAAATCTGGCGAAAACGGAGGGTGGTCGACCAATTCGAACTTTAATTCTTCAATTTTAGCCATTGATCGTAAACTTGTGTGAACGCGGGCATTGTCCTGATGAAAGAGGATTTTTTTTCTGTTTAAATGAGGCCGTTTTTTTTTAAAATTTTTTCTCTTAGCTGGTCCAATAAAGATGCATAATACTCCCCTGTTATTGTTTTTCCTTTTTCCAAATAGTCAACGAAAATAATTCCACATGCATTCCAAAAAACAGTAGCCAAAACCTTACCAGCTGATTTTACGGTTTTCGCCTTCTTTGGACATGGTTCGCCTTTCAAAATCCACTGTTTTGATTGTTCTTTCGTTTCGGGA
The DNA here is from genome assembly GCA_037043315.1 of Amiota communis. Lineage (NCBI taxonomy): Eukaryota > Metazoa > Arthropoda > Insecta > Diptera > Drosophilidae > Amiota > Amiota communis. The sequence continues at coordinate 352,900 of JBAMAV010000254.1, forward strand.
GTGTAGTGGTGAATCCATGTTTCATCTACAGTCACAAACCGACGAAAAAACTCATTCGGATTACGTTGTATGAGCGACAACAGAGCTTTAGAGGCAACCACCCTATTGCGTTTATTGTCGACTGTGAGCAAACGCGGCACCCATCTTGCCGAAATCTTTTTCATACACAATTTTTCATGTAAAATAGAAATGACGCTACCTTTTGATATCCCTGCAACCTCAACTATCTCACTCAACTTTAATCTTCGATCACTTAACACCATATCATGGATTTTATTTATTATTTGTGGCATAGTCACCTCTACAGGGAGTCCTGAGCGTTGTTCACCCTTTGTTGATGTACGACCACGTTTAAATTTATTTAACCAGTTATAAATAGTTGCAAGTGAAGGAGCAGATGTGCCGTGAACTTAATCCAACCCAGTTTTTATTTCCTTTACTGTTAAGCCTTTTATATGAAAATGTTTAATAACAGATCTAAACCCAATTTTCTCCATTTTTGTAAACAAACAAATTTTTTTTCTTTAATGCACGAGAAACACACAACAACTCAACCAATCTGGCTGAAACTTCACAGCATACCTAGATCGTAGTGATGCTGCATGTAAACAGACCGTTTACAGTAATAGTCGCGCTATCTGTTGGATATTCTAAGGACATATTGACGCACCCTCGTATTCTGAAAGAGAAATCTAATGGCTCTTTATCTCTTTATTACATTTGGTAATTTAATGAGCATTTTATTAGCTTCACATTTTTTTGGTTGGTTATTTAATTAGCTTAACATTAAGTAATTATGTTTCCTTATTACATTGCATAATTCTATTTCATAATATGGATCGATCGATTTTATCGATCTCTTTGTTTATTCTTTAGAACAATGGCTACTCATTGTTCTCTTTTTGTTACGTAATAATTATATCTGTTGCATTGGTATCCCTAAGGTTTGCATTGTTGCTATATCATATTCTTACTATTGTATAATAGGTGTGCCCACGACTTAATACGCGAGTAACATATGATCCGTCCCTCTAGGACCAATAAACTCAAGTATATGTCTGTCTGTGTTAAGAAGGTATGACACACAAGTGTCATATGTATTTAAATATTTCTGTATGTAAAAGAATGACGCATATAAGTGCTGACCCATAAATTTAGTGAAAGGGAAAATTGGCGCAACATTTGTAAAATTAGGCAGTACTTAAGACATGTTAGGCAAACCTGGAAAAGTCCATGAAATGGTGACTTAAACAATAAATTATAATACGTTAAGTGGGGACGCTAAACCTGGGTGGTAAACAAATAGATCGAATTTCTAGTGGTTATTGGGACAACAAACTCAAGTAACAGAATTAGATTAAACAAAAGAACTATAGTAAAGAAAAAGTATAAAAGGAGTATGAATGGAGTTAGTTGGTGCTAGAACAGAAACAAGAGAGGTTCAGTCCAGTGAACCATACCCACTTTAAGTAAATATGAATAAAGCAACTAAGTAATTGTAAGCTCGTGAGTTAGAGTAAAAATCATCATGAACTTGTGAATTAAATTAAATATAATTGTGACATTATGAAATTGTGAACTAAAGAAAAAGATAAAACCAAATCAACCTATATGTTTTTATTCCCGTCATCGAGTTAAAGCGGAGCGAATCAAACCAGGGTCAACTAAAGCCAAGCATTAACTGGAGCGGACACCAAAGACGTAACGGAGACCATTCTACTTATCAATCATCCACTCTTCCATCAGAACGGGAACAGCCAGGATCTCAGGACAAAAATATATAACTCGCGTGGTATTCGAAATACGTTGAAATAGCGTATGTTTTGTTAACGTTTTTCCTAATTATCAGATGTTTAATGTTGGCGCGCAGCAAAAGAAGAAATCATTCGAAACTCTGCCAAAAGGTCGGCAACAGAAATAAAAATATGAATATCTTTTGATTTAGTAAGTCGATTTCGATAAAATAAACGCTGTTACACGAAGCTTGCTACAATACACCAGTCAAAACTGCATTCAAATAGGTTAAGCCGTTTCTGAGATTAGCGTGCACAGCCAGGAAAAGGCTTACGATTATATATACATAGATATAGATTAGTGCTTCAACTTGGAGAGAATATTAATTAAATAACAAAATAATTGATATTACAAATATATGCGATTAACAAGTGGTGCCAAGGTACTTATAGTTAAGATGCGTATCTTTGGATATATTATTACTTCTTGTTATTTGGGTATTTTTCGGGATATTCTTTTTCAATATTCTATAAAAAGGTTACTTCATTTGGTCTTCATTTCAAGTGATATAGTTTAATCTTACAGATTTCCAAGGCTCACTTTCAGTCAGCAAATGACATCTGTATTACTTAGCTGCGGGAACATTATAAATAGGCTTCATTGGCTGCTCAATGGGAGAAAATTACACTATGCTGGAAATAAGCGCACAGTCTACGCCCAAATGATTGCCCCTTTATGGAGATATGGCGTCTAGATAGAGTACCGCGGATGAGAGTGCAAGACATGCAGAACAAGACATTCCGCCTTTTTAATAGTACTCAACCCTCCACAGAGCCATGAACCTGGCGTTAGTTGAGAAACTGATTACCTTCACATAAGACGATATAACGAAAGCCTGTTGGCATTTAATAATCGCTTGGTCAGGCCACTGAGTGAGGCTTAAAAAGCTACACTTTGCCTCTCACCTACAGTAGAGCACAAAGAATAAGAGGCGTACAAGGCGGCTGCCCGACATCCCAGGCCTTGAGCTACCACGTTGCCACTTTACATATTTTATCCTTTTTTTTAATAATTTTTATATACGATTTACATGCAAAAATCTGGCAATATTTTTATGCTGAACTAGTTAACTATTATTTTATAATTATTATTTTTAATTTTATGAATATCGTCCTCAATCCGGAATCTCTTCTGAAGAAACCTATATACTATTTGGCAAGAATATGTGTTTTTCAGAAACTTGTACTCAAAATGGGAACCTTGATTGTTCAACCAACCATTGTGCAAGGTGGCACATTTATTAACCGTCGATTGTTTTTTATTTTCTATTGTCAGCCCTTTGAACTCGAGAGTTAAAATATTTTATAGATGACTCCGTAATCTGACTATTAGAAGACCTACAAGTAGGTTTCATCAGATTGGAGCTCACTTAGGTCAAAAAGTTTGCTGCCATTGAATTCAATCTCTTGAATAATATCTATCTTCCCGGAAGTTGCGTTACAACAAATTTCAACAAAAAATAAAATTGATGATTTGGTTAGTTCAACTCTGAGATTCTTTAATAATATTTCTTGAATTTAATTAAATTATTATTCTTACTTTTTCTTGACACATATTCAATTTAACTTATCTTGATCATTCTATGCCAATGTTGGCAACTTATTCACGACTTAAATTCTTTAGCCATGAAAATTTGCAATAAAACTCACCCAATTAAAGTGTCACCAATGTAACCACAACATTTGGTATGTTCGTGTGTGTGTGTGTGTATGTGTGTATAATGTGGTGGAGAGGGAGAGGATGCCGACCAGAGTGGAACTCATTAAAGCTAAACCACATTTTCTGTTTGTGCACACTCAATGCATTCCTTATTTCTACAGCTATTATTTTCTAGGCATATTTGCAGTTCATTCGCGAAAATTTCACAATTTAAAATAAGAGAGGAACAAGAAAGGACCGTCGTACAGCTAAGTACGAGTATATTGCGTTAGGAAAAGAACGATAGTTGAAGCCACAGCCAACGGACATTTTCGCACTCGTGGAGAACTTTGACAGAATTTTTCAGCATATTACAATTAACAGGCAGAACCCACCCCCACCATTCTTATCAACAGCATCATCATCGTCATCATCATCATCACGCACCAAAGTAGTCGCAGAGTTGAGCTGAGTTGAGTTGAGAAGCGTTGCATTGAGTTTAAGTCGAGTCGAGTCGAGTTGAGTTGAGTTGAATAGAGTTGAGGTTAAGTTGAGCCGCATCGCATCGCGTAGCGCCACATCACATCGCCTAAAAGTGTGCATCGAATGCCACAAACTTCTGAAGTCCGTCAAGATAAGGCGACGAAGGAGTGAAAAGAGTAAAAGGCAGTCTACAGTTACTGATGATGCGAGGGAAGGGATAATGATGATGGTATGAAGAATAAGTACGAGTTAAAAAAGACCAAGTCAGGGCTTGTGGCATGTATGCGTGTGGCTGCTTGCCTGATGGTTGAATGCCTGGCTGGTTGCCTATAGTTAGTTAGTTAGTTAGTTACCCTGACTCCCCGATATCCCCTACCTATTTTACATCTCCCGCGTACATTTACACATATACATGTGTGTATGTGTGAAATTTGTTCCATTTTATGCTTTACACAAAAACAATAAATCGCTCACAGCGTCACGTCAACTTTCCTAATGTTGCCGGAAGGATGCAGCAAATTGAGTCTGAAGACCCACTGTCCCCCTTGTCTGCCACCATAAATCCCTGTCCAGTCCCACCTCACCATCACACCGTCATCATCATCATCATCATCATCACCACCACCATCATGAACATCGTTTTTATTTCCATAAAAATGAAAATGAAAATTTAAAACTGTGAAAATTGCTTCAAATGTGAGTTAAATTAAAAAACAACAGCAACAACAAAATCATCATACGACATGATGGGCGAAACTGTGTTTCAAAATAGTTAGTTCACCATGTTTCCCACTTTCCCAGGCCACATCATCCAACCATCATCCAACTTTCAACTGGCGCAAGTTGCCAACTCGTTCATTGCCATTCGCTCATTTCCGTTAAATTAAAAAAAAAATGTCACAAAAATAGCAGAAAAACTGCAAAAAAAGAAAAACGACATGAAAATATGAAAAATGAGAAATTGAAATGAAAAATATTAAAGAAAACACTAAAAAGAGTATTGGGTAAAAATATCTACAATATCAAAATGAAAATCATAGAATGCATGCAGGAAACGAAATTCAAATTGAATCATATGCGAGCACAATTATTTCACAATATTTTCTTTTACACATTTTGGAATTTAATTTTTATTCTTAGGATTTTTCAAAAAAAACTTTTGTCCATTTATTTGGTGATTCGATGGTTTTTACTTATATGTACATATATGTAAAATCCTATTAAAATATCTAACCCAAAATAAGAAAAGAGAAGGAAATCAGTTGCATAAATAGATTGATTGATTTCCATTGATTCACAAATTTCATTATGTGTACTATATTACTTATTGTATATCCGCCGATTATGCAGCTTCCGATCTTATTAAAATCGAATTGTATTCCTTCCGGTTGAATTAGGCCTTCTGAAATTGCATTTTGTCATTAACATTTCCAGTTAATTGATTTCTAATCTAATTAATCACATTATCTGCAATAAATAAATAAAGCCATATCTCTACATACTTACCATATACGTATATATTATTACACATAACCCTTGATTTACACTGAACACAGATTCCTTAAAATTCTGGGTAGATTTTTGTGTGCATCGAAAACAAACTGTCATTTTTTCAACTCAAAATACAAAACAAGATATATCTTAAAAAATAAAAACTTTCAAAAACATAAAAATAAATCAATTACACAAATAAAGAACTTTTAACCCTTTCAGGACCATAAGGATATGGAGGCTTATGTAATCAATTTAGGTATTTAGAATAATCAATGGACGGTTTTTTTTTTTATTTTTACACCTTACGTTGATCCATAAGGTCTACCCCACCCACGAGATACAATTCGAGGGCATTTGACGTCAATTTTATCTGTTGAACCAACTGCACGGTGTTTTGCAGTATCGGTTTCAATAAGCAACAAAATGTTGATCAACAGATGTACTGCTTTGTTATCCAACCATCTCACATAAGTTATTCCTTGCAAACTTGTAGTGAAAATGTCTCCACGTTTCCTTTTTTTATCAACTGGTGCTGTTTTTGGAAGATCTTTCGAATAGTTCCACACGCTTTGGAATTCTGTTTAATCAATTTATATTGCAGCAATGGTGAACTGGAGAAGCTTTCAATATAAATTTCACATCCCAAGCCCTCCAGCTTTTGCGTAAGCTGAAGTACTACCGATTCACCTAACCCATACTCAGTCCCGGAAGTTCGTTTGCCTGTATATTAGGGTTCGGCTTATTTGTATGAAGGTAAAAAAAAGTGTAACAGTAAAAAAACAATGAAGTGTAAAGTTTTAGCCCGATCGAATAATATTTAGAGGTGACGACTTGTGCTTATACTTTTATTCATGTATTTTTTGGCGAAGATAAGCTTTCTTGCAAGAGATTAGGGTTTTACACATAATAAAGGAAATTATGTTTTACAATAATTATATAACTTTTATTGAAAATAAACAAATATGATACATAAATATAAAATATGTAAAGCATAACATATAAAATCAATTAGTTAAGGACTTTTTAGTATTAAACGGAAATTTGCTGGTATATTCTTTTACGACTTGCAACAAATTTTGAAATTCACTTTCTTTGGTCGTTAGGTTTTTATTATAATCCTGCATGAGCTTCACACCACGCTCTGCCATGTCATTAACTACTTTAAGTTTATTTATTTTTTTTTAGCATTCAAAAAATCATTATCATCATCATGCCATTTAGACGGATCTTTAGTCCACCTGTTCATGACCGGTCAATTCAAGGAGCATTTTACCATCCCAATGCACCACTGCTGATATCTAAAATTAAAAGTAATCAAATAATGTCTTTAAATCGCAACTCTCAAAATCTGAACGAGTGAACTTTGCCTTATCACTTTTCAAAAAGTGATAAAGCGTTTTTTCTAATGTGAGTATCAACTAATAATCTACTGACAAATTATGAACAACATTGTAAAATACTAAAATATTTCACTAACTGCACGAAAAACTAGCAACTGTCATTTTAAACATTGAGATTTGGTGATTTAAAAAATAAAAGATATCTTACCAAATTTTGACAATTATTTTTGGCTGTCCCGGATACTGCTGTCCTGTTTTATTCTCGAAGCCGTTGCAATGTTCTTGTATTGAGTGCATATTCCTTGACATCATGACCTAAAGCTTCTGCAATTGCAGAAATCAAATGCATAACAGCATTGTTGGTGATTTTCCATTTGTCCAGAGAAGTTAGCACACGCGGGGTGAAAAAATTTTTCCTCCCTCTTTTCATTGAAGATGAATTTGCATCTGTATTCGCAATTTTCATTTCCTCTAAAATCAACAACGGTGAATCGGCCTCATTCTCACTCCCAGATGATGATACAAGCCCTGCTATGAACGACGGTTTGACTAAATTACGATTACAAAAAGACATATGTTTCCTACCTTCAATACTGGAAGATGCAATTTCAGCAACGCGATCTGCCTCTCTTCGCTTTCGAGCTTGATGATTCAATTCACGTTCTGCCCTCCGTTTTTCTCTTTTAGCTGATAGTGAATCTAATCCAACTAAATGGCCTGGGCGTCCATCCTGTCGCTGCATTTCAAGAAATGCTTTATCTTCTTCAATTGACATCATCGTCATAGCATCTGCGTGCGCGATATCGAACAGATTATTTAAATTGGCAACAAAAGCTCTTTCATTTGCTCTGAAAGACTCTTTTAATTTATTTCTATTTTTCAGGAGACCTTTCCATTCCTTGAATAGTTTCTCTAGTTTCGTAATGCAATGATATTCTTGACGAATAGGAATTCGCGCCTTTGACCAAAATACTGAAGCTTCTTAAATGGTTAGTGCTGCACTTTCGCGTACAGTTAATCGCACTTTATTATGATTGTAGAAAAATACACGCAATACTTGTTTTATGGAAGGCAACTTGCATCCCAGAATTTGAGCATAGTCATGGCCAACTAAAAAAATGTTGTCGCTTGAACGTAAATTGGCCATATTCATGACACTTAAAACGCGTTTCAATTGCAATAAGAAACAATGTGAAATAAAATTGCTTTAGGAGCGATTATTACACCTTGCCCTTAATAATGAAACAGACTAGCTTTACACAGAACAACAATTAACATGTGCGCGGTAAAATGTAAAAGATTGTATAGGTGTTCTTAAATACAATAATAAATTCGACACTGATTATTTAATAACAAATATAGTGCTTATAAATCTATTAAATAACAAGAAATGAGAAGTTCTAAAATTTGAATTGTATGGTACGTAAGTGGAAGATTTAGAATTTCATTTCAAGTCGCCATCTCTAAAGATAGTCAGATCAAGCTGAAATTTTACATTTTTTCCTTTTAAACTAAAACAAACATTTTTGGACCCAGAGACCTTTGTCAACGTCACTTTTATAAATAAGCCGAACCCTACTGTATATGGATCAAATTCAAACAGGTAACCTGTTGCCACATCAAGTCTGCACCATAATTTGAAGCCCCATTTGACGTGCTTATTTTTTATATATTACATTATGATCTTTGAATTTGATCATATGCTCGTCAAAAGATTGTTCCCTTGTATTATTAAGATCATTGTGAAAAGAAGTATTCATATGTTCTATTATTGGCCGAGCTTTATATGCTCTGTCATAATCAGGACTATTTGTGTCTCTTACTTCTTCGTTGTTATAAAAAGTCCTTGGCATAACAGTTGATATGAAAGGTACCACCATATCTGGTTCTGTAGACCAGTAATCTCTCAATAATGGCAAGATGATAGGCCATAATCAAATTCATATCTAAAAATGCTCTCATTTCTTCTATTTCAATGATTTTTCGTTTTGTTGAGCGTATCGTTCTGACTCTGATACTATATTCTGCACTAAAATATCAAAATTAGTTGTTGAACAGAATATATCAAAAGGAATCAATATATCAGCTTCAACATCTTCACAGATTTGTACTTTTCCGAATTCATATGCCACATCTCGAAAAACATTTGGGAGGTATGTTCTATGTCTTCACTTGAAAACTAGTTGTTGGTTGCATTTTGTGTCGGTAACGGGTTCTACTGTAAATTTTGAGGGTTCAGATTCAGCTGACAGTCCTGTTAACTCCTGAAGTGGAACTCACTCAATACCGACTCAACTAACTAAATACCAACTATTCACTCATAATTCAGTAGCGATAACCACTACGTGTTACTCTCTGATTATAATTTTGTTCAATCTTTCCATTACCTTTATTTCCCACATACATGTACTTAATTTGAATAGGCAAATTGTGTCTTCAGCTATCGACAAATTTCAAAATTTCTTATAAATAGTATCTCTTTACGGCCATAGGGACACCGGCGTCCCAATTCGTTTTTAATGAATTATCAATATGCGCAACATGAATAATGGTCTAAGTAATGTATAGATTAACAATTTTATTACCAGGCAATGATTATTTCACACTTTTTAAGGTCGAAAAACACTTTTACACATAAAAATACTTTCTCAAAGCTTTAGGTTACAACGCAAGGCAAACTATCACTTGCAAATGACCAGAGATGACAAACAGCGTCGCCACAGCTGTTTTTCCCGCCAAAAACATGACTTTCAAATATTATTAGACAATAAAATAACATGCATAAGCTTCTGATGTTATTTATAGTAGTTAATTATTGACTTGGAACACATATGTCCCCGTAGCCGTCAAAGGGTTAAGGGCTGCTGTTTTGAAAAACTGTGTAACAAAAATTTATCAGAAAAATCTTACGAAAATCTATAACGTGGTGGTGAGGACGACTTCATGTGTTAGCAAAGAGGTGTGAGCTGTGGTTGGTCAATATGAGTATGCAGATGCTATTAAATGAAATGTGAAGGCGCACAAGTCGAGGAAGAGTGAAGAATGAAATAGTTAATAGGAACTATTTAACTTAACTTAACTCAACTTAACTTAGAAATTAGTTAAGGCGTATGTGTGAGTCTGTGTATGGATATTTTCAATGATCGCAATTTTTTGTAATTCAAATGAATACAAAGCTTTTCATTTAAAAAAATTATGATCACTGCTCCAAGTTCAAAGAAGCGCTGAAGGACTTTTCCGCAACTAAGCCAGCTTACGGCAGTATAGTATGATATGGTAAATCAGTTTCTCTGGAGAGATTCCAGTAAACTCGCGGATTTCGCAATGATGCAGCCCAGTGGATCTGATGAAATTAACAATTGATGTGACTCGTTTCTACTTCCTTTGACATAAGAGCGACCACTCCTTTATTTTTAGAACACATGTTTTTGCCTCCATCCGTTGTACTAGATTTCAACTTTTTCCATCTTCACCAGTAGTCGTGCCGTGAATTCTATAAATGTCAAGAAGATCTTCATATACTTCATAGCTTTTATCTACTCCTCGAATAAAAATCAATACTTGAGCAGTATCTGACACATCCAAGGCCAGAGAAAACCACTCAAGACATCCATTTTTGTCAGAAATATTTTTCACAAATATTCTCACTTACAAACCATACATATAGTGCTAAGTAAATATAAAAAGTTGAATATTTTTTAAAAGAACAAACAATGATCCAATTAACAGGCCCTGGAACAGTTCCAAGATATTCTTTAACTCATATATTTCCAGTAGTAATAGAAGTAAGCCCACTTTTGTTTTCTTAACCTGTAATTCTCTGGACTCCAATAGAGGCGGTCCCTTAAATAAAAATATTTTGTCCAAACTAAATTTAAGAGTTTGTTGAACTTTCGAATATCTTTCGAAAGTTGTAAGTAGAAGAAAATACTAATAGATTAGATACATAAAACATATTAATTTAATTCTATTCTTTGGAAGTCTCACGATGCATCTAAGCCCAACACGAACAACAAGGAATCTGAATAAATTTAAGTGTATTTGCTATAATTTTTTCAATTTCAAAATTTTTAATTGTTTGTAGTAGTGTACGCAATGAGATTTGTACGATGGTATTAAGAAATTAAATATGCTAGGAAGTATAAAATTTCGGTCGAATTTTTAATCTACAAATTATTTTTTGTTAAATGATTTTGGTTAGTAATTTAATATATTTTTATATAAAAGAAATTAAAGCTAAACATAAATTGGAGCCAAGTTGGATAATGTTCCCAGCTAGCTTCAATGTAGTTTAAGTCTAGATTCAGTGGATCGGAGATCAAAATTTAACGAAAGGTTTTAGGTGGAAATATTTTGATAAAAGCTGGCGTGTTTGCTTTCTCTGAAATATAATCGGGATATGCGGATTTTTAATTAATTTGAACGAACTTTTTTAAACATACATTTGAATCTAAACTGAATGGTAAGAAATAGCTGGGCCTAATCGACGTTAGTTTTTAATTAATTATATTCAAAGGATTCCCACAAATTGAGCAAGTTTTGCTTCCTGATTCGCGATTACGCTTTCGTTGAGTGCGGACGCTTTTTATTGTAATTTGAATCACTGTGTAAAGTCGTGTAAAAACAATATCCCGTAATAAAATAACAAAACTCAGTTTCACAAGTGTAAGACCCAAAACAAAAACAAAATTCATAAGAACAACTGCATAGCGGGATCTATTTTACAATTGATTCCGTAAGCTCTAGCATGAGTGAGGATAACGGGTCAAAATTATGTCAATATTATTATTGTTTTTGATTCTTCAGATGTTTCAAAAGTTAAAAGAGAACAGTAACACGCACTGACATCATGCCGGAAGCGTAGCAAAGCACGCCGGGTACGCTAGTGATAAATAAAAAGTTCCAAATAAAATATTTAAAAAAACCCAAAACGTATAATAAATGAAAGTTAATTATTGATAATGTCAGTGAATTGCTAATTGAAGTAAAAAAATTGATATTACCGTCATTTCCAAGTAAAGAGTGACCATTCCATTATTCATTAAGGGAATGCCAAACGAGCCGCTATAATGAGTTATCGGATCATTCATTTAGAACTTAAAATTTATCGTTCATTTTATATCAGATTGTCTTTGCGGACCACCCTCCCTTTAATGAAAACCGTTGTTCCCATGTCTTTTTTAACCGATTGCTCTACTTAAAGCGGGGTGAGCTTGTTACCCAGCTTTCTATTTGCTTTGACGAGAACTTTATCCCCCACGTTAAATGTTCGAATTCTTCTGTCGCTATTATGCCTTTGTCATTATTTTTCCAGAGCTCTCTGTATGCTACCTGGGATATCACTTGGTTATATGTGCTATATTGCTATCTCCTGGGCTTTCTTCTCCATCTTTGGGTTAAATAGATAGTTCCCCTTTTCTGAGTGCCCTGGAAATCATAATTATCGGTTAATCTTGTTGTGATAAGACAGCTCTTTACCCCTCAGAAGGAGCATCAGTTGTTAGGTCAAAGGGTTTCTCGATGTCCGGATGTCTTAGTAACACATCCTCTGAAACAAGTATACTTTTTAGGGTCTCAAAAGCCTTTCGTTCAAACGACTCTTATTTTCCTTGACTGAGTCGTGCTGACCAGCACGTTTTGTCCTTTTAGAATGTCAGTTCACCGTTTCGTTATGCTGGCAAATCCTTTTATACAACATCTATACCCAAAAATTATCTAACCGAAAAAAGAGAAGTAAGTAACGGAAATTTGTGTATGACAATTATCTTGTCAGGGCAGATTGATATGCCCCTTGCAAATTTTGAATCCCACGTATTCCACGTCTGTTTTGAAGAAATTTTGACGGAAACTTTTTGCCACATATAGTTATCTCAATTTCCACTCAATGTCCTGCAAATGTTGTTCAGCCGATTTAGAAAAAATAATGACAAAATTTGCCGATTTTTTCGAGTAGAACGTCGTCAATGGCCCTTTGGAAAATGTACCCGAACGGCAGCCTGCAGAATTCATCCTTCCCATTATTTACCGAGAACTCAGTTTTCTCTCTATCTTTTTTCGAGAGATCAATTTGATGGAACCCAGACTTCAAATCCAGAGTTGTAAAATAGTTCGCCTCCCCAATGTTGGACAGTATACTCATAATGTTGAGTATCGGGTATTTGTCGTCAATCGTTTTGAAATTCAGTTTCTAGTTTAGATTTTACCATTATCAACCCTCCTATATTGCTAAGTCTGCATGCTCTGTTGCTTATATTGACTCGAACCATTTTTTCTGTTGGCAGTAGGGTGTCTCACCAGTAATGCTGACGAGTGACTCTCCAATGACTCTCCCTGCTTATTGAATCTAGGAAACATTTTCTTCCCAGATTGTAAGTTACTTCTGCCTTCTGTAGAGAAGTCTGTCTCTGGGCCTTCATTTCCTCACTACGTGTTGCATAGTGCATAGCAAAACTGTAGAGCTCTCTATTTGCTTCAATCCACTGCGCAAGCGCGAGTACTGATGGAATGCTATTAATCCTGGCTGAGAAAAGGATATCACATAACGGTCTCTTAAGTCCTGATACAAAAACACGCAAGGCACTTTCCATATAACTCTAGTTCAAAGGTAACTCCACGGTGGGATTAGACGTCATTAGCGTTTATTTAGAAGCGAGGCCAATTTCTTTTCAACCTCCTCATAATATCCTATTACTGACATGCCTCCTTGTCTAAGAGTTGGGAGCTCCTGTTAATGTGCGTGAAATTGAGCCTATCTATTATCGCTCTAAAATTAAGTGGGTAATTGAAAGATGAAAGTACCGCGTCCGCAGGCCCCCTAACTTTGTTTTTTGTTATGTTTACCGCCTGGTAGTAAACAGAACTATCTCCGTAACTCTGGTAAAGTCTGTGAGCATTGTTTGCAGCTTTGCGCCACGATAGATATTTATCCTGTTGTCCAGTAAATTTAGGCAGGGTGCTCACCAAATCGAGCGATTCCTTACATACCACGCCATTAACAATGATGACCTCCCTGTTCTCTTCTGCAGTGGGGGGGTCTAAGATCTTCTAGCTGTCTTGAGACTTTGTCTCATTTTTTATCGAAACTTTTTGAAATATTGAAGCTCTTTGGCTTTATTACTTATGCAAATTGGACGGTCCCTGGTGGTGGGAATCGCAGTCTTGTTGTATTTATTTTATTATAATGAATTGTTTCATTGTGTGAAAAATTCATTTTTTTTTTTGTGTTATCGATTTAAATTTTTTTTTTTTTTTAATATTGAAGCTCTTTGGCTTTATTAATTTTGCAAACTGGAGAGGTACCTCCCATACGCACCCAAATTCAAATTAAAGTTCCTGTTAGAAAAACTTTTTTGTTTTTTGTATTTGAATTTTTATTTATATGTCCTTCGTAGCTTTGAACCAAATCTGGTGTGAGATTCTTCTCAGGCTCCCACGAATTTGAGCTTACGGCGTATCCTCCCATTGGAGCAAATATTGGTACTAAAAGAACAAAACCAAATAGAATAGATAAGAATGTTATATAAATATTTTCAATTTCTTTCTGTTTTCAAATGTCCCTTTCTGCCCCGGCATTTAAGGACTCGTTCAACCGGGAACATATTCTCAGTGGCATTTATAACACGTTTTCTCAGATTGTATCCAGTGGTTTTACCAATTTCCTTCACGCGCTCGGCATAGAGGAACAAGACAAGACCACGCATATGGTTTTGTCCTGGTGCCCTATGCCGAGCGCGTGGAGAAAAGTGGGAAAACCACTTAATATAACCTAAGAAAGCGTGTTATTAATGCCACCGAGGATATGTTCCCGGTTGAACGAGTACAAAAACGCCGGGGAGGAAAGGACATTAGAAAACAAAAAGAAAATGAAATTATTTATAAAACATGCTTATCTATTCTATTGGGTTTTGTTCTTTTGGTACCAATATTTGCTCAAATGGGAGGGATACCCCAAAAGCTCCAATTCATGGGAACCAGGGAAGAATCTCACACCAGATTTGGTTCAAAGCTACGACGTACGTATAAATAAAAATTACAATAATTTTGAATCAACAAAACCAATAGAAATATTAATAAAAAGACAAAACAAAATTATTAAAAAAAAAAATATAAAAATATTTCGCATAAAATAAAATATTTAACATCAAAATTCAATGTTAATTCTTTTCTAAATCAAAATCAAAATAAAAAAATAGAAATGATAAATTAAAAAGACAAATGCCAAAATGCAAACATCTACATCTTTCAAAATAAAAATAAAAATAAATCTTAATTATAAATTTCGCATCGATAATCATAGAAAAGAAGACGGTTAGATGGGAAAGAATTAATTAGTAATATTATGCATTTATCAAATAATAAATCCATGATTAAAAAAATATTTTCTTATTGATGCCTGTCTGAGCAAACAAAAAAAAATATAAACATAGAAGTCTGACATATAATAAAATCGTAAACGAGCCGTTTCTGTTTGTCTGTTTGGCTGTGATGTTATGCTGGCTAATCTTAGAAACTGATAAACCAATTTGAATGCAGTTTTCACTGATGTATTGTAGTAACCTTTGAGTAATATTAAGTGTTTGTTTCAGTCCAATCGGTTCAAAAATTATTTAATAATATTAGGATAAAGGAAATATTTTTTTTTATTTTTAAGTTTCTGCAAAGCCACGCACAAAGATTTTCATTCGTTTTTTCTTTGATATGCTTTGCTGCTTCCTCATTTTTGTGTTTAGCTATTATTGTTGTTTTCCTCTCATTTATTGATAACTGAGTACGCACAAGAATATTGCGCTCGTTCTGTTTATACAAGCGGACTGGACAAACAAGTGAGAGCAACAACGTTATTGATGAGGGCGATGGAGACAACAAAAAACAAAATTTTCGTTACATGTCTTTGACCATTATTACACACGGCATTGCGGCTCTCTGGCAATTTTCATTTGTAGAGAAGAGACGCCGACGCCTGATGAGGTAACGAGTTGCTTGTATCAGCAATTTTTCAGTCTTTCTCTTTTCGCGTATTTCGTTGATTGTTCATTTTGTTTGGCTTGCGTAGAGTGAGCATGCATTCCAAATTAAAATATAGCGCGGAATGTGAAGAAATTTATCAAAATCCACAAGAAAGAATCGACAAAAATTGCCCTCGAAAATAATAATTATGGGGTCGATTTTTAACTAAAAAAAATCATTATGTTGGAATCGTCGTACATATCTCAGAGTTATAGCAAAATATTAAATTTTTAAATGGACTATCCAAATATCGCATAAATTTATTTTTTCAATTTTTATTTATAAATTTTATTAATCATCAATAATAATTATTTTCGATTTATATTTTTATTAATCAATAATAATAATAATTATTATTTTCGAATAATTTTCATTTTTGATTTTTATTTATTTTGCTCAAATTTAAAAATTACAAATAATTTTTATATTTCTCACTCAATCATAAAAATCATTTGTAATTTTTTTGTTTTTCACTCAAATTTAAAAATTATTTGTAATTTTTTTTTTTTAAATTTAAAATAATAATTATTTTGAAAATGAAAATCAAAATATTGTATTGTTAATTATAAAGGAATAGCGAATGTTGGCTGTTACTTGTTTTCTCTCTTTCCCCCGTTGCACAGGCACACGATGCTTGCCCATACCAGAGGTGTGCATAAAACACGACTTAGTCATCTTCATGAACACTTTGAAAATTGAGAGCACTGTCAGTGAAAGAAAAATTCTGCTGCTTTCACAAGGAGTGTGATCGCGTAAAAAAAAACTACCTTTACATAAAGAACTTTCATTGGCTGCGTATGATGTGATACATGCGTTGCATTTATGTTAAGATGATGTTCTTTAATTTAATAGTTTTAATGTAAATGTATTATATTCAGTATAATAAGTGTCTGGTATAATAAAAGTAATAATGCAATAATAAAACACAAAATAAGGTAATAATAACACTCGAAACAGCTTCTGTGATACAACTTCAAACGGACAGCTTCAACGTTCTTCAACGACTTCGACCTCTTCAACGACTTTGCTCCTTTTATATCCTTCCCATCTGCCATCGACAAAAGGTTAGATTCACAAACCAACGGTAACACATCTTACATTTATATATCCTTTGATTATTTTGTTCTTGCTGTCATATACCTTGTTTATGTGACGCTCAATTCGATTCTGCGAGGTTCGATATAACGAAACCCTTATATATAAACACATTTTCAAATCGAATTTCACGCACGAATCGATGTGACAAAACCCGCATATGAGAATCGATTTCTGTTTTGTAAATCGATTTACGATGTCATGTATACACTTAGCACTGTCACTTCGATTTGTAATTCAGAATGTTGTTTCATAAGAGTTGCCATGTGGTAGAACTTTTTTGCTTTATTTTAACTTTTTTTTTTTAATATATGTGATTTATATACTGCAAAGTCATTGTAGAATGTTATTAAAAATCAAGATAGGTATTTTACATTTACATATTAAAAGATATCATGGCACACATTGCTACGCCCGGGCTCAAAAAAGGGGTTTCCGTAAGCGGATAGATCTTGTGGCATTTGTACATGCGCATGTTTCTTGTTAGCTGGACTTTTTCAACATAACGCCACAGTGACGATGATTTCAAGCAAGCGTTGATCTCATCAGCGTACGTTGAGCATGGAATGACGGAAAGTGTTTGACTGAAATCACCTGAAAGGAGTAACATAGTGCCGCCGAATAGTTTGTCGTTGTTTTTTATTATCTTTAAAGTGTTCTGTTCAACGCCTCAAGAGAATGTTTGTGGGCCATAGTGCCTTCATCTCAGATGATAATGCTGTCGTGCATAATTTTTTGTTCATCACAACAATCGCTGCCATTTCTGCAGTATTGTACTGCAGTTCACGATTCATTTCGGTGTTCATATAATCAGATGTACTCCGATTTGGCACATGCATACCGAAATGACGGAGTGGTAAACTTGCTATGACAACACAAAGATCCTCGATAGCAATCAATGCTTCATTATACATTGCTTCGCAGAATATAATCGTTAGATCGTTGCACCGTGTACGAATCCGATGCAATATATCTTCAGTCATTGAATCTTTGTGTTTATCCCAGGAAACATGTAGTCAACACTACAGCGAATAGTAGACGAATTTGTGTTTTAATAATTACAGCCGTATGTTTTTTGACAACTCAATGATTCCAAGAGTTTGGACACAAATACGCTTTCCCTCATAATACTGGATATTAATTCCCAAGAATTAATAATAACCAGCTCCGTAATAGTGTTAAACGGTTATGAGGCCAAAATAGAAAAGGCTATTCTTTCCGATGTCACCAACTGAACACACGCCTCCTTCACGTCTTTTGAGCTCATATGCACAAAAAACTTTTTTGGTTTTTCTGAAACTCCGTTGTCATCAGCTGAACCTACTTCATTCTCACCATTATTCAAATGGTGTTTTAAATTTGTAACGAATGTTTTTTTTACAAATTTAACACTCAGCAGAGTTTTTCTGCACACACAACACAAAAAAAGTTCTCGTTAAATTGTCCCGTTTGCGACTCATTTCGATTGTTAACGAAATATATAATTTGATATGTTAGATGTTTATGATGTTTTAGTTCGTAAACAAGAAAATGTACTTTTGCAGTGACTTGCACATTGTTTGACAACTGTCAAAACTCAGCTTTGTATGGGCAAAGAGTCTTTACTTTAGTCCATACTTTACTCTTACCATCACTATTAATCATATGGAATAACGGTTATTCAATTTAAATTGGTAACAGCCAAAGTCAACATTCGCTATTCTTTTATAATTAACAATACAATATTTTGATTTTCATTTTTATAATAATTATTATTTTTAATTTCTAAAAGAAAAATCACGAATGATTTTTAAATTTGAGTGAAAAAAAAAATTTAAATGATTTTTACATTTGAGTGAAAAATATAAAAATTATTTGTAATTTTTAAATTTGAGTAAAAAAAATAAAAATCAAAAATAATTTTTAAAAATAATTAATAAAAATCAAAAGTAATTAATTTTTTAAATAAAAATTAAAAAGAATTATAAAATTTGATTAATGAAAATAAAAATCGAAAATAATTATTATAAATGATTAATAAAATAAAAATCAACAATAATAATTACTTTTGATTATAAAATTATAAATCAAAAAATAATAATTACAAATAATTTTTTCAAATAAAACTTATAACAGTTACGGTCCCTGCTTTAAATTGATAAAAAACACAGATTAATTGGGTCTTATGAATTGGTTTTAACACCGCTGGGCTACTTTTTATGAGGCTATGTGAAGACTCTGATCTACACCAACAAGCCACATACGATTGACGCCACGTTATAACTGGACTTCCCGAGTGGACTGCTTCCGAGCCAGCCGAGACGTCCATATGCCGGAAATAATATTCGAATAAAATTGGTAAAGAATTATCTTTCGAATAATGCCAAATTCTTGGCAATTAACATCATTTCAAGAGATAGTGATTATATAAAAGATGGAAACAATTTCTAGACAGCATATGCTATTTAAAAATTATTTTAACAAAGTTTCAATAAACTCAACCTCACTTAGACGTTTTGGGGCGAATGTAACAATTTGTTGGTGTTTTTCAGTCTAATTTTCACTATTTCTTTCACTCGGAGCATATTTTTTGATGTTATTGTATGCTTCCGGATTCAGCGCTTCAACGTATGTCACAAAGTTCAGTGGGTTTAAGGTCTTGTGACTGAAAAGATTCCAGGTTTCCTGTGCCATTAGCCGCCATACAATCTCACATCACTATTCCGCCACCATTGTGTAGATACAATATTACGTTTCCTTTTGTTTGCACAAGTAGCTTTTCTTTTATACCGAAAATGCATTAATTAATCTCACCAGAGAATTAAACTTTAACCAAAAAGGATTGAGGCTTGTTAACTTAAATATTTTTTTAAAAAATTCCAAACGCTTCTGTCTTTGTATGGTGGTTATCCTTCCTAGTACCCCTAGGATCAACTCGTCTCACCGAGTTCATTTAGCCATGTCCGTTTTTGTGGTCTGCAATGTCTCGTTCTGTGTGTTACAAACTTTAAACAAACTTATAATACTAATCACTCCCGTGGAGAGTATAAAAAGAAGCAGTTAGTTCATGATGCTGCGTCTGATGCTGCATATCAGAATCGCTATTCGGATCTCGAAATCGATGATGACAATGATAATGATGATGAAGGAACCCATGCTGATGACAAACCGACCAATTCTTCGACTGAAACAACTGTCAAAGCAACTAACGAAGCCGCCACCAATTATCTTACCAGAAGTTAAAAACATAAGTAAAATGTTAAAAGAATTTCTTTCCTAATGAAGATTTTTCATTCAAATCCACCAAAGATGGTCAGGTTAGGTTAATGGTACATTCAGTTCCACCGTTTAGAAAGATGACGAAATATCTAGATGAAAGAGAAAAAATGTATCATACTTACCAGTTGAAAGATGAGAGTGCTTTTAGAGTAGTTAGAGTTAGAGTAGTAGAATTGGGTCATACTAAGACCTATTGCAGAAAAACATTCTGCTGCGTAAAGTGTGGCCTTAATCATCCTACTGCTGAATGTAGTAAATCTCCTGATTCGCCATCCCAATGTGTTCATTGTCTGCAAAAGCATTCTGCAAGTTACAGGAATAATCAACTTCGAACTGCTGACAAATCACCATCTTGTCAGCCAATATATGAAAACAAGGTAAATAGGAACTCTCCTTTGCGGATGCCTCTAAATCACAAGAAGATAATACGAATAATTTAATGAAAAATTGACTATATGTTAAGTAAGCAAATAGAACTTATTACCACATTAATAAATTTGATGTCAGTTATTTTATAAAAACTATGTAAGTAAACTTGCGTCTAGCCATATGGAATGCTAACGGCCTTGGAAACCATCGCCTTGAAGTCGAAATGTTTCTGATTAAAAACTGCATAGACATTGTATTGGTATCCGAGACACATTTCACGAGTAAATCATATTTTAAAATAAGGGGATATGATGTCATATCAGCAAATCAACCACATGCTGGCAGTGCAATAATTATAAAATCCAAGTTTAAATACAATGATACTTATTTTACTAAGATCTTTTAAAAAATTAACAATTTGTGGTTTACTTAAAAATTTCATGAGCCATTATCAACTGTTTTGTGCAACAAAAAAAGAGAAACAAAATCGAATACGACCTGAAAATTCGAAAAATGTAGCATTGAATGTTTAGTGTGAAAAGGCTATAACACGGTTACAACTCTACTCTGAACTATCGATGTAAAAGTTTAAAATTTCAGTTTTTTTAAAGGAAGCGGAAATAAAATTGGTTTTTACCTTTTATAAAAGAAAAACTCTGAATTTCAGAGTGGAGTGGTGAATCTATATATGTAAAATATAACGATAAAAAATGTTTAACTGCTTTTCACTTTAACAACGTTTGACCAATCAGCATGAAAGTTGGCATGTATATGTATTTCTTCATGAAGAATGTTTATATCCACTTTGTTGCAACTCGCAAGTTTTTATATATTTTTTATATTTTCTTTAATAAAAAGTGCATTTATTTTGACTCTACTGTAAGTTCATTATGCTACCATACAAAAAGCGCATTGCTACAGAAACACAAAAACAACATTCGAACATTTGACAAGAAACACAAAAACATGCTTGCTTTCGTTAATATCAAAAAATTAAACAAATCTGCGTGGACAAACTTAGAGCGAGAAAGGAACAATGACTACAAAAATCGTACACTAACATCACGACGGGGCCGGAGCAACGCGCGCCGGGCTATGATAGTAGAATATAAAGTATATTATTATGGATATATATATATATATATATATATATATATATACTAGCAAGCCACCCTGCTTTGCACGGGTGCAATTCAAACCAGAAGGAAGGCTATCATTGGCTATGCCAAAGATGTAATACTCTTCACGCTCCTCCGAGTTACATCCAACCTTCCTTTCTTAGCATCACATCAGTTTGAATGCCAATTTTATTGTACATTTATTCTTTAAACTAGCAAACCGCCCTGCTTTGCACGGGTGCAATTTAAAAAATATCGCTTTGGTATTGATAGCATGAAATTTTATTAATTAGTTTTTTAACAAATTTTTGTTTACAATATGTCTTTGTATACAATTTTTACAGCTTTTTTGTCATTACACAATACGATCAGAAGTGACGCGTGAAAGAGCTACATATAACTGTCCATGGGAATAACACTGAATGCTCAGGTATAATCCCACAACGTTGAATGTTTGACCTTGTGATTTGATAATTGTCATTGAAAATGACAATTGTATAGGAAATTGCAATTTTCTAAATTGGAAAGATAGATCCGTTAGTATTAATGGAATCCGGGGAATTAAAACGACTTCTCCAGTTCCACATCCGGTCAGTATTGTACGCTCTATTATGTAGTTTTTTTTAATGATTTTATCTGTAAACGTGTACCATTGCACAATTTTGGTAAAAACTAATTTATGTGGGCGCAAACCAGAAGGCTGTAGAGAATTAAGAAATTCTGTTGGGCAATGAACAACCTCTTTCAGATCAATAGCATTGTCTACAGAGTAGTATGTTTCAGTGTGTCAGTCCATTGATCTTTGACAGAATTAAATGATTTACTTTACCTATTTGATCGTTGGTAGGTGACATTTTTTGCTTATATTGCAAGTAAACAAATATTTTCTTTACCTTATAGTATGGCTTAAATGATAATAATAATAACTTTAATTTAATTCTAAAGTCACATTTGAAGAGACTTTGCTGTGTAAAGAATGAAAAGCTGCAATATTGTAGTAGCAGTAAATGCTTTTTCCACTAGTCCGCAAAGCCAACCTGTGAAATTATCAAAATACAATATTGGTAAATGGGGAAAGAACTACTTTTTGAACTGTTTTGTGAACCAAAAAGAGCTGTTTGATGTTGTAGTGAATTACAAATACTTGTTTTGGTGAATGTCAAACTTAGTGTTGCTGTCTTTAGTGAATGACAAATATGGATAATTAAAGATAATAATCATAATTACTTTTATTATTGAATCAATTATTTATGTACATGCAAACTTTTCTAAGGAAACTCTTTAATTAACAGTGTATGGTTGTACCGTATCAAAATACGTTGCGTGGTTTAGAAGTAATCAGTATTCTAACTTCTTGATATTTCGACTTTGCTTTATACTATATAAAGAAGATATAAGGGAAAGGGAATCAAACATGTGCAATGTTTGATTAGCGTTTTACTTGTTGCTTTCTTAAACTGTCCCTATACCGTGCCATTCAGCCGTTACACCTTCCTACAGTATTGGAAAAATTATTTTTGTTTTTTATTACTTAAGTTAATCTTAGTGACAATTTACTAGTACTCGATTATATTCATTATTTAATTCACAATACTTGATAATTGTAAGCTTATATAGCAATCGGATATAGGCAAATAAATTTTTAGTGAGCTACAAACTTATGCTTATGCCATACAAATTAGGGTTGTAACAGAACTTCGCCTTCGCATCTGAGGAACATCCGCAAGAAATCGTGTCTCCGCATGTTTTTAACGGTGTTTAACGGAGATATATTTACATTTTGACATTGCGTGCGACGTCATATTCCTCACTGCCTCTCACATCCCTTAACAAAAAATGTCACCGTTCGAAATTTTAATATTATTATCAAACCAGCTAGAAGGTTATAATTGGCTATGCCAAAGATAAAATACACTTCACGCTCCTGTCAATGAGCATGCAGAAATATTATATTAATGACTAGCGTATTCGACCCGGCCTCGCACCGGTAGCATCCAATCGAACGTCTACAAATGCCAGATATCAGATATGCTTCTTTTTAGCATCACTATATTCTCTCTGTTACAGTTTAAGTATCAACAAAGAATACAGTTTGAGTACCAAATGTTAGCGCGGTTTGACTGGCACTATACAGTTATGTATTCTTTTAATTTGTGTTTGTATTGAAGGTACCCCTCTTAGATCTTGAAATTTACATGGTTGGTGAAAATTGATCAGAAACTCAAAGTGCCCAAATTTCAGTTCGATACGTCAAAAAACAAACAAAAAACTTTTTCTAATAGGAACATTAATTTGAACTTGGTTTTGTATGGATGGTACCCCTCCTAGTGGTCCGATTCGGCTGATTCCAACAAAAGTGCAGCGTATGGTACAATTTCATATAGCTAGCTCAAAACTGAGGGACTAGTTTCATACATACAGACGCACAGTAGGACAGACGAACATGGCTAAATCAACTCGTCTCATGGAACTGATCAAGAATATATATACTTTATGTGGTCTGCGATGTCTCCTTCTGTGTGTTACAAACTTCATGACAAACTTATAATACTACTCACTACGTGAAGAGCATAAAAACTAATTCAATTCAAAATTTAATGGCTTTCCTAGCAATACATTATATTCGCTTGCAACATATGTACTTATTAAAGTTTTTTGATGAAATTGTTAAGGACAAAGTTCAATCTGAACTATTGCATGACTTTGGTCTTGTAAGAACTTCAAGAAGAAGCTGATGACGACGAAGCTTTTGTCGTCAAGATATCAAGGATTAAATTGTATCGAGATGACGATGAACCTTGTATGAGCTCCCAGTTTTCAACGCCTACGTAAGGGGACTATAAGGAAGATAAAAATGGCATCACTTCGAACCTCATCATATGGAAATCATTGAAAGATGAGTATAGTATCCAAAACTGGCTTCCACTAAACGAAGACCTTTTTGTATAGTAGAAATATAATAAAATATTTTTGTTTATTAAGAATAATTTGCTTCTTAATAATTTTGACTACCAATAGCATCAAGTTTGTGGTACAAATTTTTTTGTATGTAAGTTTATTATTAGAGACCGTCTGAAGGTTTGGTTTCGGCCAAAAAATCTAGTTTCGGCCACAGTTTCGGTTTCGGCTAATAATTGGCTGAACCTTCCGCCTGGGCGAAATTGTATGATATATTATAATTTGTAAATTGTTTCAGTAAAAAATTGTCAAAAAAAGAAAAAGAATAAACTTTAGCAATTTTTCGAAAACAGTTCTAGAGCTTCTAAAGCTATATATTTATAAAATTTGTAATAAATCATATTCATAGGAAAGCCACGAACGTAAAAAATAAACATTACAGCTGTCGGTTCGTCCTAAGGGGTCTTTTCATTATCATCGTTGTGCGTGTGATATTATATAGTTAATATGTACTATAACATAAATAAAAAACAAATTTTTAAAGATACTTTAGTCACATAGGCCTGCAAAACTTGACTTTTTTCCCCTTTGAATGTTTTATGTACAATCTAAAGATTAGAACTTCCTGATTCTATTCAAGTAAGACCTGCGTTTTGCTGTATCACGTCACATTTTTTATTGACGTTTAGAAATTGAAAATTGGTCAAAAACTACATGTTTAAAGTCAGTAAAAGAAAATGTATTTTAAAAAATGAAAAATTCAGTTATATTTTCCAATGCATTAGAAAAAATTATTGCTAAAAAAATATCAAAAATAACATAAAACAATAGGGAAGTATGTGTAAAAAAAGGAAATTTCTTCTTCTTTAAATTTTTGGTAACACCCAATAAGGTCCAATGCTAATGTTGTTTTAAAAAAAAAAATTTTTTTAATTGTTTTTTAATTTTCTTATTATTTTGGTATGTGGAATCAAATTATCAATTAAAATGACCACCGTTGAAAAAACTTAGCTTTTGTCCATTTTATGATTGAATCGAAATCGGATCAATAGATGGCATTCTCTTTACTAAGAAAATTGAATTCGTCAAATTTTCGTGATGGGATTTCTAAAATAATTTCCTATAACTGAGTACGTAATACCTACCGAAATTACCCTTCAGTTGTTCTGGGGGAAAGCCCTCGCAGACATTTGTTATTGTTCTTATATCATTTATACTAGAGTTTAATATGCTATAGAAATCTTAATATTCAATGTAATATGTTTAATAAGTTTCAGTTACGGTTACGGTTTTGGTTTCAGCCGAAATTGCAACCTGGACCGAAGGTTCGTTTCCTGTTTCGGCTGAAACTCCTGTTTTGGTCGGACACTATATGTTATATAAGTAAGTTCTAACTAAAGTACATTTTCTCTTTAATAATAGGTATACAATTTTTTTTTCTTTGTTAACCCACCTCCGCCTTCGTTAACCTCCACTTCCACGGAGGTCAAACTTTGGTCTTCTGCCTCCACCTCCGCTTAAATGGCCTTCGTTACAACTTTAATACAAATTGGATGTAATGTTGTGTAATCTTTGCGTTATTCACATTTAATGCTTGAATCAAGTTTTCTGTTAAAACCCATTATGACCAAGTGCAGAGCACTATAAGTTATTATTTATCAAATATTAACCCTTTCAGTCACTTGTCCTTATATGGGACAAATTTTTTTTCAAATTTTAAATTACTATAGCTTTTTAACTGATCATATCAGGTAAAAAATTTATAACTATTTTTAAAGCTTTATTTTTCTGCTTTGAGCAACAGCTGATTTTATCAGTTCAGCTTTTAACTTTTATTAGTATCACGTGTTTTTGTGAGTTGATCTTTTTCGTGTAATAATTTACCTTTTTGCTATCAGAAAATATATATCTTATTGTGTAAAGAAGTGATCGAAAAAAATATGTGAGTATTGTATGATTGTTTATAAATAGTTTTGTGGAATTGCATTGAGAAATAGTGTTTTTGGAAAAGTAGCACTCATAAAAATAACCATGTCCCTTATATGGGCCAAAAGTACTCTGTGTACAAGATAATTGGAATTTGCGCGCGAAATTTTCATTGCAATTCCGTACGAAATGTTTTAAATTTTTATAAAATAAAACACAATTTTAGAAAATATGGGACAAAAAACCTGAACAGATGATGAAATATGCGAAATATTGAGACTATCATCTGACGTAGAGGACGACTTCTCTGATGATGAAGTTGATAAATTGGATTTTTGTGTAAAAGAAGTGCAAGTTGCTGAGACACATTTAAAATCTCAAGAAATTGCAATTAAAGTTGATACTGACGACGAGGATGAAAACTCAGTGGAAGTAGATAAAGAGACTTTTTCCGGACTAGACGAATTTAGTGGAATTAATGTTACCAAAAAAAAAAAAAAGAAATGAAGTGGCTAACTAGGCTGCAAGTGGATTCACTTGGAAACAATTTACGATCTAATTTCACAGCAGAAACCACTGAAGGAATTATAAACGTAAAAACTCCATTTGAATACTTTTCCAATTATTTTGGGGATGAATTCTTTAGTAATACTGCACATTTCACACATATTTATGCTCAATATAAAGGTTAGTTCTTTATGGTATAGAATCGGAAAATTTTTATTTCTACCAGTTTTATTTACATTTATTTATGAAATATCTCTTTCAAAAACTGCACTCCGAGGGAAATATGAATTTTTTTCGCTTATCATATAATGATGAGTTGCCTGTAACTACCAATGGTCCTAATGTACTTTGACAGAAAATTGAACTTGTCTTTCTTTGGTCATATGTCTCTGAATCGTTTTTTTTCATTGAGAAATCATATTCATCTCGTAGACGTCACTCTTGTATCGAATCAGTTGGATCGACTCTACAAAGTGAGACCAGCAATTGAATCTTTCAGACGTCACATACAAACCTTGGCTTTAGAGGATAATTTATGTATTGATAAGCAGTTTTTTGCAAAGCAGTATATACAAGGCAAACCGTGTCCTTGGGGCATAAAGGTATATATTTTGTATGGCAAAAGTGGTATGCCTTATGACTTCATTGTCTATCAAGGCTCAACCACTAATTTAGATCACATATTGTGTAAAACTATTGGATCGGGATCAACAATTGTATTCCAGAAGGTAAAGGCTACAAGTTGTTTTTTGACAACCACTTTCCTTCCTTTCAACTTTTCGAGATACTTTTACATAAAGGTATTCTAGCAGCAGGAACTGTACGAATAAACAGATTTGGAACTCCCCCATTGCCTGAGCAAAAAATAATGGCTAAAAGAGCACGAGGATCATCTGCGGCATGTTTTAGTGGCAATGGGAAAGTCATACTTACTAGATGGTATGACAACAAGATAGTCAATCTTGCATCAAACTTTGTAGGTATTGGCACGAAAGACAAAGCCATGCGATGGGATAAAACATTGCATAAGTTTATTGAAGTAGACAGACCAGAAGTTGTTCGCTTGTATAACGAAAATATGGGTGGTGTTGACCTTCTTGACCAAATGTTACAGTATTACAGAATAAATATTCGAACTAAAGAGTGGACTCTTCGGGTAATACAGCACTTTGTTGATCTTGCTTTGGTTGCAGCTTGGATAGAGTACAAGAAAGATTGCATTGAGTTAAAGATCCAACCAAAGAATATTTTAGATTCTTTAAGCTTTCGAGCAGATGTAGCAAATTCTTTGGCTGAGATTGAAAAAAGAAGTATCCTTGCAAACGAAACCTAACCGCTTGCTCCCCATTAAGACATTCAAGAATTGCAATATTAAAAGACTGCAATCCGATCTCCTTACTTTGTAACATTAATTTACAATCATTAATAAAGTTCCTAACATATCTTTAGGATAATATAGATATAGTATGTACACGTATATATAAGTTAAACTTTAATTGATGGTAATATTAATAATAAGTACATTAAATGAAATAAATAAAATGATCAGAAAACAAATACATTGTAATTTTGCCCTGAAAAAAGATATTATTCTAATATTTATAAAATTCATGTCAGCATACTCAGAGTACTTTTGTCCCTTATAAGGGACACCACCTGTAGGCCAGGTGAAAAGAGCTACCTGAAATCTGATTTTTAGCATCATACTGTGAATTAAAGTACTGAAAGGGTTAAGAGGACACAATTCAGAAACACTTATCGTACTTTTGCATTTCCATGACCCATTAATTGTAAAATACAATAATTTAAAAATCATGTAAATTAAATTTAAATATTTTTAAAATTCAGAGTTGTGTTGCTTTTTCTTACTACTTTTCAATTCACAACACACTAAAGGGTAAGTGTATTATAACTTTATATCAATGCATCATAGAAATGTACATTGGAGATCCTATAAGCATTATAAGTATCGCGTTTTGAAACTAGATAGATAGGCGACCGATACATTTATTTGTATATTGAAGCCATGGTAATTGGCTACTAGAACACAGCGAAAATTCAAGTCAATTATTCAAATACAAATTTTCTTATACTATTGTACTATAATACATTCTTAAAGTTACACCTACGGATCCCTGGTAGACAAAGTAAATTTGTAGTTATATTTTTATTCAATAATATTAAAATAATAAATGTTACAGTTGTCTACAAAATCCTCTTAAATTTATCTCAATTCATATTGATTGATTTCAGCTACAATAATTGGCCAATAACAACTCGTAATAGTCAATGACAATTGAAAAGTTACAGGAATAAACTTGAATTTGATGCTAATGAGGAAGCACCTAGCAACGTCAATGGGAATTATCATTATAAGTTATTCGAAAACTAAGTTTATAAATAACCTCGACTTACAAAGGTCGAAAATCATTTAGAAGTATTTTTCAATTAATATAAAAAGAAAATAAATATCAAATAAGTTTGAAGATACTTTCAATTCACTTTAATTGGACTTTGATTTGCTCAACAACGAGCAAGTAAATGCGTCAAGGAGTTCACAATGAGTGAGTAAGAATGAATTTAGAACGCAATAAAATAAATAAAGGATTTGTTAAAAAGGACTCAGTTATTAAAAATTCAAAAAGCATAATATTTAATTGTTGCACTTGAAATGATGACAATTTCTGATAGTGGCATATGGCGGAAAGTTATGAAATTTTACAGGAAACGCATATTTGACAGGATATGAACGTATGTCGCTTGTTTTTCTTGCACTAAGTAAAAAGCAAGAGAACTGAATTGCTTCGTTTCTAACCCACAAGTCGCCCAAGCAAAATGCTTCTAGGCACAATATTCCTTAGCCATACCATAGTCATTGAGATGCGACAATTAAAAACATAATAAAGATACACTCACACGTAGCTAGCTAGTGGCTTTCATGTAATGATATATATATGGTCTAAATATTGATGGGACAAAGATATAGTACTACTAGCTGATGATGTGAATGTACTCCAATCAATGATATATAAGTTAAAGGATTATTGTTTAAAATGTAGTATGGAACTAAACCTAACGAAGTCAGAAATAATGGTGTTCAAAAAGGGAGGTCGAATTTCAGCCCAAGAAATGTGGACTTACAAGCAAGAACGAGTGAAGATAACATCAGAGTACTGTTACCTTGGTGTAATTCTCACACCAAAGATGTCTTTCACCACACACACATCAACAACCGAATTGAGCAAGCAAAAAACAACATTAACTCAATATGGCGTAATTTCCTAGGCAAAAGCGAAATCTCATTGGCATCAAAATGGAAGCTATTTATAGCAGTTTGCAGGTCAATCCAAGAGTATGCAGCACAGGTTTGGGGATACACAATGCCGGAAGAGGTAAACAAGTTCCAGCGGTATTTCTTGAAAAGAGTGCTGAGACTACCGGACACAATCCCAAACTATGCATTGTCATTGGAAACTGGTACTGAAGACAGTTACTTCTATACATTGCTGGAAAAAGTAGCAGGTAGCACAAATCGCTTTTATAAATACCTGCAACCAGCAGCTGGAGAAAAATATTTTAAAGCCAACCTAACTCAACGTGAAATAACGAAGACAATAAAAGCACGCTGCGACATATTACCACTAAATGCAAATCGTTTCACGCCAGATATGTCAACCATTTGTACGCTATGCAACAGGAATGAGCAGGAAACACTGACGCACTTCATATCAAGATGCCCTGTTTTAAATGAATTTAGGGTGTCACATTTTAAGAAAAATTCAATTGAGCAAAATGAGCTGATAAACATATTAAACGGTGACCATGAAATCAGTTGGAAGACTCTAGTAAGCTATATATGCACAAAATTATAAAGGGTAGGCCATCTATCGATTTCATATTGAACCACGGGTTAATTAGACTTATGTCATTCTGTTCTCTCATAAAATTCAGTATATTATCTCCGCTGAACGAAATGAATCGGTTTACGCTTGAGCAACGTTGGAATATATTGGAAATATATTTCCAAAACAAAGATAATTAGGCAGAAATTGCACGAAAATGCCGTTCAAAATTAGGTCGCAAGGAAGCACCAACGGCGCCCGGTATACGCAAGTTTATTAATAAAGTGAATCTGGTTTCATTGTTGATGCTCCAACACGTCAGCGTGCTCGTACAGTGCGTACACCCGAAAATATCGATGCTGTGGCTGCGAGTGTGCGTGAGTATCCATCAACGTCAACACGTCATCGTTCTCTAGAATTGAACATATCCCGCACCAGTTTACGTCGGTATGACGCCTTACAAAGTTCAATTGGTTCATGAGTTGAAGCCGCGTGACCATCCACTTCGTTTTACCTTCGCTAAATGGGCCAACGAGCAGCTAATCAATGATGTCGATTTTGCGAAAAAAATCATCATTTCGGTCGAAGCTCATTTTCATATTGGTGGCTACGTCAAAAAGCAAAACTGCCGTATTTGGGGCTCGGAAAACCCACACGAGGTCTTAGAGAAGCCAATGCATCCATTGCGAGTGACTGTTTGGTGCGGAGTGTAGAGCGGAGGCATCATTGGCCCATATTTCTTTGAAGACGAGGACGGAGCAACCGTTACGGTCAATGGAGACACCTATCGCACCATGATAACCGATTTTTTTGTGCCCGCTTTTGATCGTATTGATGTGGACAATGTTTGGTTTCAGCAGGATGGTGCAACTTGTCACACATCTCATGCCACAATCGACTTATTGCGCGAAACGTTCGATGGCCGTTTAATCAGCCGAAATGGTGATGTCAATTGGCCGCCAAGAAGCTGCGATTTGACACCGTTGGACTATTTCTTGTGAGGCGCCGTTAAAGACAATTGTTATGTTCACCATCCAGAACAATTGACCAGTTGAAGGCCAACATTCCTGATGCCATTGACGAGATACGGCCCCAAACACTCGAAAAAGTGCTCGAAAATTGGCTATTTGAATGAAATAATATCCCAATTCTAAGCGGAACAATTGTACTTCAAAACAACAATTTGGCAAAATCTCAAACCGTTTTTGTTTTATTGCATTTTTAAATCGAAACTTTTAAATGGCCCACCCTTTATTATAGCAAATTTCTAATATCAGAATTCAGCTAACGGCTAACAGCCATGCTGTAAAAACCTCTCGTTCTTTTTTCCAAAAATGTATAAATTAAGTTAGTTTTAATCTGTACCAATGTATATAGTACGAAAAAATGAATAAAAAGAAGTACTACTACTACTACTACTACTACTACTACTACTACTACTACTACTACTACTAATGATATATTGAAATCTGCTTAACAATTCTATGAAACTCATTATACTCTTCACTCAGTGAATAGTAAGTATTATAAGTGTGTCATAAAGTTTGTAACACACAGAATGAGACATCGTAGACCCCATAAAGTATATATATTCTTGATCAGCTTACCGAGATGAGTTGCTTTAGCCATGTCCATCTGTATGTATGCAAACTAGTCCATAATTTTTTACAAGACGCTGCACATTTGTCGGAATCGGCCGAATAGGACCACTAGGAGGGGTACCCAAATTCAAATTAATGTTCTTATTAGTATTTTTTGTTTTTGTATTTTGGACACTATATGTATCTGACCCATATTTACCAACTTTGTAAATTTCAATATCCTATGATTACTGAATCGCATAGCTCCAGTAAGAATACTGGGAATAGTACTAAACATAAGTCAAATCAATAGTGTGCGCTCAATCACAGGAAGGTCATGTGTGTATGGTCATGCGCCATCTACATATGACTGGTTGTGTATTGAAATCAGAATGAATACTGACTTTACCATATACGTAAGTCAAATCAATAATATAATATTTCCCTATTCTCATTCACAGGAGCGTAAAGAGTAGCACAACTTTGGCACAGCCAAAAATAACCTTCTTTCTGGGTTTTAAATATATTTATTTAGATTTAGAAAACAATTGTGACAAATTTTTAATTTATTATTACAACCAGGGTATTGAGTATTGCCCGTGTTTCGTGTTTTTTCGGAAAATATATGAGATATATTCTTATTTATATATTTACAAGAATAGCTCGTGTAAATATATAAGATATTAATATAGATGACAAAAAAAAAAAAAAACATTTTAAGATGCCAGGCAATAGACAGTAATACATCCAGGTCCCGACTAAGTCCGCCTCGGAACCAATGTATCAGCGCAGTGTATATAAGAGAGAAGTGAAGATTAAGAGTGGACCGCGTTTGACTAGAAGAAGTATATCAGGGAAATAAAGGCTTGCCATTATAACCAGTAGGCATCCAAAGATACTGATTGCATCTCTCACCCAATCTAAAAAGGATCCATCTCAACGATCTTTGGTAAATAAATAAGTAAATTCTAACATATATAAAACTCACGATATTATTTGTAATCAGAACAATGTTTCAAGTTGTCGCAACTTTTCATTATTACGGACCAGAGTATACGAAACGAATATTAAATTTTCGATCACACTCGAACATTGACTCATACTCCTTATGGTTCTCCTACTTTGGCTGAATGCAAAGAAGTGATCGATTGAGGATGAGCCCAAAGCGAAGATACGGTTCGAATCATATTGTAGGAACTCATACAAGCTCGTTTGTGTGTGTGCGTTTTTGCTTAGAAACAAGCAAAGATCGAACATGCTGTTCGCAAAGAACTTGTATGATCGAACATGCTGTTCGCAATGAACTTGCACGATATGACTGAGGTGAGATCTACTCGAGTATGCACAAAATTTGCATATTCCATTGTGCGAATTCATTAAAGAGAAGTTATCGTTTTAGTGTTGTACAACATCAGTTTAAAATCAACAACAAATGCAGTGCCACGCCAAAAGAGTTTTAAGCACTGAAAATGTATGTGCATTTTATAGAGTTTTGCAACACTTATTTTGTCTGCCATCATCGCAAAAACTAATAAGACGATTTAGACGAAAGCCAAATTACAAACGAAACGATATCATTATAACAGATACATAGAGGAAAGAATACAAATAATAAAAGGATAACAACGAAAAGAGCAACTAATATTTGTGCGAGATTTAAAAAGAAAAATTGTCCATTGTCATAATTTACACGACACAACATTTGCAATAACAAAATACTAAAAATTATTGACATAACTGCAATCATCAAGTAAATTATCAAACAGCGGAATAAAAAAGAAAGCGAAAATTAAAATACTATAATAATTTTGGCAACGATTGAAAGTGTTGTTTGTCATCATACGATCAAATAATAGCAGAGGAAACAAACACCACAAACAAGTCAAGTCAGTCAACAAAAACCAATTGGAAAAGTGCTCAACTTAACCAACTTGACTGCGACGATGATATTAAATGTTTGTTGAGAAATTGCTTTCAATTATTAAATGAAAAAGGTGAGTTGAGTTTGAGATTTGTCACAAATGACAAAAAAAAAAATTAACAAAATAGTGAACACATGTAAAACAGGTGAAGAAAACAAGTATGATAGACCCCCAATAACCCACAGTTAGGTAATACCCCAATACCACCGTACCCAGGACACACAATACACGTTGACATCTTTGCTACGGATAACAAGTTTACAATACATGCAATTGTTAAACAATTAAAAGGAAAGTCGATTGAAAATATACATAAGCCACTTTGGGAAATATTGTTCTAATTTGGTGTTCCTAAATCGATAATTTTCGACAATGAGAAATTCTTTAATTCGAAAGCTATAAAATCTAATGCTTGAAGCTGAATCTGAAACTCATTCAACAATTACATATTGAGAAATTTTGAAAGTTTGGTACGAAAACAGAGAAGGGACTTAAATTATCATGATCAGAGAAAACAGACGATAAAACAGTTTAAAACAGGTGATGCAATTTATGTAAGACAAAACAAAAGGTGGGGTACAAAAATTTCAAAAAAGTACAAAAGAGAAATAGTTGAGAAAAACAAGAATACGGTATTTATAACGAAATCAAGAAAGCAGGTGCATAAAAGTAATGTTCGAACTTAAAAACACAATGCGCTCTTCTGTAATGCATCGTATTCGAACCAATCGGGACGATTGGATTTAAGTAGGGAGGAGTTAACATCCACTGGGTAGCGGTACTGCAGTAGCGTTTGAAGATAAGCGTAACTGCAGTTGCGCTTGACAATTGTTTATGATTGCGTGGTTGAGCAGGTGAAATATTAGTTAATCTGATTTAGTCTGAAATAAATGTTCGGAGGAACATAAAGTGTTCTATACTTCAGTCCCCAAACTTCCCCTTATATTCCAGATTCTGCTAGTTATTTCCTAGTAAACCCATGCACATAGCGCAGTCTTTGGAATTTACTAGTTAATTTGTATACAAAACAATGGAAGAAAGTGCAAAGAATATGGCAGAAAAAATCGCAAATTTTAAAAGAAGATAATTCAATCGTGGATGGATTTGTATACTGTCGCACTTGCACTATGGTGTTAAAATACAACAGCGTCCAAACTTCAAATTTGAATAGGCATAGCTGCTGCAAAGTCATCAAGCAATCAACAATTTTAAGATCTGTGTCATCGGTCGACAAAAGTGAAGCTGCAGATAAATGCACCACGTGGATTACTAAAGACTGCATACCATTTTCTGCAGTACGTGGCTTCATAGAACTGTTCAAATTTTTTGTCAAAATCGGGGCAACTAATGGTTAACACGTCGATGTGGAAGATTTGCTGCCGCATCCAACGACAATTTCACGGCATGTGGAAAAGAGCGCAAATGAAAACAAACAAGAACTTAAAGAGGAGATACGAGTAAGTAATATTGTGAGCAGCGGCGGAGCATCAACAACAATAGACTTGTGGACGGATAATTACGTGAAACGGAACTTCCACTATCAGAAGGATTTAAGATTTTTTAACATGAGATTAGGAATGAAATCTAAGGATTTCGAAAGGTCTACGAGTGAGAATATTGTGAAGAAGCTAAGGAGTGTGTTTAGTGAATTTGGATTTGAAAATATTGATCAAATAAAGTTCATTACCGGCAAAGGGAATATTGTAAAGGCTTTGGAACAGAATATACGCGTAAACTTTAGTAGCCACCTGTTTTCCAATGTATTGCACAAATCGTTCGCTGACACCACAGAGCTCGCCAATGTTTTACAGTCCTACTTCATTGAAAAGTACATGTTCAACACGGTGGAACTCAAATTATAGAATGGTGAAGTCCGTAATTGACAATTGGAGCGAAATTAACAATGTTTAAACAAGGAATGAAGAAAGTTTCCGAATTTTAGATATAAATATAACCATTGTTGCCTTGGTAGAAATGGGCGAGAATTTTGAAATTCTTTTTAAAAAATTGCAACTTTCTAATTCACCAACGATGTGCTATGTTCTTCCTTCAATTTTAACAATTAGGGACCTTTGTGAGCCGATAACTGAAGATTTAGCTGACATTTCGAAATTGAAGAAAAATTTATTAAAATACATTGACGAAATATGTGTCGCCAATTTAAATTTGGGGCATAAAGTTGCATTCTTTTTGTATCCACCAGCTAGAAAAATGCAAGCAAATGAGTTAAATGATATAAAAAATTTCTGCATTTCTCGCATGCAAAATAATTCATGTGCTGCATTAATTACGAGGAATGACTCTTTATCTCCAATCATACCTCCATCTACTTCGACACAGAATTTAACCTTTGATATTAACTCAGATCAAAGTAATTTACATTCAAGTTGCCAAATTTCACCTATAAAAAAGCGATGTATTTTTTTTTTTTCTCAAAATTAATGCAACAATCTGCGTCAAAAACTATAGGAAAGCCTGAAGACGAATTGGAAAGATATTGCACAGAAAAAGTAGATATGTCTGAAAATTTCAACCTAATGGAGTGGTGGAAGAACAATAAAAACAAATATCCTTATTTGTTTGCATTAGCAATACAAGTTCATTCTATACCAGCTAGCAGTGCAGCAGCTGAGAGGTAATTTTCTTCAGCTGCCAATATAATATCTGAGAAACGCAATAGATTTGGGCCAGGAGCAGTTAATAACTTAATGTTCCTAATTTCATTTTACAGAAATTTTAATAATGACTTATGAAATTTACCATTTATTCTTTTTGACATGGATACGTCTATATTTTTTATTTAGTTTTATTATTTTAATTAAGGCAAAGAAATGTTTGAGACTATAGTTCCTTTTTGCAATTATTTTAATAATGAATTATAAAATTTATCATTTTTAAAGAGTGGTTCTTCTGATTCTAATTAATGGTGTTAAATGCCATGTATTTGGCCTTATTCGAAAGATAATTCCTTGTCATTTTTATTTGAATAAATAAAAGAAATGTTTAAAACTTTAATTACTTTTTAACCAAATATGTATTTAAATAATAATAAAAGAATAAATAAGCTTGTTAATTCTGTGCCTCTCAATATAGTTTCGTTTTTAATAAAACAAATATGTATGTACAGTTGTTTTTATGTACCAGCGTCAAGTATATATAATCTATGTATGCACTTGCATGCATTTTCATACACATTCAATCATTTTACTTACTTCAACTAGAGCTGATTCGAACTTTTTTGTTAAGTCAAGTTCGAAATCAAACTATTCATGCTCTGTTCAGATCGAGAGTCTCGTTCGAATCATTAGTTTGAATCAATCATGCAAGCAGCATTAGTTCCATGCATAAAGCAAACGTGAAGATCGTGTTCGTTCGCGAACATACAATGCTGGCTCGTGCATGTTCGATCGTATAGTTTTCGTTTCGAGTGCTCAACTCGTTGGAAGCTTGTTGCTTCTGAGCTCTGAGTTGATTTGATTGCATTTTTGACAAAGGTGTTCGTACAAAATTGATCATACTCGTTGCAGTTCTCTGTTACGAACATTTTTATATTCACACAAGTAATATAACATTGCTTTGATGCTTGTAAAGCGTAGAATACAAGCACATAATCCCTTCGAGATCAAATCAAAGCTTGTTGGAGATTTCTTAACAATTCTTAAAATATCAGCTTAAAATAACTATGTTAATCTAATTTAGCTACCTAGACATAATGAGTATCTTGGAAATGAAGAGGCAGTTAACCTATCCAGACAAGGAGCTGCACACGTTCTCATTGGATCAAAACCACTCTGCGTGCTGACTTGGAGTTCCACAAACATTAAATTCAAACAATCAATCAATACTGGTTAGACATGAAAAATATTAGAGCAGCAAAAACCTTTATGCCTTTTAGATTTCGCAAAAGAACATAAGAAATACTAGTAGGAACGCGGAAAGGTATTCAGGCTTCATAACAAGACATTGCACAGTTATGAAGCATCTACATACTATGCGGATTAGGCGAAACAACCAGTGTAAAATATGCAATGAAGGAAAGTGTGATATAGAACCAAATGATATTGCAAATTTACATTCAAAGATAATATTGTTTTTGATAAATACCAGAATCTTTGAACAACTATAATCAAGGAGGTAAATTAGATCTCGCTCTTCTCCTAATCTATATAAAGTGTATAAAGAACTTATACACATATGGAAAAGACGCAAATATCACGAAAAGAATCGATTATGCTATGCCAAGTCATCCGCAGTGGAAGAGAAACTTATATGGGAATGGTAACAAATAAAGCCCATTAAGATATTAAAATTGAATTGCATCAATACCTAGTAAAGATATCCATTAACTATTAATTTCATTATTTTTTCAGATAGACTCAGACGTCAGGTAGCAATATTTCAATTTCAGTTCAACTAAAATCAGAGTTCTCCGATTACTAAATTTTTTTGTCTTCTACAGTTAAAGTCATATTTTTATATTATATATATTATATGTATTTTATACCATTTTTGCCTAAACCAAGTCCGCACCTGACTATTGGTGTCTCATTGTGCTTAGTTATACTCGGCTGTAGTTTTACAGTTGTGTTTGCACTAGGCAGCGTCCTATATGTGATAGAAAAACATTGAAGTCACGTTGTGACTTGAAAAATGCAAGCTGACAAGATTAGACACAAGTCATCTCGATTTTGATAAATTGCTAAAAGTACGCCTAGAAGATCGGTCGATCGTTATGAAACGAAACCTTATAATTTTCCTAGTGACCCGCTATTACTTACTACTACTGCTCTACTACTACTTTAAACTTGACAAACTTATAAATTTGACATTGCAGGATATTGCAAATGCTCCTCTTCTCCTTCTAATCTCCTTAAATCACAAGTCTTTGGTTTTTAACTCCGCTACTACGTTAGAAAAAAAAATACACATGTTATGTTTGGGTTATCTTATGACCCTTGAGTAAATTTAAAATTGTACAGTTTAAAAATTGTTTTTCAAAGCTCGTGATCTTTTGCATTATGTCATCGTTAGAGCTATTGTGAGTCGGTGTGATAGACAAACAGTAAAGGTCTTCTTTTCCTTCTTCGTCGGGCAAAATATGCACCTTTTTCTTTCACTAGCGCATTGAAAATTTGGATAAGGCGAATGCATAGATGGTGATACACTGTTCTCCCCTCATACTCTTCGTAGTAATGATGCAAAGGCTTCTGCGCGAGGAAGCCGACTACGCCTCTTGTTATGTTCCTGGAGTATAAAGCTTCGCCGAGTTGCTCTAAAAATAAGTGCCTTTAGCGCAGTTTATTTTTCTGCCATTTACGTATTTCGGTCCGTATTATACAATAAAACCGTTGAGAGTAGAAATATCCAGTTAATTAGAGAACAGGGCAACTGACCACCGATTGGTTTCTGTATTGCATCAATATGTACGAACTATTTGGTTCATTGTGTCGATTCCGCCTTTTGTCGAGTTGTAGTATTCAATAATTTCCGGAATTTTATTTTGATCTTCCAAAATATTGCTGTTATGATGAAAAGTGCTAAGAAAATAAACCATTCTGCATTTTTTGGCACATACATAACTACAGTTTCATTGTCATGAAAAAATACTCGAGTAAATTGGGAGCTTATGCAATTGCTATGCTGTAGCATGAACCGTCAAAAAACGTTTATTTTCTCTCACTGTATCAACAATAGTAAATTTTTGCTTTAGCAGTTCTAACGAAAAATAATGACTTGTAAAAAAATTATCGGGAGTCATATTTCTTCCACGATATGAAGACACTAAATCTAGAACAACCCTTTTGTCTTGGTTTCGTTCAGCATTGTGTCACCGCTGCTATTTGCACTTTCATGCTATATTTCCCAGGTTTACTTGGCATGTATACTTTGAAAGGGCATCTTACCTAGGAAAGGAATAAGCTGTTCGTCAACCGTTGCAAGTTTTGATTCCATTGCTCATAAAATTTGCGAATAGGAGCTAGAGAGCTTCTTAAGAGAAGAAATTTGCTTTTTCCTTATGTTTTGTGTGAACGTAGAAAGGTTTGCAACAACAATATGCAACGAAATTGTTATTGTAATTTTGGGATTGAGAGCGACACAAAGATTTTGATAGCGAACACAATTTCGTGAGTAATTTTCTCTATTTTAGATGTGTACATTATGATTGTTTGCCCAATTTCGCAGCTAATAAATAGCAGCAGAGTTTCTTGCAATGTTGTGCGCCGCACTCTATCCATTCAATTCATGTGGTTTTGGTTACTATTGTGCACTTCACCCATACAATTCATTTCATTTTGGTTACTACTGTAATAGTTACTCTCATAACCGGTTACAAAACTCATTCAATCATTTTTGACATGACTAACTCAAACTCCGTTTTTAGTGCACTCATGCAGCTGTCTATTGTTATGACTGATTTTCACGATGTAAAACTTAATTCCAATTAATTTGAAATCCGCACATCCCGATGACAGTTCACAGTAAACAAACACACAATCTTATATCCAAATAGTTCTATCTAGTAATTTAAACTAAATAGCTATAAAAATAGTGGATTGCTTACAAATTTTGGACTATTTTCGAAAGTTTAAAGCACTTGATTGTGGGATTCCTTGGTTTACACATACTTATGTCAATTAAGGGAACACATCAAATAGGCATAGCAAGTACTACTGAAAGAACAAAATATATAATTAGAAATATAAAAGCAAATAAATATTGAGAC
This sequence comes from Amiota communis, assembly GCA_037043315.1. Taxonomy (NCBI): domain Eukaryota; kingdom Metazoa; phylum Arthropoda; class Insecta; order Diptera; family Drosophilidae; genus Amiota; species Amiota communis. Next base: position 393,894 of record JBAMAV010000254.1, read on the forward strand.
TACTTACAAGTTTTGGTCTGTTAGAATACGACAAAAGTCTCAGCTCAACCTCAGTCTCAGGGGGAGAGAATCTTATGCTATGTGACCAAAGAAGGCCTTCCTATAGTTGCGAGTTTAGAAAGGTTACTATATATGGTATATACATTGGTAGAAATATAAATGTAGATTAATATGTATAACCACTATTCTGGTTACTTACTCTTAACAATTTCATTGTTGATCTTCTTGCCTAGTCGCACTTGTTTGGAAGTTGTTCGGGCATATAACGAAACATGTTGTGCTTTCCGCTTCTTTCTTGTTTGCCTTGCGCCTGCCGCCTCGGTGGTTATGCCTGCCACCGCCATATTTGTGCCTGCCACCTTTTACCCCTGGCAGCATCTTTGCGGCGTTAAGCTGGGGAACAACTCCGGCCGCCGCAGACATTTCATCGACTAGAACTTTTTTACCAGGAACACCGCAGTATTTTCCGCTGCGTAGTTTTCTAATCGACCGTAATGTCTTAATTCGCTTTCTGGATTGGCTGCATCGCTGTTTGCTGTTTTCTTCTTTGATTACTTGCTGTTCACTGTGAAAAATTATTCATAATGTAGTGATTGCGCTATCTTAAGCCCACCCGACGCGGTACTGTGTGCATGGTCAAGCATTTTCATGTGTGAGTTGAAGTGGATGGAGGTGCGTCGTGCATGCAGTTTCAATCAATCACAAGCCGACGGCAACTCACAAATATTTCACACTAGCCGTCGGAACCATGACAATACTAGCGCTCACGTCTGCTCACTTCAAGTATTTCGAAATAGTGAGCACATGTCTATATTTGTCTCTTTCATACATACTTACCTTGTGCAAGATTAAATGAGATAGCTTGCACGAGAGAGCAAAGAGAGAGATTTAAAAAGAGAATTGAGAGCACTAACGATGGACGAAATATCAAACCAATTTGGATATTCGGTCAATCATCGTATGTGAGTCGCACGCATTCGAATTTCACTAACACTATGATGACACTTAATTACACTTGACCATGCATGCAGTATAGGGTTGCTAGACGTCAAACGTCCCGCCGGGACAGACTTTGTCCCGTATTTAACCGTTATTTTATGTATTTTTAAAAACCAATCGCAATTCGGTTGATTTACCAATTTCACGAGTACACACCGCAATGCTGAGTCGACCCAAAGAAAAAGTATTAATTCTAAAAGTGCATTCAGACAGAGCAGAGCTCGAGTTCTCGTGCGAGTTCTAGCAGAACTCGCTGGTCTGACATGGTCAGTCTAAAAAGTGTTGGTAAAATTTGGACTCTTTTAGGTAATTGTCGATAGTCTTGTTCTTTCTTTTCTGTTGCGCGGCAATAAACAACTGATGATATAATGAAAATATTAATTGTTATTTGTTTTATAGTCTATTAACAAAATACGTAGCAGGAATGAAAAAGGGAAATGCCAGAACTATGTGCATACACTGCAAAATGTTCTAAATCATGTATTATCCACAAAATTTAAATTTTTATTTCACACAATTGCCACGACGTTCCATTTGTGCATTTGTGTGGGTAATGAAAACAAAAACGCAACAAAAAACAGCTTCTCAGAACTCGCAACTCAGAACAAGGTGACAAAAAATGGGTAACCAGAACTCGCACAATCAGAACTCACTGTCTGAACACAATATAACATACCCGATAGGCCAGTGTTGAGCAGCGCGATACTCACCCGCTCGCACCAACGCTCGAAAATTGGTCTCCCTAACAAATGACTTCACAATAAAAAAAAGTGTAAAATGCTGAAACCACGAATTTATCGCTGAACACGTGAAAACTGAATATGAAGAAATTAGTGTTGCACCATATTACAAAGTCAATTGGTTGTGGTCTCAGCTGATGTATTAAGCAATTTGGAAAATAGAACAGAAAATTATATAAAGCGAAAACCAATGCAAACATGTCATTTGTACCTTTTTGAGGTGTTTTGAATGAAAAATAATGATTTTAATTACGAAATATTCTTTGTCAAATTTAAATTTGATTTTTAACGTATGTTGGTGTTGTGCTGCGAAAAAATTAGAAATGAATGCGCCACCTTCTAACAATTAGCTATCAATAATCTATTTCACTTATCTCAAGATCATAATGGGAAGAAAACGCAATTATATTTGAAATATTAAAATAATTTAATTTAAACGCAATTATATTTAAAATTTTAATTAAAATAGTAAATTAGTTTAAATTAATAAAGCATTCTCTTCTCTGCAGTGATTCAAAAATCGCTCAAGGTTTTAGCTGTTAAAGAACAAAAGCGGAAGTTGTAGTAAGTCAAATATTAGCCGAAGAATCTGTTAAAAATATTTTAAAGACCGTCCAAGAAAGAGATCTATACTTCTCCATAGCAACCGATGCGAGTAATAAAAGTAACAGAAAATTTTTTCAAATTTTCACACGTTTCTCTGATTATGATACCGGTATTGAAAACCGTCTACTTAAATTTGTAGAACTGAACGACGAATGTGCTAATCAAGTATCTAAGTTACTAAAAGACGCTTGGGAGAAAAATTTACTTTCTTTAAAAAAGGTTTCGGCATTATCCGCTGACAACACTAATGTAAACTTTTGTTAGCTGAAAATAATAAAATTATTAAAGCTGGTTGTCCCGTTCTTATTCTCCACAATGCTGCCAAACACACAACATTGGAAGTGGACGTTGAAATTTAATTTTGAAAATTTCCACTTCTGTAGTTCTACTAAACGAAGAGCGAACTTGCAACTCCAATTTGAAGCATATAAGACACAATGGAAGAAATAGTAAAACATGTTGCTACGAGATTTTTATCTCTTGGTCCTGCAGTGGAAATAGTCATAAAAATATGTTGTATATGAGTTGATTGCGACGAATGTCAACAAAAAGATCGTAATGTCGAATGAAGTCTGCACCAATAATAGGATTTGACACGTCGGCGACCACGAAAGACCAACCGAAATCGCGTCGGAGGCCTAAATCTAGTTTATTACGCTTTTCACCAATGACCCTAATAGGTGTACCATTCGCAGCATACAGTTGTGTAGTAGTCGGACGTAGGTTGAACGTCTTTGAGGTTATTGGAAAAATGGACACGTCTGCACCCGTGTCAATGAGGAATTTTCTCTTTGAAATCATGTCACTCACCTGCAAGCGGAAAATTGTACGTTCATTGGCAGAATTTCCGCTGGGACTCGCCACGTCCTTTTGCAGTCAGGACCGATGTTCATTTGATCCCGCCACCGTTGTGTTGGCTGACGAATTTCTGAATTTGCATGGACTACGGCATCTCTGTGCGTTGCGGCCAAACTTTGCGTGGTACCAGCACATACCGATTTGGGAGCTCTCAGAATTTTGTTGGCGATGTCGGGAGTGCTGGCTGGATCTTGAGCCGCTCTGATTTCGTTCTCGTGAAGGTAGTATCATCTTGTCTATCCGCCTGTCTGTTTGTGAAACGCTGAACATGTTGCTATGTGGGCCGACTGCACCCATTACAGAATCTGCGATCTTCACAAATTCTGCGGGAGTTTCAGAAGATACTGCAACCACTGGCTGAACAACTTCAGGGAGGCGCTTTGTCCATAAGCCTTTTAATGCTGCATCACTTAAAGTAGTCCCTGCCACTCGCTTCATCACAAAATATAAATCCGATGGTTTTCTATCTCCAAGAGGTAGCTCAGACAATAGTCTCTTAAGACGGCGTTGTTCACTGTCTGCAAAATGTTCTATGATTTTGTCGTCTCTCATTCCAGATGCGATAAACCAAAAGTCCATGGAGGTGAAACAAGCCTCGATGTTAGTGCTGCTCATTTGTGGTATCGGCAATCTCGCGTGCTCTATGTCCACTTCACTGTCTTGTGTAGTTGTAAGTGTTGAAGTGGTACCGGCAGCACCAGTTGTTGTTATAGTAGAAAATACAGCATTCGATATGAATGCAACTAAAATGCTGTTCGTGAAATTGGTCTCTCTACCCATTGCTGGGTAATTGTTGCCTTTTTTAGGTCATTTTCGATTTTTACGCGTCAACATTTTTTTAAAAGATTTTAATAAAATAAGTAACAGGAATGAGGAATGAAAAAGGGAGCTGCAAGAACTATTTGCATGCATTGCAAAATGTTCTAATCACGTATTTTTCACAAATTTTTAGTTTTAATTAAGCCAAAGTTCAACGTGTGTGTGTAACCAAACCAAAAATCAGTTCTTTGAAAATGCATTATGCAATATGAACACTTTCTGTGAACATGGGCGTAGCCAGGATTTTGTTCAGGGGGGAGAAGGCAATGAAAAACGAAAAATATGCATACTATTTAACGTTTATTAATGGAAAAAAATTAGGTTAGATTAGGAGAAGGGAGGGAACTAGAACACCTCGTCCTTGCCGTAATCACAATTCCTTCGAGACTGTCGGTGTCAGTCCCAGTAATTCCTTGGCTCTTTTGCGAGATCTAGTTGGCATGAAGAGTTTAGCCACTCTAAAATCCTTCGTGTCTACCCAATAGCGATGCGATTTGTCATCGAGCCGTTGTTTGTCTCTAGTTTTCGTCTAACTCCAAGCAATCCCACAGAATGGCTCTGGTCCAATGAGAACATTAGCAGATCGTTTCCTGGCGAGTTCATAAGATAACCACTTAATCCAGGTACTCATATTTGGTTAACATGGTTGTTCGACGCTAGTCTTTTGAGTAACATCAAGCTATCACAAACCAAATCAAATTGAACTTGATATCAGATTGTATTTGTGCCACACTTTAATTTTTCCCTGAGGCATATTACTTTTACATGGTTTCTGCCTGGAATATTGTGTTGTCTTGGCCCATACTGCTAAATAGGCATCTTCAAGGGTTTTCCCATTGACACCTGCTCCAACACCGGTGTCCATTTTATAAACATCTGTTTTGCACACATGAGAGTCTTGGCTTAGGTCTTAACTGTTCCCAGCCCTATCTATCTGGAAATGTTACTTCAGAATTTTGCTTCTTGTCTAATTTCGAGCACCCGATAGATGCAGCTTATGACATGATCGGTCTAGTAATAGTCGTGTATACAGTGGTATTTATGGTTTCAATCCCCAATTCTTGCTGGCCCAAATAGTTGCTCTAGCCTTATTAACTATGGATTGTGGGTGACTATTCCAAAAAAAAAATTTCTCATTAAGTGTGACGCCTAAGTATTTCAATTCTTTACCAAGGGTATTTTTTCACCAAGTGTAAGAGGTTCACTTAGTCGGGACTTAATTCTCTTTCTTGTGATTATTAAAGAAATATTTATTTTTTTACTTTAATGGTAATCTTCCAGGCTCTTCACAAAATATCGTATTAACTATTGAAGATTTGTAGACCTTTGAGATAATTTTAATAAGTAATAACATAACTGCTCCCCGCTTGGAAAGGGGGAAAAGTTTTCATTAAGGGGAAATAATAATCAATTCAATATGAATAGTTACGGATCACAAGAGAAGCTGATAAAGTTGAATTTTGTTAAGCTTTCATTCTTTCTTTTGAGGGAAAATTGAGTGTTCAACAGGCAAACAGTAAAAGTAATAAGGAATTCAATAAAAATATTGACGGATCAAAAGAAAAACTGGTGAAGTTGAGTTTGGTTGAGCTTTCTTTCTTTCTTTCTTTCGAAGGGAAGTTGTGTGCTCAACAGGCAAACAGAAAAAATAATAAGAAATTCAATTTAAATAGTTATGGATCACAAGAGAAGTGGAGTTAAGTTGAGCTGCCATTGTTTTTTTATTCAAGGGGAGAGTGTGTGCTCAACAGGCATACAGTAAAAATAATATGGAGTTAATTACGAATATTAATCGATCAAAAGAAAAACTGGTGAAGTTGAGTTTAGTTAAATTTCCATTTTTTTCATTCAGGGGAAGTTGTGTGCTTAACAGGCAAACAGTAAAAGAAATTAGGAATTCAATATGCATATTGGCGTATCAAAGGAAAAGCTGGTGAAGTTGAGTCTAGTTGAGCTTTCTTTCTTTCTTTCTTTCGAGGGGAAGTTGTATGCTCAACAGGCAAACAGAAAAATAATAAGAAATTCAATATGAATAGTTACGGATCACAAGAGAAGTTGGTGAATTTGAGTTAAGTTGAGCTCCCATTTTTTTTTCATGGGGAAGTTGTGTGATTAACAGGCGAACAGTAAAAATAATAAGAAATTCAATGTTATAATTTCCGTTCCTAGACGGAGTTGCAAGGTAGCCACCTCAAATCAATCACTTCATTAGAAAGTTTAGAATTGGAACGGATGATTGAAAAACCGGAACATTTTCCTACCAAAATTAAATAATAGTAATTACGGATCAAGAGAAATTTACGGGACCAGGCGTTCAGAAAAATTAGAGAACTAAATCGAGTCGAAATTGTAGCTGATTAAAATGAGTTTAGTTAAACTTTCATACATATAAATAAAAATTAAAATTAATTTAAGTCGAGTCGAGTTGGGTTAAGTCGAACTTTCATGCGTAATTAATAAAAAAAAGCATATAGGAAACAAAATCGAGTTAAGCCGTGTCATTTTTTTAGCCAGGCGAACATAAAGAAATATTCATAATTATATGGTAGCAGTTCTAATCGAAATTAATTCATTGTATTATTGTTTATTTAGTGTCGTTTTGCATTAGATACATGTAGTAGTGTTTACAATAAAACTTAATGAAATACTAGTACACTTTTAGTTGTTTTTCTGGCTTTTATGATATCCAATCAATCGAAAAGTCAATCAACAAATAGTAGTAGAGGAACTTTGATTTTGAATAAATACTAATAAGTAATAATAATGTAATGATATTGTAAATATATTCTATAAAATAATCGATACAAAAAAGTACGTTGTAACCCTTAGGATTATACTGGGCATAAGAAGTTCTAAGTACTGAAGGAGTTAGTCGATTTCACATGATCTTAATGGGAATAACTAAATTAGTTCAGGCGATGTCAAAATTTCATTACATTAGAGCTTAAGATTGTTTTTCAGAGTATCAGGAAGCAAGAGTTAACAAGTAATGAATAAAAAAACAAAAAACCCAACTGCAAAAAATGCAGTCATTCTTCTCTCTTGCCAATACATATACCCACACATACCCCTAAGGTAATACCCATTTGACCAAAACATCCGTAAGTGGTATTACTTATGAGATTTAAGCGGGTCCTTAGCGGATCAAAAAACCGTTTTCGCATCCAAAAACGGTACGTAAAGTAATCAGCTGTCGCTCAGTTTGCGGCAGCAGAAACTATCATTTACGGCCCTCGGAAACGGGCCGTTAATGGATCCGTTTTCGGTCTGCCAATTAAACCGTTTTCGGCCCGCAAGTAATATCATTTAATTAAAAGAACTATTTACAATGAGCACAATTTATTTATAATAATAATTTCTAACTATTTCAACATTGTAGACAATAGTAATAATATAAATATTTACAAATAAGAAAAAAGAAATATAAGAATGTCTTATCGTTTTAACAAATAAAAAATACGAGCTACTCCTTATTTTGTTTGCAGATGATTTTTCCAGTTCTCGTCATCCTATCTTGAGGATGAAAGAATTGGAAAATATAAAACTTCACTTCTTGCAAATTTTTTTTGTTTACTCACTCTGTTAAATTTTGCCACTTGGAATCAATTTAATTGTGTAAGGAAAACGATGTGTTGTTCACTAAATTAGTAACGTCGATGATTAACATGAAAAAGAATAAAAACATTAAATAAATGCACCACTCATTTCACTTTGTTGTCTTTTCTACTTACTTTGTTTTATTACGCCAACAACAAATAATTTTTGTTTTCACTTTTTTTTCTGCGCACGCAACTGCTGCACTAAATGTATACACATTAAGAAGAATAGCGCGAACGACAGCAAAACAAATACCGAAAATTGTGTGTTTGCGTCGTTTATCTGTTAAACCGTTGGTTACCTCTTTTACTTATTATTGCTATTTATCTATTTATCCGTTTCATGTCCGAAATATTCCCGCGAAAGTGAACGTTTCTGAGCATGAAACGGATATTGTTGCAGCGATGATTTTTTGTTGATGTGTTGTCATCTCTTTTGCCTATTTTTCCTCATACATCCGTTTTGTACGGACGAAACACTCTTTTCTGAGCCCGTTTCAGATAGTTTCGGTGGAGGTCCGCACGACATACGATTGGTCAACTGGGTACCTGCATTGACTATTTGATTCTTTCATTCTTCTCTCCTCCATTCACATTTTACGACACTTATCTTACCAATATTTCTTCCGAAAGGTTTCGCCGTGTATTTATGGCGTCTATTCACATTAACTTTAACAGTTTTGTTAACAGTTGTGTTTTGTTTACTGTTAGAAAAATTTTGTCTGTTAAAAACCTTTTTTGCAATTGGATTTGTATGGGAGGTACCCCTTCTAGTAATCCAAGGATCTTGAAATTTTCATGGTTAGTAAATATGTAACCTGTAACTCATAATGTCAAAATTTCAATTCGATAAGATAAAAACCAAAAAAGTTTATCAAAAAAGAACAATTTTATTTTTCTATTTTTTACCTATCTATGGACACTTGGGTTATAAAGACGAATATAATGATACCTCAACTGTTGAAATCCATCGAGCCATTTGGAAGAAACGTGATAAGATTTAACATTACATACAAAATACGCGCGAAAAACATAACCCTTCTTAACAGTTGGGTAAAAATAAAGAATTAGATATGTTGCTAAGATAAAATATTTATAAGAGGTATGTAATCACGGGTATAAGCTATTTTTATAATAATGATTTGCTTTGAAACAACTGTAACAGCAGACGTGATCAGACTATAATTATACTCTTTAAGGGAGTGAATAGTATTATAAGTTTGTCATGAAGTTTGTAACTCACAGTTGGAGACATCACAGACTTCATAAAGTATATAAACTTGTGATCAGCTCGATGATACGAGTTGATTTAGCCATGCCCGTCTGTATGTATGCAAACTGAACATAGGTTTATTTTTACCATACGCCACACATTTGTCAGAATCAGCCGAATCGGATCGCTAGGGAGGGTAGCTCCCATACAAACCCAAATTTAAATTAATGTTCTTATTAGAAAATAGTTTTTTGTGTTTTAAGGTATCGAACTGAAATTGGGACACTGTTAGTTTCTATATTCATCAACCTTGTAAATTTCATGAACCTATGGTTACCAAGAAGGGTATCTTCCATACAAACTCAAATTAAATGACATACTTATAAAGAGTAAATGTACAATAAAAGTGCCACTCAAACTGTGCTCATATTTGAAACTCAAACTATATTCTTTGTTGATGCTCAAACTGTAACAGAGAGTATATATTGTAGTGATGCTAAGGAAGGAAGGTGGGATGCATCCCGGAGGAGCGTGAAGAGTATTACATCTTTGGCATAGCCTCCTTTCTGTTTTTTTTTTCTTGTTGTCCATTACACTGATTTGGTAAAATTGCGTTTGTTTTATATTTCATTCTCCTCAAACCCAATCGTAAGAATTGACATCTACTGACATCCTCTTTATTTCCACAATGTTATCGTATAAGTCGGAATCGGGATCTACGCATTCCTGGGTACAATCTAATTTCGCTTCAAAACCGTTTGCCAAAACCTTATGTTCTTTTATTTATTTAATAATATTGTTGGACGCTTCTTTAAAAGCGTGCATTTGTTCATCTGCAATGAAGCGTCTTCAAGAAATTGAATTACATGAATATTTAAAAATATATCATACCATTTGATAGATTGGAATCCATTCTGTTATAATGATTTCGATTTCACAAACTTTAAAATTTCACAAATTTTACCAATACAATTTCTCACAGATGTTTCCTCCTTGCCATCTTCACTAGGAATGAGGGAATTTAGAAATGTTCACTCCAAACACGAGAGAGTATCAAATTTTTTAATCAGTACATTTAAAGTGAAACAAAAATTTTCTGTTATGATTTTTCCCAAAAGCAAAATGCCTAATAAGCACATTCTTTCAAAATGATTTGTTATTTTGATCCTAATTTTTGGAGAGATTAATTGTTGAAGAGAGCCATTTTTTTTTTTGGTTTAAAAATTATTTTTTTCAAAATTAACAATAATGTCTATTGATGTTACCTTTTCAATTCCCGCGACACTGAAAAAGATTACCACTGTTGGCGAAGAAGAAAAAAACTCCAAACAGCGAAACATCCAATCCAGAAAAAACAATAAAACGTCACGGTCCATCAGAAAATTACGCCGCAAAAAATATGGAGGAGATCCCACCAGAAAAGAGTCAAGTCGTTCCAACGTACGCGGTGAGCGAGTTGTGGCCAAGCTATGTTAATGCATCCATAGCAAAGATGTTGCTAGTGGTAAAATAGGTGACAGGAGCAAACACCGTGGCGGAAGGCGCAAACACAGTGGCGACAGTCGCGGTGGTATTAGCAGACATGGAGGATGTGGTGAAAAAAAGAAAAATGGTAACAAAAATGAAAAAAACGTAGGGCTCTTAAAACCAAGAAAAGAGGACACAAACTCGTATCACCAAAGTCCAAACGTGGAGGTGTCAGGCCCAAGCGAGGGCCCAGATTCAATGTAGAAAGGCGAAGTGGGATAACCCGTATTAGACGTGGTGGTGCTGCAAGAAAACCAGCCAGAGCCAGCAATAGAAGATCAAAAATGGCAAAATTTATGCGGAAGGAACCTGCTTGCAATAAAAGAACACAAAGAAAGAAGGCCGAACAAAAAATGTAGAAACACAAAACTCTAATGTAGAAATACGAAACGAAAGATAAAGTTAAAGACAAAGTGAAACTCAAACCGAAACAGTAAGCGAAATACCAAAGGTGTGGAGTTCTATGAGTTATGCAGTGATAGCTCCCAAGTCGAACTATGCAATAAACAACAGTCAACACCGGAGGATTATACAAAGGGTCCAGAATGTTAAGCGTAAGTAACCACAATAGTAGTATGGATATAAGTAAATATATGCATGCCGTATTCAATTTATATTAATTATACTCTTCACGGGAGTGAATAGTATTATAAATTTGTCATGAAGTTTGTAACACACAGAGGGAGACATCGTAGACCACATAGAGTATATATATTTGTGACAAGCTCTATGAGACGAGTTGATTTAGCCATGTACATCTGTATGTATGCAAACTAGTCCCTCAGTTTGTGAGTTAGAGAGCTGAAATATACATACATAGGTTTCTTTTTACCATACGCAGCACATTTGTCGGAATTATCCAAATCGGACCACTAGGGGGGTACCTCCCATACACACCTTTAAATAAATGTTCTTATTAGAAAAAGTTTTTTGTTTTTGACGTATCGAACTGAAATTTGAACCCTATAAGTTTCTGATCTATATTCATCAACCATGTAAATTTCATGACCAGGAAGGGTACCTCCCATAAGAGCCCAAATTAAATGGCAAACTTTTAAAGAATAAATTTACAATAAAATTGTCACTCAAACTGATGTGATGCTAATAAAGGAAGGTTGGATGCAGCCCGGAGGAGCGTAAAGAGTATTGCATCTTTGGCATAGCCAATGATAGCCTTCTTTCTGGTTTTTGCCTGAACTCGCAACTGTTGCATAAGATTCTTTGTGCCTCCAACCTGATGTCCAACCTGATGTCCAACCTGAAGTCCATTTGATTCGGTATTATTATTTGCCAGGAACACCCCTTTAAATTGGACGTGTTTATATCAGAGTTCGCAAATAACAGTCAACAGTTTCAGGCTGTCTGCAAAAAACTGCAATGCAAAACTGTTAAAAGAGACAATAATATCGTTGGATGGTGCAAAGAAGTGCAAAAATACCTTATACAAGGCCTTAAAAAAGATGGAATAGAAATTCTTAGAATGCTCACAGAAAAATATATGAAAGAGCTAGAGGAAGTTCAAACAAAAAATAGATTGATGAAGATGTTAAAATGATTCATGAGTTTTACAGTAATGATGACATCTCTACGGAAACTGCCGGAAGAAAATCCACACTTATATCAAAATCAAATAACCTTCCAATATCTAAAAAGTTCATGGTTATGACAGTTAAAAAGGCGTATGAATTGCTTAAAACAACGTTTCCAGAAAGAATCATTTCCCGTACTAAATTTCATACGAACCGACATATACACGTGGAATTATTATCACATAACATGTGTGTTTGCCAGCATCACGCAAATTTTTTTTTTCTTTTGGAAGCAATGTTCCGCAATTTTCCGATGCTTCCATCTAACTTCGGCAACTTTTTAAAAGAAGTATGTTGTGACGAAGCCAATGAAGTTTGTATGAGGAATGAATGCAACAAGTGCATTAAAAACATTATGCTTGTGCCTTTAATGTACATTAATAAACTCGAAGACCTTACTGAATGGAAGCATTGGAGATACGTTGATAAAAGTATGGTCCTTACTCATACGAAAGGATCAATAACTGATTTAATTAACGAATTGGAATCTCAGTTACCTTCCTTCAAACTGCACACTTACATTAAAAGAACGCAACAAAAATACTTTCAAGACCGGAAAATGTGTATTAAAAAAATTGAAGTTATTCTGCAAGTTTATTATGCGGAAAACTATAGGCTCCTTACTCAACATGAAATTCAGTCTGCCCATTAAAGTTACTCCCAAGTAACCATTTTTACTTGTGTTGGCTGGTTGCACAATGCCACAAGATCTTTTGCTATCACGAGCAATCAACTGTCACACAATAAATATGATGTTTATTGCTTCCTTAAGTTAATTGTTAAGAAACTTAAAAAAAAAATCCTATTTCGAAGTTGTTTGTATTTTCTGATGGCTTTGCAAGTCAATTTAAAAACAAATTCATTTTGAAAGAAGAATTTGATTTGAGCCACATTGAAAGGAATTTTTTTGCAACTGCTCATAGAAAGGGTGCAGTAGACGGAATTGGAGCTGTTGTGAAGAGATACATTTGACAGATGGTTAAAGCTCAAAGTCTTTTACTTAATAACGCCCACGACTTTTTTACATTGGTACAAATGCATATAAATGGCATTTGTATTTTATATGTAAGCAGTAGATACATTAAAAATGTAACTGGTTTTCTTTTGGAGAGATGGATCAACATAAAGAGCATTCCCGGAATTATAAGTAAGCATTATTTTTCATCATGTAATGGAAATGTGCTTGAAATAGCACTAACGGCAGACTCATCAAAGCAGACAATGCACACATATTCATTCATAAATTCATTTATAAACTTAAATTTTGTATTAGGAAATGTTATTAAAATGAAAATATAAATAGTTTTAGTAAAATAAATACAATTGTGTTTATTTATATGCTACTGGAAAAAATGGAACGTGCGTCACGTAGCATGCGTTACAATGAGTTCACGGCTTTTGGTAAAAAACGACAAAATTTTTTGGCTACAAATAAGATGTTAAAGAATTCTCATCTTTCTTTTAGGTATTAAATTTTGTGTACTTTATTATGAAAACACACATCAACTGTCCAAGTTCCACTTTTTGTGCGTGCGTCACCAAACTTTTTGATCAATTATTTCGCAACAAAGACCTGTTAAAAAATTATGTTTAATGCCATTCGAAAGTACATTTATAAGTTGAAGGTATCTCTTTTGACAGACCAAAAAAATGTTATATTTTAATCCGAAAACGCGTACTAAGGTAGCGTTCGTCACGCAGGATTCACCCATATTTATTGTTTATAATCTCGTGTCACAGAATTTGTCATTTATGGACTCCGAAACTACTGAACCGATCTTCATGAAATTTAGTTAGTTTTTGTCGTGATTAATGAGTTCAATACTTTTTAATTTCAAATTAAATGTTTTTTTTTTTAAAGTACCATAAATTTGTAACAGATGGCGCTGTGGAGCACCTATCTACAACGTTCTATCATTGCTATAAAACTCATAAAAACGTCAAAAAACTAAAAAAATAATTATGTTGTGTTGCTTTATTTCTTTAGTAGCAAGAAATTAAACAAATGTGCGTCGATAAAATAAGAGTGATAAAGGAACAATGACTACAAAAATCGCACACTAACATCACGAAGGGGCTGCAGCAACGCGCGACTGGCTATGATAGTCTATTTATAATTTGTTTATTTTTGATAACGCCTTAACTGTGCATCCGCTTTGAAATTATAATGTAATTCTCCTTTTAAAAATGTGTTTATCAGCGTTTCTGTAGCAGTTTGTTACTTTGTTTTTGCAATATAATGCCCACCATGCTCCTCGCCAATGCGATTAAAAATCTTCTTTCGTAAGCATTTTATATGAAATGAAATGTGTGTTGGTGGATTACTGACTATTAAATAAACACAAAATCGCAAATAATTATCACGTTCCCTTATGCAAATAAATGGATCAAATTCACTGTTCCATAACTTTGTCGAATTGTGTTTGATTCGATCAAACCCAGAAAGAGAACAAGGGAGAATGCAAGTTTAATGTACGAGTATGTACTTATACAATATATTGTAAACAATCATAAAGTTTAAAAAAGAAAATAAGTTGTATACCCTTTACACACATGTAAGGATTAAGGTATAAAAAAACTCCCCTTAGTATTTCTTGTAAAGATTGGACCACTGCTTTATTTATTGTATATTTGTATTTGATTTCGATTGAGTCATGTAACCTCAGAGTATTTGATCAAGTCGTGATAGAAAAGAGAGAGCTAAAGTGATTTGTTGTGATATGATGTGAGGATGGCGCTGATTTGACGTTGGATCAAATGTTTGAGTCAAATCAAAACGTTTGATTTTCTTCAAATCTGTTCTGCTCTCTTGATTTGATTTGACAGAAGTGGATGTGTGGATGACGAAATCATCTCAGTGTGATGAAATCTTCGTTGCGAACAGACGGTTGTGTCTAAAACGGTGAAAAGAAACGGCACATTAATTGTATGTTTTCTCATTTTTCTTTTAACCTCTATCTTCATCATTTTTTTTATAGAACTAGCAATATTGCCGTCGTCACATTCACTGTGTGCACACATTGCGCTTCAAAAAGAAATAACTAAAATTCACAATTTGAAAAAATGTGAATGGAGTGGATGGGAAACTCATCAAATCAAAACAACAACGTTTTGATCAAATCATGGACGTGTGGATTCCTACCTTATGCTGCAGTTTTCATTTAGTTTTGCACGCCAATTCTTTCTAATACCCCGTTTATAAGACACCCGACACGGTTTGCACTGATATCAGCCTAACTCAGGACGCATGCAAAAATTGACTTTCAGTTCGTTCTGGACTCGCGAAGCGACTTCAACAAGCGCACATTTCAAACCCGTCGTCATTTTCGGGAACCGTATTTACGTGTCTTATAAATTCCAAGCTTATTGCAGACGTGTTGAAAATCAGCTGTTCCCAAAATGTTGGTTTGTTCAGTGTTGCCATATGGTGCAGTTATTTTCCTTTATTATCACTTTCTCAATAATTTTGTGAATTATAGATTTAAAAATCATTGCAAAATCTTATACAAAATCATGATAAAAATTAAACATTTGCCTTGTACAATATGATTTTGAAAAAAATATTATTTTTAGAGATGAGCTACATAACATTTTATGCATATGACAACTTAAAAAAATACATATACGTATTCAAGAAGAGCACAAGACGTCGCACGCATAAATATCTAAATAAAAACTGTTGCGAGTCAGGCTGATATCAGTGCAAACCATTTCGGGTGTCTTATAAACGAGGTAATAAACGAGGTATAACTCATTTCACAGAATGCCGCCTGTTTCGAACTCAAAACACAGTCGCATGCATATTCATTCATTTTGTGTCTCACTCAATTCAATTCAATTCGAGTTCATTCTATTGGACTTAAGTTGTGAGCGAAACCACATACTTGTATATTCGTACATAATATATGTTACATACTTGTGTATACTTCTCTCTCTGAGATATTTAGTATATAAGCAAAGCCAAATGCTCTTAAGTGATCAGTCTTGCCTTCTATTCGATAAGTGAACGTTCTTGTGCTCGATATGTTTAATTGGATAACATTTTGTGTAGCCCTATGGAGTTTTCATCAACTTTTGGGTACAGTTGCAGCTTATTGTAGTCTAAATTTTGATTATAAAAAACCGCTTGTCCTCAAACAATTTGGAGCTTAAGTAATTTTATTACGCCAGGATTTGAATAACATTAATCTATATGAGGGTGAATCAATCGCAACTTTTTGTTCCAATGGTTTTGAGGTGTAAGTATTTGCTTTAATCTTCAAGGGAATTTAAATCTTTCAATATAAATTGTTAATATTGTTTGTTTGTTTTTTAGGGATCAATTCAAAATTACTAGAGAATATCAAAATATAATCTGGAAATGTCAATCAGATGTATTGAAATCCAACCCATTCCAAACAATCGATGGAACACATCCGTATGAGAGAAACCAAATTACTATTCGATGTCAGAATGGTATAACGCAACAAATATATGAGAGTAAAACACATTTGGCGGATTGTGAAGCAACCTCAACAATGCTTGTTGTTGGTGCTCATATGTATCCATATGCAAGAGATATAAAGACCGCTGCTTTTTGCTATGATTTAGACAAATTACAACTTAAATTTGTTCAATATACAGCATATCATACAACACAAAATTATACTAAAGTCACCGACACTTTCAATTTTGTCACGGATTCTGCCAACCATTCAATATCCATTGAATTGGATACAATTGATCTCGATAAAAAGTTATTGGATTTTTAATACATATTTCAATTTCATGAGGTAAGAAATTTTATGAAGAAAAAGAAAAATAAGTCCATATACTAATAGTTAATTTGATACCACACACAAATAGCGGTGATCAGTTCAATGATGTAGTGCAACGTATGGAGGAAAGTAAAGATTTCGATCTCTTCAGCCCGGAATTATTCCAATATGATAGTCTTATACAAGATGTACCACTGGCTACAGCTCTGGAGCCTTACAAAAATGCGTTCAGTATTGTTTGGTATAAAAAATTACTTAATGGAAATTGGCGGTATTTCCTTAATGCTTTAAGTGCTCATGTCACTGATGACAACAATAAATATGAAGTGCGTCTGGGTACCTCAGATCACATTGAAGTACCCTCAAGAGGTATATGCAATACAACGATACCATTGAATTTTACATCCAAAAATACCCAATCCAATGAAGTGTCGCAAGCAATTGCACCTAAATATATTTGGGCTCGTTTTCGTATGTTACCAGTGTCATCAACAAGGACAGATAATGTTCAAAAAAAGTTTGTTATTATTGGCTTCAATTCACCTTATGTAAGTTAGATTATAATCATTACTTTTATCTCTAATATATCTCTCAATTTCAAGATTTTAACATCAGAGCCGGACTCCTTTTGTCACAATATTTGTCACCAAATTCCATGGTTGGCTGCAAGTAAATTTGGTAAACTACATATGAGACCACTTTTTGGTATTGTAATCTGTTGTCGTGCTGACGATGTGGATGACAAATTGGATAATTTTCCATCAAATAATAAGTGGTGACATCCAGTTGATGGTAGGTACACAACATCGACAACAGACAAACCATTAGAAAACCCAGGACAATGAGATCTTTGAGTGTTCATGATATTTTGTATCTGAAATTTATGTATTTCATAGATACAAACACCACAAATCACGTGGAAAAGAGAATTTAAACAATAAGAATATACTGCATAGCATATAGCATCAAAAATAAGTCGACATTATTTTTTTGTGATGTAATTATCTTATTACGAAGGCAGTTAGATTAACCAGTGAACATTTGGATACAATAAAATATGTTTTTTTTTATCGGCAAAAAGTCGTTTTAATTCTCAACGTAATCTTCTTTTAACTCGATACATTACATCCAGCGTTTTTTACTTTTCTTGTGATGACCTCTTCATTCGATACAAATCTCTTTCCAACAATTGATTCAGATCAAGCCACCATTGCTACATATGCGGACGACACAGCCGCCCTTGTAAACTCTTTCTCGGCCCAGGAAGCTTCAGATCTAATGTAGGATAAATGTAGAGAAATCGTTGAACTGTGTTTTTAAATTAAGGCGTAGTTCTTGTTCAGTTGTCAGCTTTGATTTTGATTCCAGTATCATTCCGTAGGTGGATCAAGTACGTTACCTCGGTCTTAGGTACAATTTACAGAAAAGTAGTGGCCCCTGTTTGGCGTTACGCGATTCAAATATGGGGAACCGCAGCAACCAACAATATTCAACGAGTTCAAACCTGTCAAAACAAGGCACTTCGCCGTTTATCTGGAGCCACTTGGTTTGTGCGCAACACCATTTTACACTGAGACTTAAAGATGCCCACGGTGCGCGACGAGGTCTTTAAAAATAGTATTTGTCATCACTCAAGGCGTGAGTCGACACTGATTAAAGAGGCTCCGCCCCAACGACCTTCCAAACAGAAAGTCTAGTTAACAAGAACTTGTCCAAATATTCATGTAAAAGTTGATGTGGCTGCTCAGTTGAGATGCCTACAGCCTTAGCCACCTCAGGGTCTTTCATTTTCCCAAAGTGCAATGTCATAACATGGGCAGGACAACCATGACAACAATACTTATAAGTCGAGCCACAGCATTGTCGGTCTGAAAATTTGCCTAGAACTGGTGGCTTACAGATACTCAAGTTAGACCTGTAATAAGAGAAGTAATGGCAAATCCAGCTTCAATCAGTAAGCGCGGGTACGGTTAGGAGAGTGCTTCATAAGAATGGCTTACATGGACGAATAACTTACAAAAAGTTATTCATATCGAACATGAATCAGACCAAGAGAATGGATTTTGCCAAAAACTATTGTATATTAAAGAGGCTACAACTTTTTGGAGCGTAATGTATATCAAAAATATGACGTTCCATCAATGAAGTCTTTAAATAAACCAACAGAGTTCAGCATGGTACTGGTTCAGTTATAGTTTTGGGTTTTGGCGGCATCAGGTGTCGGTAATCTTATTTTATTTATTTAATTAATACTTAATTTGATGAATTAATTAAGATTGAAAATATTCTATGCTTTATGGAAGTTTATAGTGGATGATATTTTCCTTGGAGTAGGATTGATAAGGAAAAGAAAAGGGTCTGAGTTATTGAAAAATTTCTTTCTTTTCAGTTCTAGAGCTGGGCAATGTTTAAAGATATGTTCGATTGAAGTTGGGGTAGTGTTCCCACAAAGCGAGCAGAATTTAATCTGGTATAAGCGGGATAATTGATTATCAATGTGTTTAAGAAAGACGGTACAGGGGACCATTTGGGGATTTATTGATTGGTACCACTTGATTGTGTGGAGGTATGTTTGCTGGATAATTTGGGGGAGCATATTTTAGTTATATCTATGAATGTCTCTGATGTTTATGTTTTCTGTAAATAAGAGAGGTTGGTTAATAATATCTTTCGCAGTATTGTTGGCGATCTCATTGCCTTTTATGTTGACATGCCCAGGGATCCACAGAAGTTACAATTTTGGGAAAAATTTTATTATCAAGTTACGCACAGTTGAAGGATAATAGTCAGAGTTGTTAATGTTCTTAATTGCATCTATCGCCGACAAAGAGTCGGAGCAGATACAAAATTTCACGGGTTTAGTTTTTAGAGTATTCAGGGCTACAAGAATTGCAATAATCTCTGATGAGAACACAGATGAGTAAAGGGAGAGAAGACCAGATTTTATGATGGAATTTCCCGTTGTAATGGCAAATGAAGTGATGCCATTGATTTGAGAGCCATCCGTGTGTCGTTTTTTACTTCTGCAAACTTTGCGCAATATATTGTATATGTGGTGCAGTATTGGCTTTAGTAAGTGTATTCACGGAGGAGTTAATAGCATCTTTGTTGAGTAACCAGGGGGGGAGAGTATATGTAATTGAATTAGGGTAGAGGTAAGGCTTTGACAATATTGATATGAGAAACTGTGTTGCAGTTAAAGCGACGCCTTACCAGGCATTTTATTATGTTAAGCTTGCGGGAAAGGTGTTGAATATATGTATTT
The DNA here is from genome assembly GCA_037043315.1 of Amiota communis. Classification (NCBI taxonomy): domain Eukaryota; kingdom Metazoa; phylum Arthropoda; class Insecta; order Diptera; family Drosophilidae; genus Amiota; species Amiota communis. The sequence goes on from JBAMAV010000254.1 coordinate 413,863, forward strand.
CTTCTATATTTCTTATTGAAGTGGATTCCTAATATTTTAAGGGAGTAAACATTATTAAGTTGAAAATTACGTGACGAAACTGTGCAGTTGCAGTTATGCTTACGACATACTATGTGAAGGTGTTTGCATTTTGTTGGTGAAAGTTGGGCTCCTTAGTAGTCACACCAAGTGTTAATGGATGAAAATATAGATTCTAAGGAGGTTTTTTTGTTTTTTAGTTAAATTACTAGGTTAAAGTCACCTGCCTATGAGCTAATGGAAATGTCATTATGAAGGGTTGGTAATAAACCACCATAGGTGTTTTGCGACTATTTTGTCTAGGACTTCAGAAAGGCAAGGGTTAAGTGAGATTGGGCGGTAAGCATTGATTGCTGTTTTATCTGCTGAGGGCTTAAGTAAAAGTATTATTACACTGGTTTTGTATGCTTGTGATATATAGTGTTTTAGAATTATGTTCTGCAATTTCAGTATTTTGAGACCAGGAGTCCCACTTTTTAAAGAGTTAAGCGCAGATGAGAACTCTATGGATTTGATATCACGTTTGATTATTTCAGCTGCTTTACAAGGTATGTGGTTGAAGCTAACAGTAAGTGCAGAATTTTTGGCTGCGATCTCACTTTTGCTTATTGTATTTTGTGATGTAACTGGGTTTAAGATACTGTGCAAGTTTTTGCATGGGTTTAAGCCACAGAATCGTCTTATGTTGAGCCAGATTTTACTGGATGACGTTTATGGGTTTATTTTAGATGTAAACTTTAGGGTACTTTCTTTTTTTGCGAGTTTAAGTGCTCGTCGAAATTGTGCATTGGCTTTTTTGTAGTTTAATATGTTTTGTCGAGTGATGTATCTTTTTAAGGCCTGCCATGCTATTATTTTGTTAGTACGTAGAGTGTGTAAGCTTTTGTTCCACCAAGGGGTGGTGCGGTTAGGGTTATGTGGATTGGACTTAGGGATAGAGAACTGGGCACTGGATAGAATAATTTTATTAATTGTGGCTGCTTCTTTATTAATATTAGTACTGCATGGCTTATCGGTAGATAAGTTCATTGTTAAATTAGAGAATGAAGTCTAGTCTGCTTGTTTGGTTTTAAAATATGGCCTGAAAGGTGTTTGATTTGTGTTGGTGGGGATGGAGTTAAAAAGTGTTGTGATTATAGGGGTATGGTCGCTACCATAAAGATTATCTTCAATTTGCCACAAACTATGAATGCTTAACTCTGCGTTGCAAAATGTGATGTCTATATTGGTTAGAGTGCTGTGGGTACTTAAATGGGTCGGAAATGAAACTTTCAAGGATTTTCCCTTTTCTATTGTTAGAAGCTGAACCCCAATTTCTGTGCCAGCAATTGAAATCACCTGTGATTATTTGAATGGTGGACAGATGGGGCGCAATGTATGCTGAGATTTTACGAAATATGTTTCTTGATGTTACTTCTGCACATATAGCATCGAAGTCGTCGTTCAAGATGATCTGGCGGCATTCAATTGAATTCTGGATAAGCAACGCTACACCACCGTAGGAGGGGGCTATATTAAGGATTAACATGGAGTAGTTGATAGGTATGCAAATGAATTGGATATTCTGAAGGTGAGTTTCCAACTACTGTCCTATCATGCAGTACTGCATCACGCACAACCCTCCGGAGACCAAGTCTCGGGTTATGAGTTAATTCAGTCTGTACTATCCTCAGGTGGGATAGTATCTTTGGTTGTTTTTTTGTTTCTGGGTTCGTCTTTTTTTAGTAATCTTAACAATCTTTTAGATGTATTTTTAGGAAGAAGACGAGTGGTAGTAGGCTTGGCTTTAGTGGTGCTGGGCGCAGGCGAAGCATCATCTCTAGACACCATGTCCGAATATGAGATTTGGTTCCGCTGCTTCTTTGGCTGATTGGATGATGATCCTGGTGCATAAGTTTCGTTTACGGTGTCCAAAGTGGGGGTTACATTATTTTCTGTATTTAGGATGCTGGTTTGTTTTGTGATGCCGGAATACAAGCTTCCATCGTGATGGTGTCTTGCACGATATATTCCAAGAGCTTTTTCGTTGGCAACTTTATTCAATGTTTTAATGGCTGGCAGCTCTTGTTGCTTTATAAATATGGGGCATTTCTTGTTCATTGCATTGTGAGTGTTGCTAACAAGTCCATTCTCGCAGCAATTGACGCAATTTATATCATTATTACATTTCTCATTTTGTTTAGTATTTATGTGTTAATTTTTACCGCAATTTATGCAAGTTTTTTGTTGACGACATACCTTATGTATGTATTCGTAGCCAAGGCAATTATAACACTTCATTGGTAAGAGGATGTACAGGCGAACAGGTGTTTTTTCATAGCCGATCATCAAGTGTGTTGGTAGCATTAGTGTTTCAAATGTAACGATGATCAAGCTAGTCTCTTGAAGGGAGTTTTTTACTTTTTTTAGGGTTTCTTACCCAAAGAACGCTAACGGGACCCTATTACCAAGCTTCCGCCGTGCGTCTGACTCCGCTGTATCTCATGAACCGTAATAGCTAGACAGTTGAAATTTTCTGTTGTCATGATAGCAACAAATACTAAAACTAAAATAAAGTTTATACATGAAACGTGTACCCCAATATGCACTGCGCACAGTTTTAGAAGCATTGCTATTTATTTTGTTTCATATTTTGGTAATTATTTCTTTTTGTAGTATACTTTTAGGCTGTATGAATATTTAATTTTTCAAATCAAAGTTGATATGCAGTATGAATACTGATTCTACCCTACACATAAGTCAAATCAATAATTTAATATTTGGAGCATGAGCTTCTTGTCAATTTCATAATAAATGCATATTCATTGTGTTTGGAATTGCTCGTGCATTGAGTTATTGAATACATAATTCATTTTTGCGGCAAATAAACTTGTACAATGGTACGGAACCCAATGTGTGCGAGTCCGACTCACACTTGGCTGATTTTTATACTCTTCACGGGAGTGAATAGTATTATAAGATTGTCATGAAGTTTGTAACACACAGAAGGAGACATCGTTGACCACATAAAGTATATATATTTGTGATCAGCTCGATGAGACGAGTTGATTAAGCCATGTCCGTCTGTCCGTCTGTATCAAAACTAGTCCCTCAGTTTTATTTTTACTGAAATTTGGATACTATAAGTTTCTGATCTATATCCATCAACCATGTAAAGTTCATGATCCTAGGATTAGCAGCAGGGGTTCCTCACATACAAATTTCCCTTTAAATTAAATTTCTTATTAGAAAACGTTTTTTGTTTTTTGACGTATCGAACTGACATTTGAATACTATAAGTTTTTGATCTATAGCCATCAGCCATGTAAATTTTATGATCCAGCAAGGGTACCTCCCATTCAAACTCATATTATATAAAGAGTATAAGTACAATAAAAATACAATGCCACTCAAACTGTGTTCTTTGTTGATACTCGACTTCACCACCGCACGTGTAGTCAATCACCTTTTTAATTAGGAATGGTGAAACATTTTAGAGGCTTAGTTTATTGTTGATTCGGGTTATTGTTCGGTATTTTGGACCAGGTGTACCAATTGTATTGACTTTTGATTTAGGTTTAGTTGATTGTTGGTCTGTCCATATCATTAGTGGTAACCACTATATGGGGACCCGGCGGATCACCCATTTCTGCAAAGTTTTTAACCACTTGCTTTAATTTAATCTTATCTATCACTAATCAAAGCGATAATAGTAAACAGTAACAGTAATTTGGTTTTGTTTGTGTACAATTTCGCGTGAGATTGTGAGCTCAGTTAGATATGACTGATCACTTCGGAGTTTAGTCGAAGACTGAGGTAATCTAATTTTTATTGAATTCACAATTCAAGGCAACAAATTAAGCCATCTTCCATCAGGATAATGATCTGAAACATGTCCCAATTAACCGGAATGAATGGCTACTTTACAGGACTTCTAATGCATCATCAGCCACATATTTCAGCCCTCAATCCCATTGAGCAATCAACAGGAAGACCAGACTCAAGACAATTTTAAGCAAGGAAGACCTAAAGAAGGGTATACAGGAAGTATGGAGCAAAATCTGTCTTGAGAAAAACCAAAGAGCCTTTATGAGGTTCTGAAATTAAAAGAAAAGCGTTCAAATTAAAAGTACCGCTTTGCTCATTGTTCGACACTTTCAGTGGCCAGTGGCGTTACGAAGTAAACCATCGTTGATCTTCTAAAAGTTGATCACGTTATTAGACACATTCACTGGCCACACGCAACTGAGTATATTCACTTAAGTATAATTCTAAATAAAATTGCTATTTGCTATCTGATTTCTAATTTTTATTTTTTCTTTAGGGCATGTACAGAGTGCCCTTATAATTAGAGATGGGCTTGTAGGCCATTTCTCCTAAGTCGTGTCCGTGATCTTTATCGAGTGAGTGTTTTTGCTAATTTATTCCGGTGTATGGTATATTGAGATCTATATGCAGTCACTCGTTTTTAAAACACAAAGGGGCTCCAGTTATGGTTCTTAATATTTTTGATTGAATTAACATCTACATTAGAGGTACTAGCATTTCCCCATAGCTGTGAGCCATAGGTCCAGATTGGTTTTATGCTGCTGTTATAAAGAAAAACTTTTATACTCAATGCTTAGTGGAGAGCATGAGTCGATAAGCCAGTGAAAGCTGTTGGCTTTCACTTTCATTTGAGTTCTCTTGGCTTCGCTGTGCTATAGATAGCTTGCCACATCGCACAGGGAGATCAACTTGTACTTGTTTTTTCGCACAGCAAACATTCTGTTGTGGACATAACTCTCTAGGACTTTTTGAATATTTTGTGGAAGGAATGCCACGGCAACATCGATAAAAATAGCAGTATTCTCGATGTTCAAATGCTGTACGAATCTCAGTAGTTATAAAGTTCACTTGCTCGATGACACTGTGCCTTGACACGGCAGAAAGCTTATTGGTCTGTAAGATGAAGTTCGCGACTTGTCCTTTCCTTGTTTGGGGATCATTATTATGATCGATTTCTTCCATTCGGTTGGAAAGTATCCACACTACAGCAAGGCATTAAAGTCTCTAGAGATATATATTATTACAAGGCCCTGTAATTCCATGAACATTTTGGGCGTGATTTGGTCGTGTCTTGGCGCTTTTTTTTCGACTGAAATGCTAATGAATATTAATGGGAGAAGTTTCAAGATTAAACTGATTTGAAGGTAGAATGAAACAATTTGCTCGTGGATTTGGTTGGAAAACATTCGAAATGTGCAGTGCATGAGTCTTCGCTTTCTCTTCGTCACTTCGTGACTATTCGTCATTTTCATTCCTTCGCGGCCCTCCACAGAGGAAATTTTGTGCTTGCATGCTATAAGTCGTCTATATATTGGCGCTGGGCGAGCTTAAAGCTTTGCTAAATTCACGAGTTGCAACTCTTAAGCGATGTTTCGCGTCAGGTGACCTTGGGTTTTGTCATTCCCTTCATAGACGACGCTTCTTTGTGACAAGACTATCTAGATGCCTATTTGTGATTATAGTTTATCAGGGCAGGTTGTACTTGAGGAGTTGAATGATGGGCTACCTTAGTAAGAACTGAACTTTGGGTACGAGCGGATTTTTCAATATTATTCGCGCTGCTTATCATTGCGCTCAGCTCATTATGGGTATTAATGTATTTCCTGTATTTAAGTCAGTTGGTCTCATTTGAAGTTAATTGCTAGTAAGCTGAAGAGCAGCGGAGGGTGGTCCGATGATAAATCTGCAAGTACTTCTGCTGTTATTAAGCTGTTAGGGATCCTTCTGGTAATGACGATGTCTATCAAGTCGAGTACTTTTTTTAAGGATTTGCTGCAACGTTTCTTGACTTGGTAAATTTTGAGAATCCTGGTTGGTGTTTTACTTTTGAAAGCACTTTCAACACATGCATTTTTTGAAGTCGATATGAAAACTTAGACAGTGTTTTGCGATTCAACTGTTTCCAAAATAATGTTTCGTGCAAAGTTGGTATAATTATTTTGCTTTAACCTATTCTTATGGGCAAATCACATTATATTTTAAGTACTTGGTAACTCTGCACTCTCTCATTCTCTCTCTCTCTCTCTCTCTTCCACACCTTGATTTGGATTTCCCAATTTTTCGACTGATCCTTTTCGGTTTTCCTAATTTTCTTTTTTCTTAAACCTCCGCAGTAGTAAGGCCAATGAAACTGCCAACCAAAAGCAAAAAGCAGCCTAATTGGTAGAGCCGTTTCCGATATACAAGAATTGCTTTTTTAAATATACAATTAATTAATATATTGTTCTCTTCTTTTTCACTCGTAACATTTCGCCATTTTTTAACTAAAGTGTATTATTTTTTTGTTGTGTATTGATTTTGTTTTAAGTTTATATTAAACTCATTTCTTACTGCTCTTAGTGTAAATATTTGGTTAAGGTACTATTTTGTAAGTGTAGTAACATTAGTTTTAATAAATAAATCAATAAAACTTCTGATTTCTGCATACTAACTTTTTTATTTTGTATTCATTATTTCAAAGAAAAAATCGTTTAACCTAGGAAAGGTTTGTACTTTGGACGCTCGTTGCACTAATTATCATTTTGTGATCCGAAAATACTTTCTTTTTTTTTTTGATGTGTTCGTCATAACTATAAATGATTTAACATAAATTTCATGAAAGTATTTCATCATAGCCCAAATGCCATTACCCCAATTTATCCTGCTAAATGCTATCGAAATGCAATAAAATTATTTGTCCAACCCAACTTGGTTTCACTGCCCTTACTCATAAACACATACTTTGATGACGCCTTCAAAAACAAGCCAAAATCAAGATGGTAGAGTTCCTATAGAGCAACCCATATCTTAAACTCGATCTACAATTTTTTTAAATCCACAAAATTGGAAAATCTTATATAACTGCTAGTAGAAATTACACTCATAATTCAATTTAACTTTCAAAACGACCTTACCTCTTAATCTAAGACACATGGCAGCTAGCACTCTTATCATATAGTAATATTCGAATTTATTTTATTATTCTTCTTTTTAACAACAATAATAATTTTTTATAATAAGGTCATTGGACTTTATTTTTGATATATAAATATTTTTTTTTTGTTTTATAATGCCCTTGCTTTGTATCCACTTTGAAAATCATCAGGTGATTCCCCTTTTAAAAATATATTCATCAGCATTTTTGTTGGAGTTTGTTTGTTTTATTTTTGTTTCATAACTCATGCCAATGCGCTTAAAAATCCACTTTCGTAAGCATATCGAATGAAATGGATGCCGGTTATTTACTGATTGTTGAATAAACAATCATGTTCCCTTCAGCTTTAAAAGAATCAATTTCACTATTCAATAACTTTGCCGAAGTGTGAGAAAGGGAGAATGCAAGTTTACTACTATGTACATACTGTAAATAATCAAAAAGTATAAGGAAGAAAATAATTTGCATACCCTTCACACTCATTTATTTATTGTATATCTGTATTTGATTTTGAAAGAGTCATATTACCTCGGAGGCAAGTGTAAAGGGGTGAATCTTTAGAATATGTATGCAACGTGTTTTTTTTACAGGTCTAAGCACTTAACGTATTTACATCACTTGGCACCTTCCTACAATGTTTCTGTAGATAGTCACAGGCTGTGCATAATATACTTTAATGTCATTTATTTGTAAGGAAGGAGTGTTAAATTGAAGACAGTCTACTTTAAACAAAAAGTAATATATTTCTTAGATTTTTTTGAATATTGTCCAAAAAAAAAAAAAAAATTTTGCATGGACACAAAGTCATGACCAACTTAATATTAAATGTGATAAGTACCCATAGGATGAAAACCCATAAGTGATTTTGTGAAATGTTTTACTGAATGCGAGACATCAAATCATTATGCTGAGATCTGCAAAAAAATATATAATAGCATACTAATTTCATGATACTCATACATACATACATAAGTATATTTTAGGTGGTATAAAAGTAAAGCCAAATGCTCTTAAGTGATCAGTCTTGCCTTCTATTCGATAAGTGAACGTTCTTGTGCTAGATATGTTAAATTGGATAAAAATTTGTATAGCCCTATGGAGTTTTCATCAACTTTTGGGTACAGTTGAAGCTTATTGTAAGCTAAGATTTGAAAATACAAGACCGCTTGTCTTCAAACAATTTGGAGCTAAAGTAATTTTATTACGCCAGGATTTGGATTACTTTAATCTATATGAGGGTGAATCAATCGCAACTTTTTGTTCCAATGGTTTTGAGTTGTAAGTATATGATTTAATCTTAAAGAGAATTTGAGACTTTCAATATAAATTGTTAATATTGTTTGTTTGTTTTTTAGGGGTAACATAAATAGTAGACAATATCAAAATATAATATGGAAATGTCAATCAGATCTATTGAAAACCAATTCATTCCAAACAAACGATGGATCATATCAGTATGAGAGAAACCAAATTACTATTCGATGTCAGAATGGTATAACGCAACAAATATATGAGAGTAAAACACATTTGGCGGATTGTGGAGCAACCTCAACAATGCTTGTTGTTGGTGCTCATATGGAACCATATGCAAGAGATATAAAGACCGCTGCTTTTTGCTATGATTTAGACAAATTACAACTTAAATTTATTGCATATACAGCATATCATAACACACAAAATTATACTAAAGTCAGTGACACTTTCAATTTTGTCACGGATTCTGCCAGCCATTCAAAATTTAATGAATTGGATACACTTGGACTCGATCAAGGGTTATTGGATTTTAATACATATTTCAATTTCATGAGGTAAGCAATTTTATGAAGAAAAACAAAAATAAGTCCATATACAATACTAATAGTTAATTTGATACCACACACAAATAGCGGTTATCAGTTCAATGATGTAGTGCAACGTATGAAGGAAAGTAAAGATTTCGATCTCTTCAGCCCGGAATTATTCCAATATGATAGTCTTATACAAGATGTACCACTGGCTACAGCTCTGGAGCCTTACAAAAATGCGTTCAGTATTGTTTGGTATAAAAAATTACTTAATGGAAATTGGCGGTATTTCCTTAATGCTTTAAGTGCTCATGTCACTGATGACAACAATAAATATGAAGTGCGTCTGGGTACCTCGGATCACATTGAAGTACCCTCAAGAGGTATATGCAATACAACGATACCATTGAATTTTACATCCAAAAATACCCAATCCAATGAAGTGTCGCAAGCAATTGCACCTAAATATATTTGGGCTCGTTTTCGTATGTTACCAGTGTCATCAACAAGGGCAGATAGTATTCAAGAAAATTTTGTTATTATTGGCTTCAATTCACCTTATGTAAGTTAGATTATAATCATTACTTTTATCTCTAATATATCTCTCAATTTCAAGATTTTAACATCAGAGCCGGACTCCTTCTGTGACAATATTTGTCATCAATTTCCATGGTTGGCTACAAGTAAATTTGGCAAACTACATATGAGACCACTTTTTGGTATTGTAATCTGTTGTCGTGCTGACGATGTGGCTCACAAATTGGATAATTTTCCATCAAATGATATTTGGTGGCGATCAGATGATGGTAGGTACACAACATCGACAACAAAAAAATCATCAACATTAGCATTTCCAAAAGTATCAAATAGTATAAGACCATTATTACAACCAGATTTTTCGGCAGAAAATTCAATCGGTTCTGGTAATGAATTGCAAGACTTTAATGATGATACTGAATAGATTTGAAGAATAAAATGTCTTTACATACTTTTAAAATATAAAAATTATCCTTCTTATTTTATTATTATTCAGATAATATTATTGTTTTAAAGTTTAATGGTACGGATGGAGTGAATCTTTATGTCACTCTATCGAAACGAGAACTTTCGAAAACAACAAGAACAACTTTAGAACCATTTGAGAAAAATCACAAAAATATGCTTGCTTTCGTTATTAGCAAAAAACTAAACAAATGTGCGTGGACAAAATTAGAGCGATTAAAAAAATCGCAAACTAACATCACGACGGAGCCGCAGCAACGCGCGCCATGCTATGCCGCTAGCCTCTATGATTGATAGTTTGAAAGTAACAGTCTTTCATTCATAATTTTGCTCTAAAACCGTTCCTTTGTCTACATTCATGCTAATTTACAAGTTTCTAAATGAACTAGAAGTGATCTAGATTTGTGAAGGTACTCTCATACCTCAATACCTCACGAACTATAATGGATTTATTTATGAACCCTTCGTATGGCAACTGCCTTAATTTTGACGCGGTTTGTTATGCTCTTCACGGGAGTGAATAGTATTATAAGTATGTCATGAAGTTTGTAACACACAGAAGTAGAAATCGCAGACCACAAAAACGGTGAGACGAGTTGATTTAGCCATGTCCGTCTGTCTGTCTTTTTGTATGCAAACTAATCCCTCAGTTTTTGAGCTAGAGAGCTAAAATTTTGCACATTTCTTTCTTTTTACCATACGCTGCACATTGTGGGAATGAGCCGAATCGGACCACTTGGGAGGGTACCTCCCATACAAACATCCATTTCAATTAATGTTCTTATTAGGATAAGTTTTTTGTTTTTTAACGTATCGAACTGAAATTTGGACTTTATAAGTTTCTGATCTGTATTCATCAACCATATAAAGTTCATGATCCTAGGGTTACCAGGAGTGGTACCTCCCATACAAACCCAAATTAAATGGCAAACTTCTTTACATGGTATAAAGCAAAGCCAAAATTTCAAGAAGTTAGAATACTGATTACTTCTAAGCCACGCAACTTATTTTGATACGGTTGTCACTGTTAATTAAAGAATTTCTTTAGAAAAGTTTTCATGTACATAAATAATTGATTCAATAATAAAAGTAACTATGATTATTATCTTTAATTATCCATATTTGTCATTCACTAAAGACAGCAACACTAAGTTTGACATTCACCAAAACAGGTATTTGTAATTCACTACAACATCAAACAGCTGTTTTTGGTTCACAAAACAGTTCAAAAAGTAGTTCTTTCCCCATTTACCAATACTGTTTTTTGATAATTTCACAGGTTGGCTTTGCTTACGAGTCCCATTTTGTTCGCGTATAAAATTATTGTAGTTGTAATAGTGTTATAATTTATGGAAAAAGCATTTACTGCATTTCATTCTTTACACAGCAAAGTTTCTTCAAATGTGATTTTAACCTTAATCCACCAAAATTGTGCAATGGTACACGTTTACAGATAAAATCATTAAAAAAACTACATAATAGAGTGTACAATACTGACCGGATGTGGAACTGGAGAAGTCGTTTTAATTCCCCAGATTCCATTAATACTAACGGATCTACCTTTCCAATTTAGGAAATTGCAATTTCCTATAAAATTGTCATTTGCAATGACAATTATCAAATCACAAGGTCAAACATTCAACGTTGTGGGATTAAAGGTGAGCATTCAGTGTTTTTCCAATGGACAGTTATATGTAGCTCTTTCACGCGTCACTTCAGTTCGTATTGTGTAATGACAAAAAAGCTGTAAAAATTGTATACAAAGACATATTGTAAACAAAATTTGTTGAAAAATTAATTAATAAAATTTCATGCTATCAATACCAAAGCGATATTTTTTAAATTGCACCCGTGCAAAGCAGGGCGGTTTGCTAGTTTACAGAATAAATGTACAATAAAATTGCCACTCAAACTGATGTGATGCTAAGAAAGGAAGGTTGGATGTAACCCGGAGGAGCGTGAAGAGTATTACATCTTTGGCATAGCCAATGATAGCCTTCTTTCTGGTTTATAACACATATACTCGCGCACGGTCTCTCAGACCGAGATTTGATCTCGTCTGTATTTTTGTCATTATATGCTTTTTAAGTATAATTGTTATTTTTTTAAAGAATAATTTAATGTAATTAAATAAAAAACAGAAAAAATATTAGAAATTTAACTTTATTTTGGTATTTCTAACAGTTTAATTCAAAAACAAAAAACGGATTTTTTGGTAAACCAACTTTTGTCACCAAAAATAAACTTATTCTTATGATATTTATAAAACAAAAACAATAAAAGAAGTATAAGTAATAATACAAAAAAAAAAATTAAAAACAGTTAATAGTTTTATTTGCGGAGCAATCAGAACACACCATGCGCTCGAGACAAAAATATTTTTTGCATTTCATGCAGTTGTATTTTGTTTTTGTATTTTTTTTTTGACGAACAAAATGAACAACGACCTGCTTGTTCATTATTACCAGATGATGAAGGTTCTGAATCATCAAGTTTGCAGATTTCCAACTGTCTCAGTATCAGTGTTTTTGGCAGACGTGAATTAATGTCTCTAGGAACTTCTTACGGCTTGTTTTTACGGTAAAAGTGTTTAGCCCATATATTCTAAAAGAATTTATCCCCGTCTCGCACATTTTGTCTACCGTGTCAACGCCCCCTTTTGTTGCATTGTAGTCCATTATTATGGTTTTCCATTTTGCTCATTTATTTGCGCATCATCGTGCATACTAGTATCTATTCTAAGCACAACTTGTCATTACTGCGTTTCAAAAGTAAGTGAGGAAAGAGAACAAGAAAGATATGCAGAGCAAAGCCACATTCCATAGACTCGGAAAGTCTCCTTACATTTCTGCTCTCGGCTCGCTCTCCTTTACACTCATATTCCATTATATTAATCATTATTCTCTTAATTTGGATAGAACATCGCATTAACAATAATATTGAGACATATTTTGAAATAAAAGATAAGTAAAAAATTGCCATTGCATTTGAAGCTTGGATTCTTGAAGCAATTCGTAAAAGCTCTTTCGGTCGATAGCGAAGCATTTCAATATCTCAAAGCACTGTTTCCTAAGTTGTTGTAAATTTTAAAACATTGAAATTGTAGGCAAAAAAATTTGAACATCGGAAAAAGTCAAGCCTCAAACATTGTTATAAAGTTTTGTTTCATTTGCACCCTAATTGTTAATAAGATACATTGGCAGATTTTTAAACTCAAGTAGTCGTTGAGAATAAAATAAATTTTTTAATTGAGGTCACACGTGTAACTAATTCGGTCAGCACAACCTTAAAAGCTACAATAACTAACTCTTGGACATTTTAGTGATGAGCAAGATGAAAGATTTCATCAAAACATAAACGCTACTAAAAAACGTTTTCAAGGAAGTACAGTCAATATACTTTTCGAGTATTACAAAATTAACAAAAAAACACAGTTCGCTTAGATGACATAAAAAACGTTTGATGAAAGAAAGAGAAAATTGTAGAAAATTGAAAAATAATACCTGCAACAATTAAGAATAAAAAAGGAAAGAAAACTGTCATATGCTCAAGTCCACTAATATACCTGCAATTATAAAAAGTACAATAAATCAAGTAATTTTCAACGAATTCTATTCAAACAGGGTTCATTTAAAGTTAAAATGACTAAACTTTCGATGTACGTTGAGGAAAAATATAATTTAGATAAGATAAGAGACACAAATTAGACTTAAAGTTGCAATATCGATGATAAAATCAAATTTTTGGAAAGTTTTTGGTCTGTATCTTCATGAATTTAAATGATAACAAAAATATGCTTACATGGTTGTAAAGGGCTACGTTTCAGCTTCTAAATACAATAATACAAACAATTTTTAATCCGATAAAAAATGGCCAAGTTATAAGGTAATATGTACAGGAACCTACCTAAAAACGGTTTTTGGGCTTTAAAACAAGATTTTGAGGGTATATCAGAGATTTAATACATACCATTCTTTTTAGCTTTTTATGACTTATAACCTCCACTAGATCCGATTAGAAGATTTTTCAATATTTTTTTTTTTGTAACACAGTGTAATATACACGAAACATTATGTTCTCTTTGCATGAAAGGAGTCTGTCGCAAAACTCATAAGATGTTTGACAGAAATATTAATTTAATATCGTGTTCATACATAGATATTATTCATTTGCAATAAAAAAGGAACATAATTCATTAATTGTGTGCACAAATCACACAACTTTCGCTTTGAATTGTATCTTTTTTTTTTTTGTTGTTGTGCGAAACAAGGAGGTAAAAATCTTCCAAAGATACCTATGGCCCATGCCATAAGTTATGTCGGATTCATAAGCCTACCGACTAAAAAACCCCCTATCGCCTCAAAGCCCCTTTCAATTCCTACGGCACCGCCGAGGCATTCCTTCGTAGGGAATTAAAATCCTATGTGTGTGAAAAATCACACATGAGGGACAACAGCGTAATATGCAATTTACACCAAAGCACATGAACATCGACATTGGAGTGCCTACTGATACGTATCAGATTCGACAACAACCACAAGGAAAATGACGTCATTCAGGGGTTGTTGTTGTAGAATGTGATGGGGATCAATAGTCGCATCAAGAACTGATGTGCCTTGATATGAAAATTAATAATGATCACTCTAGACATTTTCTGACAGTGTCGCCAAGTTTTTCCTAGTGCTTCCAAGTTTTTTTTGTGTTTTTCCGCCTGTGGCTTCAAAAACAGCAGTTGATGGCACAAAACATTGTTAAGTAATCCATAAATTGACAATTATTTTAAAAGAATTTAATAAAATAAGTATCAGGAATGAAAAAGGGAATTGCAAGAACTATTTGCATATGTTGCAAAATGTTCTAAATCATGTATTTTTCACAAAATTTTAGTTTTTATTTAACCAACGTGGTCGAAAGTTCAACCAAAACAAAAAAACAGCTGTTCGTGATGCAAAATATCCGGTGTGAACGAAAAACCCCATCAATCGAAATTATTCCGTTCAACTCCAGATTTGTTATGCTTCTGCTTTGCCCATAATATTGAAAGATTTTTAGTTGTTTTGTATAAGTTGTACAATTTGATAACCCTGTAGTATCGTTTCCAGCCAATAGTATCACTTTCCCAGCACCAGATTTCCAAAATAAACAATTGAAAAAATACGTAGTCAGACGAAGGTGCGGATGCGGAATAAATAAATACTAATACCACATTTTATATGGTGGTATGTGAAATTTTAAGAGACAAGTGCAAAACACATTAAAACTTTACATTAGTAAAAACTTGACCTTATAACTTGATCATTTTATTTTGTTTTCTATGGGAGCAACCACTGTGATTTGGTGACAATGCCCT
Source organism: Amiota communis (assembly GCA_037043315.1). NCBI lineage: Eukaryota > Metazoa > Arthropoda > Insecta > Diptera > Drosophilidae > Amiota > Amiota communis. The sequence continues at coordinate 428,957 of JBAMAV010000254.1, forward strand.
GCCCATAAAGCACGCCACTCTAATGAGCCCAACTATTATAAACTAACACATTAAATATCATAGAATGTACAAAAACAAGTCGGGGTAGATACAGTCTCGCTATACTGCCGTAATATTTTTTTCGTGAAGATTTTTCTCTGAGTTTTCCATTGTCACACAATGAACCAACGACCAATACAATCCTTAAGTGCCAAGGAAACGATCAATTTCAATGGTTTTGTGTACGTGTGCATGAAGCTGCGTGCTTCAAAAGCAGTTCAATCGATATGCTCATGACAAATTAAACATTCATTCACTTACATAGCCAATGTGTTTGACAACAAAGGCTCGTGAGCACACTCACATTTTATTTCATTTTTTATTTATTTTATTTCATTTATGCTTATAAATTTTCATTTAACTTTAATATTCTTAGCCAAAAATAAGCTTTGTTGTATTGCTAATTATTTGTTGCAGTTACGAAAATAGACTATTAAAAACAAAAAGAAATTCAAAAACAAAAAAGAAGAAACGCAAAAACTTATGATAATAACTGAGAATAACAGCAAGATTAAAATAAACCCTCCTTTGACGTTGGTTATCATTTGCAAACGCCCAGAAATTGATTTTACCAAATTTTGAATTGTTTCCAATGAAACATCCTTCTAAACTCCTTTGATCTCAGCAATTGTCTCCTCTCGCCAGTAATGCCTCTTATGCCACCATGTTTGTAAAGTGAGTATGATTGAGATAGATGCTTTATACAATACACACGCTTTAGAGAGCTGTAACGATTATATAAAAAGCTAAAGTGAAGTAACATCAATGAATGCTGCTGGTAGAAATATTGTTACGCACTTCAACCACTCGGGCTCAGCTCACGAAAAAATGCTGGCTATTCAAAAAGAGCTTAATTTATCCGAGCATCAATTTGTGCAAGATATTGTATTCACACTAGATAGAATTCCACACTTAATATGGTAGAGCGTCAGAAGAAAAGCGGTATTCATTGTTGTATGTTGCTGATTACGATACACTCACAAATTTGACATCTCAATAGTGGTGTTTGATGGAGCAATGTATCAAACTATTCAAGCCCTTTGAATAAATATATATTTATCTGAAGGCAGTGCGCATTGGTCACGATCGTGAAGCAGGTCTTGCATACGAAGATAACTCAAACCGTTTGTTGCCTCTAAATGCAGAGAAATTGGTTGATTCATTATAATTTGTCTTTAAAACAGTTTGAGTATTAATTTATAAGTATTAATTGTGTAATAAAAAATAATGATTTTATTTGTTAAGTGGATTAAATACAGTACCTCTAAGGCAGGGATTTCCAACTTTCTTGGTTCCCTAGGCCAATTTGGAAAAATTCGAGGTGAGTTGAGCCGCAGGTGGAAAAAATGTTTTGACGAGCAAAAAAAAAGAAGGAATAGGGCAGTGTCACAAAAAAAAAAAAAAAAATTCCTGTGAAAATTTGTAATCATATAATATCAATCAACAAAAAGTACAACATATGTATACAGTTTATTACACTCTGGATTTTCTACATACAATTAATGTGATTCTTGCGAATGCGTCAATATCTGGTTCGATTGACAATGATGCTATTCTCAGATTATCCTCCAAGTGTTCATCCAACATTCTTGTTCTAATCTTCGACTTGTTGTGTTTCAATCTTGAAAAAAATGATCGCATAAGTACTTGCTTCCAAACAATAGTGCATGACTGAACAGTGTGGGATATTTCTCTCTGGATAGGTGTAGTTTATAAAACTCCAATAAAGATACATAATGAAATTTCTCCTTAAGTTCCATCTCTCATTGCAACTCTATACATTCCATTTGGAATATTGTTGGCAACGTTCCTACATCGACTGTAAAAGGAGTCGAAAAAATATCGAAATTTGTATTGTTTCTCCGTAAATCCAGAAATCCATTTTCGAAATTTTCTATCAAATTGGAAATTATGCCTGCATATTTTTTTCCATTCTTCGAAATATGTTTGCCGATCTTGCTGAAATGGAAAACTTTGTTTTCATTGATTTCGGCCTGCCATAATTTCGGTTTCAACTGAAAAGTGTTTTTTATTTGAAACATGGTGCTGATCAGTTACCTTTTGCCTTGAAGATGCGTGTTTATATCATTTAAATGACCAGTCCAAAGCTGAATCTGTAAGCCAGCTCATCAAGTTCTGGCACAGATTTACCTTTCGATGTCATAATATAAATTATTTTATTTCGTTACTTATTATATTGCATAATAGGATATTCTAGAGACGCTGGAGAACAAGAATTACTGCTCTGCAGCATTTCTAGATGTCAGGAAAGCGTTTGATAGAGGTTCGCACCGAGGCTTACTATACAAAATCAAAAAGAACCTGCCTGCACCGAACTATCCGCTCCTAAAGTCGTAGTTGGTCACTCGAGTTTTCTACGTGCGCTGCTGCGACTCAGAATCTGGCCTTAAACCCACTCAGGCGGGTGTGCCGCAGGGCAGTGTTTTGGGTCATATATTGTACACGCTTTGTACTGCAGATATGCCGGTATTAAATATGAATTGCTCCCTTACTCCCTTACTTCTACCTGTGCAGACGACACAGCATTTCTGGCATCCGACGACTGCTACATAGCAGCATCCAGGAAACTGCAGGTGCAATTGTCTGCCTTAGAACCGTGGATAACAAAGTGGAATATTGTCATCAACACCTATAAATCGACTCATGTCACATATACATTTAGGACTCGAAACTGCCCTAGTGTAAATCTTAATGGACACTTGCTCCCCACGGCATCTAGCGTTAAATACCTAGGGCTTACTCTGGATAGAGCACTCAACTGGAGAAAACACCTGTTCAACAAGCGGACCCAGCTCAACCTTAAGTTCAAGCGCTTGTACTGGTTACTCAGGTCTAGTTCCAAGCTCCCACTACGCAATAAATTACTACTCTACAAGGCGATTCTAAGGCCTATCTGGACCTATGGCATTCAGTAATGGGGCTCCACTGCGGTCTCAAATGTTAACATTATACAAAGGTTCCAGTCCAAAGTTCTTTGCACTAAAATAGGTGCCCCTTTTTATGTTCACAACGATGTCATTCACTGCGACCTCAAGATTGATACGGTTGCAGAGACCATCACTGCGTTTAGCCGCCGCTACGAACATCGACTTGAGAACCATATAAACGTCCTTGCAGTGCAACTTCTGGACAACAGCCAGCAACTCCGCAGATTTCATCCCTTGGATCTTCCCTTTCGCTGCAATCAGTGACCTAATCCCTATCCTTCTTAATATAACCTTAAGATACTGAATACCTCATAAAATTTAGCAAATGTCTACATATAATCAATAGATAGATTCTAAATAAATAATAAATTATACAAAAAAAAAAAAAAAAAAAAACTTATATCGTAAAATCATTGCCACATTTGTCTCCCACTGAGCCACCTCAGTTTTGTGAAGTACATAATATCGCCATACTCAGCATCGACCCTTTTTTAAAAATCTTTGAATTGACGATTATTTAAACAACGGGCACTTATGAAATTTACAAATTCATAAAATTATCCATTTTTAAAGGTTTTCCACATAAATTCTCCATTGCATAATGATGGTACTTCATCAAGCGATAGTTTTCGGCAGCTATAGCTTCATCAGAATTAGTCAGAATTTTGAGAGAGGACACAATTTTGAGATCGAGTTATCGGTTGCTCCTTATACTTTTTGGTTTCGCTTAGTTACACTTGAAGAAATTCGTTGTCGTTTTGCAAATAGCATCATGTAATTGGCAGGCAAAAAAAAAAAAATAATTGAAATTGAAATTGCAATTTCTGTTTCTTCTTCGATCGCAACTGGACCACATTCAAGCTTCACTTCCTTATGCGGCCCGCGGGCCCTGCTCTAATGCTTAAACGTTTTTTCACTTAGCTGCAATTTAAGATATGTCCTGAATTTTAGGCTTTGCACATTTCATTATAACTGAATTAATCCTATTTTAATCACATGATTTCATGTCTTATAGAATGAAAAATCGGTTAAATTTCTTAAATTTTTTATGAGAAAAGTTGATTGCCGTCCAAATTTACTACTCTCTGCTTGTTACTGCTCTCTCATATGCACACCCTCTCATTATTTTCAAAGTGAATCATTATTGAGGCAGTTGTTTACAAAATGTCTTTATAACTGTGCAAGTAGAAACCAATCTGCCAGTTTTTAAATTCGTTACTTTTCAGCACGCAAACTAGCCAAGTGTAAATGAGGCTTTTACGTAAAGTTGGTTTCAGTATTTAATAATTTTAAAGAATATAATAATTAGAAAGCTGTGTTGAATCTAGAATAAATTAAGTCTCAAACAAATAGCCAAAGCATTCAACTATGAAGACAACTATATATATATTTTGCTAAAGATTTGATGCACTTAATTCCTCATTCACAGCCCACCCTTAATTCATTATCTTTACTTTAAATACCATATACTTAAAATATGAATGGTATTAACTACTTTATGAAAAGGTCATTTCAATCAAAATTTCCTATCTCCATAAATTTTATTGAAATGAATGTTTAAAAATTTCAGAGGAATCCTGTGAATTAAGGTTAAAATGATGCATGGATCATAAGAACTAATTACTTTCGTACAAAAGAAGATTTTTGCCAATTTGAGTTTCAATTTAAAAGCGTTCTTTCCTTTACCTTTTTAGTACCTATGTATGTAAAGGGTTCTAAAGCTTCGTTGAAAACAAAGTTCTTACCTATGCTACATACAATATTTTGCTCTTACTCAATTCTTTATAGCGTTTTTTTTGTTTTTTTTTGTTTTGTTTTTTGAATAACAAAAAGACAAAGCAAATGAATGCAGTACAAAAAAAGAAAATGGGAAACAAAATAAAAGAAAAAAAAAAGAATGAAAAGTAGAAGGAAGAAAATGAAACAGTCAATAAGGCCTTGAGCAATAGTTTGCGACAAAATAACATGAAAGGATTCGAAAAAGAAACAAAATTGAAGACAAAAAAAAAATTGAGATAAAATAAGACGAAACGAAACGGGAGAATGAATGAACAAATGAATGAATGAATGAAAAATCTGTTGAAACAATAGTAACAAAGACAATGGGGACGACATCAACGACAATATCGAGACACATAAGAAAAAAGGCTAAGGCTATGCTTTATACAAAATAGATACTCCTCGTGTTCATCCTACTTACATCTTACACTTTGCATTCGCTTCGCTTCTTGCTCCTTTTGAATATTTCTCCTTCATTTTGTCCTTTTGTGAGCCGAATTGCAAAGCCAAGTGTGAAATGTGGCATTAAAATGAAGGCGCCATACTGCACATAATAACGAATCTTTTGTTCTGACTGCCTGCCTTGTCTTGTCACTGGGACCAAGCTTTGTCTAGAAACACAATAAAAAACCCTACCAAAGAAAAGAATACAAAAAGAAAAAAAAACACAATTTAAAGCTACTCGCCTATCATAGTTTAAAGCTAAACATTTTCCTAGAGGACAATGGCTTAAAATCGGATTGCTTAAAAATATTATAATTCTACATGTTGCATTTAAGTTTGTGATATGAATTTGAGTTAAATCATTTGATGTAAATGTCTTTCCAAGAACACACTCTTAAGATAATTGTATTAACATATAGGATGAACCAATTCTTATTATACCCATTTAGATTCACAGTAACTATTTTGTCTGGGTTTATACCTATGCATAGTGGTCCGGCGTCCGGACAAAATTAAATTTTTCAACATTTTTGAAATAAAAATTTGATAATGCAGATGTTTTCTTAAATATTCAAGGCAGATTTCCTGAAAATATTACTTAATTTAAAAAATTTTTCATTGTAGTTTTTTGACTTTAAACATGAAATTGTATGCAAATCGTACTTCATACAAGAGTTTCGTTTTCATGTCTGCAAATAAATATTACCATTTGATTGTTAACCAAATATTGAAAAAAAAAAAGATAATTGAATATATTAACGGAAACAGTAATAATTCTCTTAAGTTGTGGTACAAAATCCAATTTTTTTTTTTGAAATTTCAAAATTTTTCGAAAAATTTTTTTTTAAAGATCATTTTTTCGAGTGGTCCACACCGGTCCACTTGAAATCAACATGAGTGATGTAGCCACATATTTCAGCTATGATCTCAAACTGAAACCTGTTGCGCAAAGTTGCGCAAATTAAAAATAATGTAGCTTTTGTGCATTTACCCACAGGCAAAACGTTACATATGGCTTATGCAATTTTGTGTAAAAGACAGAAAAAGACATAACAGACCCCATCAGCATTAAGGGACAACTAAAACAAAAAAAAATTTAAAAATTAAAAATAAAAAAAAAAATTAAAATATTTTTTTTTTTTTTTTTATTACATATGTACATATAGGAAAACATTAACAGCAGAATCCGCCTTAAAATATTGGTGTGATTTAGAAAACAGTGATGAGCCCGTCACAGACGCTTATGATTATGTTATAATATTATTATAAGTTTTTTATTTTCATACTCTCCTTGTGAGGAGATCATTTGGGTGTAATCTTTTAAGACGCCTGAGTGGTGCATTTAACCTTAGTGAGGCTACCAGTGGGTTTGGATGATGAATGAGTTTTATGTTGTATCTGCTGCTGTGGAAGTTTATTTCTTCTAGAACTGTTGACGTGTTCAGATCTCGGTGAAGAGTCGTGTTTCTCACGTACCATGGAGCTCCAGTAATGCGGCGAATTAAAATATAAAAAATAAAAAAAATGAAAAAAAAAAAAAATAAAAAAAATCTAAAAACAAAATAAAAAATAAAAAAAATCTAAAAACAAAAAAAAAATGAGGAGAGAATAACCTTACCGTAAACCTCCACGTGGTACTCTCTGGGGTCGTGAAAAATGTAAAAATGAACTCACCAGCTAATTACGGAAGTAAAAATGTATTTATAGTTTTGAATGAATTTAAAATTTGCTAAAACTAAGGTCAGATTCGTCATCACTTATCCTTAAAACCGCTAAATATATATTTTCAGCTTAATTAAATGAGTTTTTGAATTTTGTCCGCCAACGCCTTCTGGTCGGACCACTGTGCTATGTGCTGGCAAGTGCTTAATGTCTGTCATGACTACCAGGCAGGTGAATCGTGTCCTACGATGCTAATCTATAACTTCAAGAAGGCAACTTAGTTTCAGGATTATACTTATGTGTTACCCTAACACCAAAGATGTTATGGTAAAATCTGCAAGACGTTTACTTGACTGGTACTCGTGGATGAGATTTCAGGGATTGCAAACAAAATTGTAGAAATGTAGTATGATTACTTGATTAAATTAAACACAGAATTGCAATGGAAAAGAATTGTACTCGTACTAACACAACATAAGAAATATACATAATGCGTGTGCAGGCCCGGCAGTTCGCGTTGAGCCCGTGTGGGTATTTCATCAAAAAAAATAAAAAACATCTGGTCGTGCGACTAATCAAAATGCGCCACAAGTTTTTTTGTATATATATTTGTATTATTGTAATTATTATTTGCTTAAAGCAAAACCTACACTGCTTTTTATTATAAATTGATCAACTTATAAATGTAAATCCAATTTTCCACATTTATCTTAATAAACATGTAAAATGGCTAAGTGATTCAAACATTTTTGCAACATAGTTGCCCTCAAATACGTCTTAAGACGCCGAAGTAAGGAAAATCTTCTTCCATTTGAACATGTCGACCCTGGTATCATCATAAGCAAGCGCACGCACCGCACAAATTCTGGGATGAGACTTGCACACTATTCATATTTTTTTAGAAAGTCAACTATATCTTTTAATGACTTTTACTTTTACGTTCTGCGTCTTCAGTAAATTCTTGAACATTTGCTTATTAGGTGTGTCACAGAAATCGAGAGAAATTGAAATTGAATTGATATCAAAGCCTAAAAATATGCAATTAAAATTTTCATAATACTGATACTAGACACCTGTACGAACGCATTCAGTTGCTTAGCATAAATTAGTACCATTGAATGTCGTACTCAATTTTTTGGAACCACACACAATAAGAATGAATTCTAATTCATTTGAGAGAGCGTTGCCATAGCAAACGATCGCATTCAAAACGATTGGATCAAGAAGAGTGTGCAAAAGAAGCTAAAGAAAAGAAAGGAACAAGAAAAACATTCATTGTATTCAGACTCACAACAACAAGAACAATTGCACACAAATTCTTCGAAATTATTGTTGTGTGTCGAGGAGTGGATTTTATTTTGTTAGAGGAATTTGTGTTCAATTGCTGTTGTGAAATGTAGTCGGGGATGTAAATATGTTTGCATACCAACAAACAACGCAGTACAAAATAACATTCAATTTAATTCGGCACCACTTCGTTTGAATGAGAACATGGAACACTCTCTCAGCTGCATTCAGACGTTGGAACTCATTTCAGTGAATGTGAATGAATTCATACAGATGTCTAATTGATACTTTAATTATAGGAGTAGCAAAATTCGGCGTTTGAGTTACTCATGCCAAAAATGAATGAATGAGTTTTGTAACCAGATATGAAAGAAACTCACATATTAATAACCAAAACCAAAAGTTCTGGTTATCGCTATGCGATGGCACTCATAGCGCGCAATTCTATTTTGTTGTAAAAAAAAACAACCAAAGTAAGTCGGATCACACGGGAGATGTGTAAATCTATAGTACTTGAAGAATTTTGTAAGTTGCAAGTAGTTATGCGTTCAGTATATTATTTGTCAATTTAAAGTATCTAAACTTTCAGTATTGGATAAATAGAATGGAATATGCGGGTTTTGTTTGTTTTATTTTATTTAAGTTATATTTGTACATGTGTTAATTAACAATGGTTAGTATTGGCTTATTGTAACTAAAATAATAAATATAAATTTTCGACTCTACTGTATTTAAAAATCTATGAAAAACTGCATCTATAGTAGGGGAATTATTCGTTAATGGGGCTTGTGGAGATAACGTAGATTTTGTTGTTGTTTGCCGTACAATTTAATATTCATTGATAAGCACTTAGAGAAATCATGGTTTGTTTTAAATTGAAAATCTTATTATTATTTTCTATATACATTTTTTTTTCAGTGTATATAAAAAATTTTTCGTTTCTATGTATTGTAGTTTTCTTGTACATGTATTGGTATTTGCTCTTCCATAAGAATTGTTTGGGCACCTCTGATATAGACCATTGCAGCATGCATTGTCGATTTTACCAAAAAACAAAAATAAAAAAAACCAACTCAAAAAATTTCCGCGACAAGATTTAAGCCCGGGTCCCCATTTATGCTGGCCAGCGCCTTACCCACTGCGCCAACGAACCTTGCGGCTCTCCGTTGCTTACTTATGTATTTATTGTAGGCATAAAAAAGCAGTCGCTTCATTATAATGGAGAAGCACATTGTGGTTTTCTAGCAAATAGACGCCAAATCACATTTTTAATTTTATGCTCCGATACATTTTACATGCTTATGAATGTGTTACATTTCATATAGGTATACTTGGCGTTGTCGTACGTGATTCACTTTTCATGACCAGTCACCATCCGCTTCAAAAATGGGTCGAGTTCGTTCCGTTTCAGCAGTGCATCGCAGGCGTTGGTTCGGTCCAAGAGATTTTTTTGCGTCAAGTCGTGTGGCACCCAAACATTCAGCTTTTTTTGGAAACCAATCTTCTGCAAATGGTTCCAAACGGTTTTATGGTCTACACCCAGTTTCTGGCCAATCGAGCGAATGCTCACATGCCGGTCTACTTGGATGATTTCGACGATTTTATCGGGTTCTACGACGATTGGGCTACAAGTACGGGGTGCATCTTCGACATTCACTACACCAGAACAAAGTCGTTCGAACCAACGCTGTGCTGTGCGAATCGTTACAGTATCGGGCCCATAAACTTCACAAATTTTTGCGGCCGCCTTCGTTGCATTTTTACCTCTCTGGTAGTAAAAACGTAAAATATGACGAATTTCTTGCTTGGTGGACTCCATCTTTGACGCGCTATAACTTGAGACTGATACGTACGATCACTACACTGTCAAAAAGTGACTCTTGTAGCACAGATTGTCCTCTTCAAATTGCAGTTTAGTGTGACTCGATGCGATAAGTACAACCCAAGTGTCGTCATCTATTGACAAAATACGACATTACTTTTTCCCCAACCCAATATTTAGATTTAAACTTGATTTTTGCACCAATACACTCTCATAGACTTCACACCGATTTCGTCTTACTTTGTTTTACATCTGCATTGTGAAACGAGATTTTTACCTCCTGAGCCTAAAGACACATCAAAAACTCGTGTACTCAGTGTGCGAAAGAAGAAGCCATAAAGAAATGATCAATGCGTTTGTACACATAGTCCCATAAATGTTTGCAATGTCAAGCATAGTAGTAAAACTTCCTTTGAACGATAAAATTCAACTATTTATAAGAAACAATTTATTGAAAAAAAATAAATACAGTTATCTTTTAGTAATCATTTATAATATTTATTGATAAAAAACAAAAGTTATCATATTGGAAGTACGCAAAAAAAAAAAAGTTTAAACCCGAGTACCGAAATACTCACTCGCGAGCTAGAGCGTTTTGTTTTATTTTCTTTTGCTCATATTCACGTATGAAAATTAAAAATATCATTCTCTTCTCACTCAGGTCATAATTCAATTTTGTAATAAGAACATTAGAGTGCGATTTTTTTGACATTTTTTAGCGCAACTTCGTTAATATTATGGAAAGTGCACTGAAACTTGTGTTGCAGGGACGGCTAAAGCAACATTAGCAGACTGCAATATTTCCACATCTCTTCCATACAATTTTCGCCAATACTCCAATACATTGGTATCAAAAGGTGCACTCTCCTCTTCGCCAAGTTTCATTAATTTACGCTTGATAGATTTTTGAATGCTTGCACATGAAGATCTAACTTTTCGTAGGGGTTCGCTGCTTTAGTAGCAATGTCGGCTGGGGAATTATAAGTTGAAGAACTGGATTGACCAAAAGGTCCTGTTCATTTGGAAGATCATTTAATTTGTTTGCCATGTCATTTGCTTTCAGTTAATGATTCTATAAAAATATTAATATAATTTTAATAATAGATACTGTGATAAGGTAATAAAAATAATTTTACTATTAAATATTAAAAAATACATACTATTTCGTTTTGTTTCACTTCATCATTAAGGAAAGGTGTTCCAACAAAATTTAAACGAGGACTAAGTAAATGGCGGCTGCAAACGCCCCATGATTTAAATGAATTCCTTTTCTGTTATGCATGGCATTGAGAAGATTTGCTGCCAGTTCCAACTCACACATCAGCCAATCTCAAAAAAAAAAACCAATAGTATGTATTGACTTCAATAATGTTTTCGCTATCAACAAAATCCTTCAGTGAGAGGATATCGTTTACCATATTGTATGTCGAATTCCATCTTGTACATATATCGAGGCATGGCAAGCTTATTTCCTTATTTGGTTAAGTTTCTATATCCTTCTATTTCATGGCCAATCGTTTTGATTATATCAGATGCCACTAATTGGACCGAATGTGCTGCACACCGAATGCCGGAGAACACTGATTCCAGTTTTATTTCGATTTGAGTAGTCGACACTTGCATGTTGCATTTCTTCCAGCAGCTTCGACAACTTCAACACATTTGCCCCATTGTCTGTCATGTTAGAGCATATTTGTTGAATATTTATATTCTATTCGTCAAGGCATTTTAATATCTCCTCCTTTAAATTAAAAAAAATTAGTTAAAATGACGCATTTCATACATTAAGTTACCAATGGTATTAATACAAATTTTGTTATCTTTAATATTATGTATTTTAACACTCAAAACACTCCTTTCCATTCGGCTGGCAACATAAATTTTTAAACAAAACATTGTTTTTTATGGCAGCAGTTATTTTATTTTTTATGTGAGCTGATGCTCTTTCAAGAATACTGCCAATATTGCTTGAATTCAAATTTGTGTTGAATTTATGTTCGTATGGTGCAATAATTTTTGTAAAAATTCTTATTCGTCAAATATTCTAAATGGGAAATTTTTTTTTGTTACCAAGCCAACGCAACATTTCAGAAAATCGTTCTTGTCCATAGCCGTTGTTAACTTGGTTTCAACTGTACGTTTTTTAGAAGAAGAGCACTCATCATTATCACTTTCATTATCACTATTTATATTTGTCCAATGAACCAGTTTGTAGTGTCGTTTTATATTTAATCTGCACTTCCCAGCAAGCACTCTTTTGCAAGTACTTATTACACACATACTTTTGTTTGAATTTCCATCGTATGTTACAAATTTTTCTAATTGAAATTTCTTACCCATTGTAATAAAAAATTAAAGCCAAAAGGTACGAAAGTAGTAAGTAGTTTTAAGAACTTAGAACCCAAGACTCACATGCAGTTATAAAAAAAGTGAAACAAAAGAAACGTTCATGAGCAGAACGCATGAGAGCGCGTGAACACTCATAAATGAATTGTTCTCAGCAATGAGTTGAGAGCTTTTTTCGTTTGTTCATCACTCGCGTATGAAGAAAGAGCAAAATGAATGCTTGCTCTTGCTCGCAATTCATATATGAACGCGAGCAAAAACAAGAAATATTAATTTATGAAATTTTTCATAAATGAACGCTCATGAGCGTTCGCGTATGAATATTTTTGTACTCTGGTTAAAAGTTTTAGTGCTTTTTTTAACATTGCAAATAGTTATGGGACTATGTGTACATCGAAAGGAAGACGCTGAAGCAATGGTCAAACCCAGAATGAAAAATGAATGAATCAATGAATGCATGAGTTTTATCAGTGGCACACGAGTTACTCAACTAACTATTCGAATTCTCTGAATTTGAATGCACATCTGGTTACATTTTTAGTGAAACTCAAAAATCTGATTTTTGCTGTTTGTCGCACACGAGTTTTTGAATTTCACTCAGTGGTACTCAGTGTGTCTGTTAGTTTGAGTGCGCTGATGCAGCCCTCTATTATTGAGTTAATAAATAATTGTTTACTAAAATAATTAAAATTTTTTATTGCATATTTTTAAGCTTTGAAATGAATTCAATTTCAATTCCGCTCGATTTCTGTGACACGTTTTAAATACGTTTCGGGATCTTTCGCTGAAGCGGATTTTCACACTTCACGTTCTATTTCATTAACCGCTCGATAATGTTAGTGAATTGCTCATTTGGAGTAAAAAAAAAAAACAATTGATATTACCGTCATATCCAAGTAAAAAGTGGCCATTCCATTTTTCATTAAGGGAATGCCAAAAAGGCCGCAATTACAATTTATCTGTGCCGAAACAATTTTGCATCTCAAAAATAACTGCTTTATAAGGGAATCTTGACAACACCGATCATTTTATATCAGATTGTCCTAGTGGACCACCCTCCATTTAATGAGAAACGTTGTTCCCATGCCTTTTATTTGTTTTGACGAGAACTTTATCACCCACGGTAAATGTTCGAATTTTTCTGTCCATATTATGCGTTTGCAATTTGTTTTCCTTAGCTTTCTGTATCTTACCTGGGATATCACTTGGTTCTGTGCCCCTATTCTGGAAAATATTGATGGGTGTTTATTCGTCACTGAGTGCATAGTTCTGTCATATTTTATCGTTGCTATTTAGACAAGGTCGATGGTTTCGTCAATATTTTTCTCTAATCTCAAGCATCTAGACATATCCCCTAGCGTATTGTAAAACCTGTCCACCTGGCTATTTGAAACGCTGTGTAATGGTGGAGCATTTACCACCTGTATGCCGAAGTTGTTGGCTAGAAATGACGGTTTGTGAATTTAGGGATTTCTCGTTGTCGCAATAAACATCCTTCGTATTTCTAAATAAATTAAGAATTTGGAGCAACTGTGGTTTTGTGTCAACAATTGTTCGCGACCCTATTTGTTGCGTTATTGCGAATTTCGAATATTTGTCAAAATATGTGGGGAAATACGTTGAGTCAGTTGAATAAATATCGACATTTGAAATCTCTCCCACATATGAAGGGATTGGAGTTTTTGAGATCTCATGTTGCTTTACATGTCTGTCATACTTGCATTTAGCACAACTATTTTGCTATCTCCTGGGCTTTCTTCTCCATCTTTGGAAAAAATAATCATTAAGAATCTGTTTAATATTTTCTTGCGCGGCACGATTTTCCGAGAGCACTATTTCCCTTTGGTCATCTTCCTTGCAGATATCCTGAACAATTTTTTCGGTGTACCGAATTTTTACTGTAGGATAATATAATATAATTCCTTACTATTAACTGTTGCGTTGCCAGAGGTCATATCGTTCTCCAGTGCGTTTACTGACTGTCTGAACAATGCGTCTGCTATCGTGTTTTCCTTACCAGGTTTATAAAACACCTTAGCATTGTGATCATCTATGAATGCCTTCCAGCGCTTCAACTTGTGGTTAGAATTTTTGACACCGGCAATAAGAGAGGCAGGTGGTCTATAAATATATTGATGTTCCTTACGCCGTATAGATAGTTCCTAAGGTTCTTCAAAGCCCAAACTATGGTTTACAACTCCTTTTCGTTTGTTGCGTAGTGTAGCTCTCCTCATCTGAGTGCCCTGGAAATCATCATTATCGGTCTATTTTGTTGTGATAAGACAGCTCCTAACCCCTCAGAAGAAGCATCAGTTGGTAGGTCAAAGGGTTTCTTGAAGTCCGGATGTCTTAGAAAAAAGGATTGTTTTTAAGGTCTCAAAACCCTGCAATTGCCTTTCGTTCAAAACGACTTTTATTTTGCTTGATTGAGTCGTGCTGACCTTACAATATGTCAGTCAACGGTTTCGCTTTGCTGGCAAATCCCTTTATAAAACATCTATAATAGCTAGCTAAACCCAAAAATGATCTCACCGAAAAAAGAGAAGTAAGTAATGGAAAATTTTGTATGGTATTTATCTTGTCAGAGCAGGTTGCTATGCCCCTGCAAATTTTGAATCCCAAGTATTTCACGTCTGTTTTGAAGAATTTCTGACGGAAACTCGCATCTTTGCCACATAGTGTTGTCTCAATACCTACTCAATGTCCTTCACATGTTGTTCCGTTTTGGAAAATATAATGACGTTGTCCACGTAAACGTCGCAAAACGATCTTTTCCGGTAGGACGTCGTCAATGGCCCTTCGGAAAATGTACGGCGCATTATTCAACCCGAACGGCAGCCTCCAGAATTCATCCTTCCTATTATTTACCGAGGACGCAGTTTTCTGTCTATCTTTTTTCGAGAGCTCAATTTGATGGAACCCAGACTTCAAATCCAAAGTTATCAAATAGTTCGACTCATCCATGTTGGACAGTATACTCATTACATTGAGTATCGGGTATTTTTCATCAATCGGTTTGGAATTCAGTTTCCTAAATTCAAAAACAAGTCTCTTTGTTTATTACCGAATTCGTCCCAACCTTTCTTATCCACTTCATTATGAACGCCATGCGTATCGTCCTCTACAATATCTTGCACCTCGTCCTCCGCTTCAACCTCGTAGTCACGAAGAGCCTCTACGGGACTCTGCTGAACATGATGGACACGTAGCACCTTCGGACTAGTGTTCCTGTCCACGCTTGTTTGTTGCCTATATTGCTGTTCTGGGTAGATTTTATTAAATCTAGGAAACATTTTCTTCCGAGATTGTAAGTAACTTCTGCCTTCTGTAGAGAAGTCTGTCTCTGGGCCTTCATTTCCTCACTACGTGTTGCATAGTGCATAGCAAAACTTTAGAGCTCTGTATTTGCTTCAACCTACTGCGCAAGCGCGAAAGCCGATGGAAGGCTATTACTCTTGGCCGAGAAAAGGGTATCACAAAACGGTCTCTTAAGTTCTAATACAAAACTACGCAAGGCATTTTACCTCTCGTTCAAAGATACCGCCATGATGGGATCATAAGTCAGTAGCGTTTTATTTAGAAGCGAGGCCAATTTCTTTTCAAACTTCTCATAATATTCTATTACTGACATGACTCCCTGTCTTAGAGTTAAGAGCTTCTCTTCAACAAGGTAGGCGGGTCATTTATCAATGTACTTGAAAACAAGACTATCTATTATCGCTCTAAAATTAAGTGGGGTAATTGAAAGATGCAAGCCGTGTCCGCGGGTCCCCTAACTTTGTTTCTTGTTATGTTTACCGCCTGGTAGTAAACAGAACTACCTCCGAAATTCTGGTAAAGTATGTAAGCATTGTGTGCAGCTTGGCGCCACGATAGATATGTATCTTGTTGTCCAGTAAATTTAGGCAGGGTTCTCACCAAATCGAGCGATTCCTTACATACCACGCCATTAACAATGATGACCTCCCTGTTCTCTTCTGCAGTGGGGGGTCTAAGAACTTCTAGCTGTCTTGAGACTTTGTCTCATTTTTTATCGAAACTTTTTGAAATATTGAAGCTCTTTGGCTTTATTACTTATGCAAATTGGACGGTCCCTGGTGGTGGGAATCGCAGTCTTGTTGTATTTATTTTATTATAATGAATTGTTTCATTGTGTGAAAAATTCATTTTTTTTTTTGTGTTATCGAATTAAAATTTTTTTTTTTAATATTGAAGCTCTTTGGCTTTATTAATTTTGCAAACTGGAGGGGTACCTCCCATATGCATCCAAATTCAAATTAAAGTTCCTATTAGAAAAACTTTTCTGTTTTTTGTATTTGAATTTTTATTTATATGTCCTTCGTAGCTTTGAACCAAATCTGGTGTGAGATTCTTCTCAGGCTCCCATGAATTCGAGCTTACGGCGTATCCTCCCATTGGAGCAAATATTGGTACTAAAAGAACAAAACCAAATAGAATAGATAAGAATGTTATATAAATATTTTCAATTTCTTTCTGTTTTCAAATGTCTTGTCTGTCCCGGCGTTTAACGACTCTTCAACCGGAACATATCTCAGTGGCATTTATAACACGCTTTCTCAGATTGTATCCAGTGGTTTTACCAAATTTCTCCACGTGCTCGACATAGAGGAACAAGACAAGACCACGCATATGGTTTTGTCCTGGTGCCCTATGCCGAGCGTGTGGAGAAAAAAGGTAAAACCACTTAATATAATCTAAGAAAGCGTGTTATTAATGTCTCCGAGGATATGTTCCCGGTTGAACGAGTACTAAAACGCCGGGCAGAAAAGGACATTTGAAAACAAAAAGAAAATGAAATTATTTATAAAACATGCTTATCTATTCTATTGGGTTTTGTTCTTTTGGTACCAATATTTGCTCAAATGGGAGGGATACCCCAAAAGCTCCAATTCATGGGAACCTGGGAAGAATCTCACACCAGATTTGGTTCAAAGCTACGACGTACGTATAAATAAAAATTACAATAATTTTGAATCAACAAAACCAATAGAAATATTAATAAAAAGACAAAACAAAATTATTAAAAAAAAAAATATAAAAATATTTCGCATAAAATAAAATATTTAACATCAAAATTCAATGTTAATTCTTTTCTAAATCAAAATCAAAATAAAAAAATAGAAATGATAAATTAAAAAGACAAATGCCAAAATGCAAACATCTACATCTTTCAAAATAAAAATAAAAATAAATCTTAATTATAAATTTCGCATCGATAATCATAGAAAAGAAGACGGTTAGATGGGAAAGAATTAATTAGTAATATTATGCATTTATCAAATAATAAATCCATGATTAAAAAAATATTTTCTTTTTGATACCTGTCTGAGCAAACAAAAAAAAATATAAACATAGAAGTCTGACATATAATAAAATCGTAAACGAGCCGTTTCTGTTTGTCTGTGATGTTATGCAGGCTAATCTTAGAAATGGATTAACCAATTTGAATACGGTTTTCACTGATGAATTTTAGTAAGCTTTGTGTAACATTAAGTGTTTGTTTCAGTCCAATCGGTTCACAAATTATTTAATAATATAAGGATGAGAAAAATAATTTTCTTTTTTTTTAAATTTTTGCAAAACAACGCACAAAGATTTTCATTCGTTTTTTCTTTGCTATGCTTTGCTGCTTCCTAAATTTTGAGTTTTGTTGTTATTGTTGTAATCCTCTCATTTATTGATAACTGAGTATGCACAAGAGTATTGCGCTCTTTCTGTTTATACAAACGGACTAGACAAACAAATGAGAGCAATAACGTTATTGATGAGGGCGATGGAGACAACAAAAAACCAAAATTTTCGTTACATATTTTAGACCATTATTATACACGGCATTTCGGCTCTCTGGCAATTTTCATTTGTAGAGAAGAGACGCCGACGCCTGATGAGGTAACGAGTTGCTTGTATCAGCACCCGAGTGGCAATTTTCCAGTCTTTTTCTTTTGGTGTATTTCGTTGTTTCGTGAGGATGCATTCTAAATTGAAAAGAAAAAGAAATTTATCAAAAACCACAAAGAAGAATCAACAAAAATTGCTCTCGCACAATTGCTGTGGGTACTAACTAGCAGCGACAGCAAAGAGGAATCGACAAAAATTGCTCTCGCTAAATTGCCGTGTGGAATAATGGTCTTAAAAAAACTTTGTAGTCTACATTTTCCATACATACTCGGCATTAATTTCTTGAAGGAATGGAGACAAACATTTAAACGGTTTTTTTTTTAAAGGCATAGAGGCAGTGGCGTAGCTACGTTAGGGCAAGCCGGGGCAGCGCCCCGGGGCCCCTGAGCTCTAGGGGCCCTCGGCCGCCATGTTGAAAAAAAAATAATAATACATAACATATGTTGAATAAAATTTTTTGACTAATTCACTCAATTAATTTCAAATTCAAAATGACTTTTTTTATTTTCAACAATATTTCATTAAAAATATTAGTCATAGTTTGCAAAGTTTTGTATTAAAGTGTTAAAGTGATCTACTGATAAAGTAAAATAAGGTTAAATTAAAGTAAAATCATGGACAAAAAAAAAAAACACAGTGTTGCGTTTAAATGAAAGCAACGCCAGAAAAAAGAAGAGAGTGAACAGAAATTGGCCAAAATAGACAAATTTTTTACTCAACCTTCTACAATTACTGATAATTTGAATTTAGTGATAAATGATGCCGTTAGCAGTTGTGTGGAGATGCAGACTTTTACTGCAACGATTCAAGACTTATATAGTTTTTTCGGGAATAGCATTAAGCGTTGGGGTCTACTGTCAAAATTTACTGGCGAATCAGAAATCACTCTAAAAAAATTAAATCCGACAAGATGGTCTAGTAGAGTTGATACGATGTGTGCAGTAAAGATTCGTTTTTTTGATGTAATCAAGGAATTATCAGAAGTAGTACTGAAAAGTTCCAATAAGGATGAGCGTAGCGAAGCACAATGCATTAAAACAAAAATGCTAAATTTCGAGTTCGTATTGCTGCGTGAGTTCATGCATCAAATTTTGAATGATATAAATTATGTATCCAAAATTTTGCAAACACGCAAAAAAGTAAAAAAATTTCTGTTTCCGGAACTACGCACCCTACCTGGTTCAAATCAGATCAAAACCATCTAGGTGGACAACGATCTATCCTTCTGTGTGTTACAAACTTCATGACAAACTTATAATACTATTCACTCCCTTGAAGAGTATAATTAGAGTCTGATCACATCTGCTGTTACAGTTGTTTCAAAGCAAATCATTATTATTAAAATAGCTTATACCCGTGATTTCATACCCCTTATAAATATTTTATCTTAGCAACATATCTAATTCTTTATTTTTACCCAACTGTTAAGAAGGGTTATGTTATTCGCGCGTATTTTGTATGTAATGTTAACGTTAAACGTTTCTTCCAAATGGCTCGATGGATTTCACCAGTTGAGGAATCGTTATATTCATCTTTATAACCCAAGTGTCCATAGATAGGTAAAAAAAAAAATTGTGGATTTTTGGCGCAGAATAGAAAATTAATATTGTGTATTTTAGATAAACTTTTTTGGTTTTTGTCTTATCGAATTAAAATTTTGATATTATGAGTTAATGGTATATATTTACTAACCATGTTAATTTCAAGATCCTTGGATTACTAGAAGGGGTACCTCCCATACAAATCCAAATGCAAATTTAGGTTTTTAACAGAAAAAATTTTTCTAACAGTAAACAAAACATAAGTGATAACAAAACTGTTAAAGTTAATGGACGCCATAAATACGCGGCGAAACCTCTCGGAAGATAAGTGTCGTAAAATGTGAAGGGGTGGAGGAGAGAAGAATGAAAGAATCAAATATTCAATGCAGATATAAGCTTAGGTGTATGTGTGGGTATATGTATTGGCAAGAGAGCAGAATGACTGTATTTTTTGCAGTCGGATTTTTTGTTTTTTTAATCATTACTTGTTAACACTTGCTTCCTGATACTCGGAAATACACTCTTAAACTCTAATGTAATGAAATTTTGGCATCGTCTGAACTAATTAAGTTATGCCCATTAAGATCATGTGGAATCGACTAACTCCTTCAGTACTTAGAACTTCTTATGCATACTTTTTTGTTTCGATTATTTTATAGAATATATTTAAAATATCATTACATTATTATTACTTATTACTATTTATTCAAAATCAAAGTTCCTCTACTACTATTTGTTGATTGACTTTTCGGTTGATTGGATATCATAAAAGCCAGGAAAACAACTAAAAGTGTACTAGTATTTCATTAAGTTTTATTGTAAACACTACTACATGTATCTAATGCAAAACGACACTAAATAAACAATAATACAATGAATTAATTTCGATTAGAACTGCTAGCATATAATTATGAATATTTCTTTATGTTCGCCTGGTAGAAAAAATGAGCAACCGATATGACTCGATTTTGTTTTCTATATGCTTTTTTTATTAATTACGCTTGAAAGTTCGACCTAACCCAACCCAATTCGACTCGACTTTAATTAATTTTAATTTTTATTTATATATGAAGGTATGAAAGCTGAACTAAACTCATTTTAATCAGCTACAATTTCGACTCGATTTAGTTCTTTAATTTTTCTGAACTCCTGGTCCCGTAAATTTCTCTTGATCCGTAATTACTATTATTTAATTTTGGTAAGAAAATGTTCCGGTTTTTCAATCATCCGTTCCAATTCTAAACTTTCTAATGAAGTGATTGATTTGAGGTGGCTAACTTGCAACTCCGTCTAGGAACGGAAATTATAACATTGAATTTCTTATTATTTTTACTGTTCGCCTGTTGATCACACAACTTCCCCATGAAAAAAAAATGGGAGCTCAACTTAACTCAAATTCACCAACTTCTCTTGTGATCCGTAACTATTCATATTGAATTTCTTATTATTTTTCTGTTTGCCTGTTGAGCACACAACTTCCCCTCGAAAGAAAGAAAGAAAGAAAGCTCAACTAGACTCAACTTCACCAGCTTTTCCTTTGATACGTCAATATGCATATTGAATTCCTAATTTCTTTTACTGTTTGCCTGTTAAGCACACAACTTCCCCTTAATGAAAAAAATGGAAATTTAACTAAACTCAACTTCACCAGTTTTTCTTTTGATCGATTAATATTCGTAATGAACTCCATATTATTTTTACTGTATGGCTGTTGAGCACACAAATTCCCCTGGAAAAAAAAACAATGGCAGCTCAACTTAACTCAACTTCTCTTGTGATCCGTAACTATTCATATTGAATTTCTTATTATTTTTTCTGTTTGCCTGTTGAGCACACAACTTCCCCTCGAAAGAAAGAATGAAAGCTTAACAAAATTCAACTTTATCAGCTTCTCTTGTGATCCGTAACTTTTCATATTGAATTGATTATTATTTCCCCTTAATGAAAACTTTTTTTATTACATATTAAAATTATCTCAAAGGTCTATAAATCTTCAATAGTTAATACGATATTTTGTGAGATCCTGAAGATTACCATTAACGTTAAAAAAATAAATATTTCTTTAATAATCACAAGAAAGAGCATTAAGTCCCGACTAAGGGAACCTCTTACACTTGGTGAAAAAATACCCTTTCTAAAGAAGTGAAACATTTAGGCGTCACACTTAATGATACATTTTTTTTTTTTTGGAATAGTCACCCACAATCTATAGTTAATATGGCTAGAGCAACTATTTGGACCAGCAACAGACTCATTAGTAAGTATTGGGGATTGAAACGCATAAATACCACTGCGTACACGACTGTTACTAGACCGATCATGTCATATGCTGCATCTATCGGGTGCTCGAAATTTGACAAGAAGCAAAATTCTGAAGTTACATTTCCAGATAGATAGGGCAGTTAAGACCTTTAGCCAAGACTCTCATGTGTGCAAAACAGATGTTTATAAAACGGACATCGGACGCCTATTTAGCAGTATGGGCCAAGACAACACAATATTCCAGGCAGAAACCATGTAAAAGTAATATGCCTCAGGGAAAAATTAAAGTGTGGGCTTGCTTGGAGTTAGACGAAAACTAGAGACAAACAACGGCTCGATGACAAATCGCATCGCTATTGGGTAGACACGAAGGATTTTAGAGTGGCTAAACTCTTCATGCCAACTAGATCTCACAAAAGAGCCAAGGAATTACTGGGACTGACACCGACAGTCTCGAAGGAATTGTGATTACGGCACACTTGCGGCCGCATGGACGAGGTGTTCTAGTTCCGGCCCTTTTCCTAATCTAACCTAATTTTTTTTTTCCATTAATAAACGTTAAATAGTATGCATATTTTTCGTTTTTCATTGCCTTCTCCCCCCTGAACAAAATCCTAGCTACACCCATGTGCACAGTGTTCTTATCGAATAATGCATTTTCAAACAACTGATTTTTGGTTTGGTAACACACACACGTTGAACTTTGGCTTAATTCAAACTAAAAATTTGTGAAAAATACGTGATTAGAACATTTTGCAATGCATGCAAATAGTTCTTGCAGCTCCCTTTTTCATTCCTCATTCCTGTTACTTATTTTATTAAAATCTTTTAAAAAATGTTGACGCGCAACAAAAAAAGAGAACGAAAATCGAAAATGACCTAAAAAAGGCAACAATTACCCAGCAATGGGTAGAGAGACTAATTTCACGAACAGCATTTTAGTTGCATTCATATCGAATGCTGTATTTTCTTCTATAACAACAACTACAAAATTGCGTCATTTTCCCTGTTGTTGTTGTCGACGAATGTAGCACTCAATGCAGCATTCGGAAAATGCTCAGTGTGAAATAGCTAATAAATTGTATAAGCTAAGCTAAGCTTCTTTAGTTGGCGAATGGTAATTAAGTAGTAAGTCATTGCACGAAGCGCGGTGTTTTATAAAGTAATTTATTTTTCGTTGATAAAATATCTTACAGACGAACAGCTTGAAGCAATTTTTAATATTTCTGCATACGAATATTGTTCCGGTAGTGAAGAGAATCACTCACCGGAAGAAAATGATGACTCGGAAGTTAATTAACTTGATTCTGAATTTATTGCAATGGAACAAAATGTGGATGTCGATGCAATAGGAGTCTCAACCATTGATACAACGGCGGATCCATTATTTGTCTCAAAAAAGGTATAGTATGGAATCCCCAACCAGTCCACTATCGTGCTTGAAGATTACGGTACGAAAATGTCATTAATTTGCGTCCAGGCACAACAAGATATGCACATATCGACGACACCAAAGATGCTTTTATGTTGTGGTCAAACACATATTCAAAGGCGCTATGCGGCGACACCTATATCGAAATCGACTGAAACTTATTACTCGCATATATCGGTGTTTTCATTTTGGCTGGAGTTTATTGGTATCGTGTCTCTTTATATGCCTTTGTTTGAATGAATCTAATGTTTTAATTACATTGAAATATATATAATTTAGGTCAAAGAATTAAACAATGTTAGATTTATTGGATGGTGAATATGGATGTCCTATATCTGTGGCAACTCCAAATTAGGAATCTCACCACTATCGTAATTAGAGGATCTCACCACACTATTGTGAATTAAGTTTTTACTATTGCGAATAAGTTTTTACTATTGTGAATTGAAAATTATTTTAGAGTAGACATGTGTTGTTTACAACAAAAACAATAAATAAACCAACATAGCAAAGACAGCTAAATATCTAAAGCGATAATGTCGAAGAAAACATTTCTATATATGAATCGAGCTCTACGGAAACAGTCGCTTCAATTCGTGAAATATTCGACAAATGGTCTGAACTATTGGTTGATTATTTCAACCCATCTGAGTTTGTTACTATTGACGAACAATTGCTTGGTTTTGGTTGAAGATGCAAGTTTCGACAATATATGCTTTCTAAGCCTGAACGATATGGAATTAAATATTTGCTATTAGTTTGTGTTGAAGGTAAACTAATTTGATATAACTGATAATAATACATAAAAATAAATGTTTTTGATAATAAATCATGATTCGACTGCAATAAAACTATGTTGCTACTGCAAAATACGTAGAAATACCGTATGTGTGGAAAACCACACTCGAGGGTAAACAACGTAAGTTTTTTTTTAGGTAAGATGAAGGTTAACCGAAACCGGTTTTCTAAAATGTCGGTTTTCATACAATCCTTAGTAGCAACCATTGTTTTGCCCTTCGTCAGTAGATTTTGTCCAAGATCAAAAACAAATTATCCATAGTGATATTGTGTCCTTTCAAGCCATTGACTCAATCAAGAACGAAGCGTTCACCTTGTCTCTTTTCTGCCATTTCAGTATCTTCTGGTTTCCCCAAATATGGTCGAATTTTCAAAACATAACAGGTTTGAGAGCAAAGAAGCAACCAAAATTTCAAACCGTATCGCTCGGGTTTTGTAGGTATATAAAATAAGAAATTAAATTCCGGGAACTGCACTATGTGCATAGGTTATTCGGAATTTAACTAATGCATCTGAATTTCCAGCAATTTGCATTCCAGATTGGCTGCTATATGTGCATTTAATTCCTGGGCTATTACAAATTACTGGCAAGGAATCAGAGAAGGAAGCCAGAGCATGTTGTGCTTCCTTCAGCATTTAATTTCAGACTAAATCATATCAACTAATATTTCGCCTGTTCAGCCACGCAATCATAAATAATATTAGCATTGACTGCGCTGCTGAAGTACCGCTTATTGTCAAGCGCAACTGCAGTTATGCTTATCTTCAAAAGTTACTGCAGTACCGCTTTTTGTCAATGCCGCACAGTACCGCTACCCAGGTGCGGAGAAGTGGATGTTAACTTATATTACCGAAATCTACACCTACCACGAAAGCCGAGAAGCTGCTCGTCACCAGTCACACATTCGTGTGGACTGTAAAAATCCATCAGAAGGTTAGACGATTTTTCGAATAAATCTCTAATCGCAGCGAATGTATCCGTGCCCCTTTGCTGCCTTCTATTCATAACGTTATCGAATCGAATAACAGAATTTATATAGAGGAAGGTTTTCTTGGACATCATAGTTCTAAAAATTGGCCGACCGTAATTACCGTCAAACAAATGAACCACAGTCTCATTCTTTGACCTAAGAAGATGTAACACCAGAACGGAAGTTAGAAAGAACAGAAACCAAAACAAATAAAACAGCTCACCTGTAAACACAAGTTAAGATTAACACACCTATGTATGTATGCAAGAAGTCTCTATTGATTCTTTGAAAATTTTCGCCTAATTTGATCTCATATGCATATGTATTTGAACTATTGAGAATAGTATTTTCAATGGATGTTGTCAAAAAAAGTAGGAAGGCATCTCTTATATCATCAACTCGTGCTGTGGCATTGTTGTGCCAGGACGAAGATTAATAACATTTTCCGTTCGAACCCTGCAACCGTGCTCTTGCTTTGGGGATTCCTCACGATGCCATCTTTTCAAATGTACATGGGATCGGAATTTTCACTAGAATCAGTTGTTGATTCGTTATCTGCGGTTTCTTCCGTTCTTTCTTCCATCTTTACTTCTTCTTCCTCATCACTATCATCCGAGAATAAGTCATCATCATCAGACAAATTCTCTTCTTCAACATAATCATCATCACTGTCCGCAGACAAATCTTCTTCGTCACAGTCACTAGCACTCAATAACAATTATGTTTCTTCCCCTGTGAGATACTTTGGCCGTGACATCTTTTTAATTTTCAAAATTATGTTTTAACTTTGATACGTGTTAAGTCTAACACCTAAATTCGACAGTTTGGATTTAGTAATACTGATTGCGTTCGGCGAGGAAGTGGTTTTAAAACGGCACTCTAGAGCTAATTGTGGCTCGTAGTGGACTATACGGGTCAGCCACGGAAACCAACCAACCAACCACCAGCTCGAAAACAAAAAACAGTTACGAATAGCTCGAATACAACATAAGCAAACTAGTATGTAGAGAATCATTCGATTATGCCTTTATCATGTTCAGTGGCGTAGCAATTCTATTTTGCGTTGGGGAGTGGGTGAATTGCCAAAAATAAAACTTTTTTGCCAATGTCCTTTAGTGATAAAACCTTTTGGCAGTTATAAGCAAAAACACGTGGATGGCGAACCCCTCTTTAGCTCCTACGCACCCGATTCAGTTTATTGTAAGCCCGTTTTAACATCCCAATTTTACAAAAACAATTGCGAATTAGATATACCTGTTGTTAAGTACATAACAAAGTAAACTAAATGACTAACAGCAAATAATTAAGTAAATAACAGCATAATCATAACTTCATCAACATCTTAACTTTAAATTATGTTTTACTTATGCATGCAACAAAACAAAATACACGTTTCTCATTAAAAATGCTACAATTACGATGAAACAACGAGGGAAAACAACTACTGGTCACGGGTGCTTCAGGCAGTATCTGCACAGACTTGGGCCTACCGAGAATCCATATTGTGGTCTCTGCCTGAACATCGTAGAAGACCCAGAACTCCTCGCTCATGATTGTCTTCGGTTTGAAGCTCAGCTGATGTAGGATGCAATACGCAGGAGATCGTAAGGCGTATGATGTTTTCCTCGGAAGAGTGGGCTTTTTTCGCTGCCGAAATAGCGACTATCATTCGTGAGGCTCGAATGTGCGAGCATTTAATGGCGCCCAGATAAGTGCAATTTTTTCTGCATTTTTTCGAAGTAATGCTTTGGTAGTTCCGTAGGGTTTCGAGGCGATAGGGGCCTTTTTAGTCGGTAGAAATCCGACATGACTCGTGGCATGGCCCATGAGTATCTTCTTGAAGTTTTTCTCCTCCTTGTTTTGCATAACAAAAAAAAAACAAACTTAATTTTTTAATATATCCTGCCAAGGATATTTTTTTTATGGGATAATACTAAAAATTTTCAAATTATTATTGTTAACAAAGTCAAGAAGTTTCAGGACGAAGATTAAAAATGGGACACATGTCAGAATATGAAACTCTTTCAGAAATGAAACAAAAAAATGTCGCCAATATTATTATTAGATCTCGTGACCCAAAAACCGTAGCGCCAATTAATTTATATATTCTAAAAATAGAGAAAGCGATTAATCCTGCAAGAGGGATTTTTTCATGGCGTGCTTATGTCGTTAAGGAGGGAGGACCGTTCAAAAATGTCAAAAAATTGTGAAAATTTTTTTTCTTTTGAAGCTTGCTCTATTTGGCTGAAAAGTTGGAAACATTGACTTTTCGTATTAAAGTCAGAATAAATACAAAGGTAAAGGTGAGTTTGCTGTTAGGAGTAGTTATACCTTTAAAGACTAATGTATTAAGCACCGACTCATGATACAAAAGAGCAGAGAGAGAGAGTTTATTTTTTTTTAAATAAATCGATACTGTAATATTATAAATTAGTAATGTTGGTTTGGATGTTGAAGGTAATCTTCGAATCTATTCATCCGATTTTAAAAGTTCTTTCATCAGTAGAATGCTACGTTGTCACTGAGTGTCATGACATATAAATACTTATAAAGATAAAACTAAGTTCAGTTATTTTTATGGTTAACTAAAATATACAGGCCAGATGCCAAAAAAAAAATATACATACCTATATAGTGCCACTCAAATTGTGCTCACAACTAAAACTCAAACTGTAACAGAGAGAATATAGTCATGCTAAGAAAGGAAGCAAATGTGATATCTGGCATTTGTTGCCGTGCGCTAGTATTTAATAAAGATGCTTAATGACGACAAACGCACTATCATATATCAAGTTAATAACAGTAGAACAGAACAATATTCAAAGCGTGCATACACTGTGTCTGTCTATCTGCTCTGTAAACACCACTATTTGGATTCTCTTGAATCAATGACAACAACAAATTGTGTCGTAATCTCGTGATACATAACAAAAAACGTTTTCACGCAAAAACAATTACGTTAGTGTAGCGATACTACCTGCCCCGATTTTAAGTGTCGTGCAAATTAAAGCAGTCTTATTTCTTCCTGCACCAATTTAGTATGGTATTGAGTTCCTTGAGGCGTTTGTATTACTCCGGTTTAAGGTTTCCTTACTTCAACTGTTTAGTGATGGCGGCTCGTTCTCATTGAGTCTTAGCTCGTATGCCTCCTCTTTGTTTAGAGGGCTTTCCTGTTATCGGTATAGCTGTTAAGTCTCGAGCTTGGGCTCGTTCTTTTTCTATTGCCGTACTTTTTAGTCTTTTCCTAATTGGATCATCAAATACTTAACTTTCGAAGACAGTAGTCTTTACTACCTTCTGCCATAAAAAATTGATTTTATTTTTTTTCATCTTGAAACCTCCTACTTTCCCTTCATCAGTTTGTTTCATAGTTTCAATAAGATATGCCCTCATCTGGTCAATATTCTTATGAACTAATTCCTCTATTTCTTCCTTACTGTCTCCTGGACTTATGGAAGCATTCTCTACTGTATGGGGATTCGAAAAACCTTCTTTAGTATTAACAAGTATCCTCATTATTGCATCATATTGTTTTAAATTTGAAATAGTCGGGATATACTACCCTAATTTTAATTATTATATGATTTACAGTTAATTAACACCGCCCTTGATAATTCAAATGGTGCCCACTTTTGCCTCCAATTCCCCAACTATAGACATGAAAACCTACAAAGAAATGAAAATTAAACCATTGTTATACAATAGAATTTAATGAAATATTGTAGTACTCGTATATGCCACTATGCTTTACTCTTTGATCATTCATTTAAAAGTTTCAAACTAAAACTGAAAATTGGTCACTTTTTGAAATGAAATTCCATTGAAATTCACAAAGAACTGAGCAAGTAGGACTTTTCTTTCTACTACTATTATGTGTATTATCATTATTATTTATAGTAAAGGCAAGAAATTATGAATTTTTGAATCATAAAATTTTGAAATGTCAACAATAAAGAAACTAGAGGAGGCAGAGGACAAATGAATGAACTAGTACAATAAGTAACGAACAAACAAACAAACGAAAGGAATGAATGAAGGAACTTCCTTTTTCCTTTAGAAATTTCAAAAATTCTATTATTACGCGAATTCCATATACTACAATAGTGTAAAAGCATCGCTCACCCACTGATGCTATGAATTGGTCTACAATGAGATTTAGACTTTAGACTGACTACTACTACTAATACTACTACTACTAATACTACTACATATTACTATTACTTATGTATAGATGATGACAAAAATAATAATAATAATAATGATGAGGATGAGGACGATAATGATCATGAGTTTGAAAAATGAATGGGGAATGAACGACTCTATTTCTTTGCTCATTTAAGTTTAGAGACACTGAGATGCTGCGACACTGAGGATTGGGTATTTATATCTGCTTCTTGTACTATCTTATCCTATCCTCTCCCATTCTATGCAGCATTGTCCAATGCCTTTGAAAATAGACGACTTTGCTTCTTTTATGATTATTATAATGTTAAGACTTTCGTTTTTTAACAATTGCAAATGCACTTGTTTTGCATTATAATGCGAATTTTCGATTGCTCATTTGTGGCATTTACTTTGGCATAAAACTTTTCAAAAAGTATGTACTATTATGCATATTGTAGTAGTTGTCGATTAGGGGGCACCAGGCGCCCCCATACATAGGTATTTTATTTGGATTTGTTAGAGATAGAAGGTGTTCGTTCTGTTGGATAAATGAAAAGCAATTGTGCACTAGAATACTACACTATGGATTCATACTATGAATGCGAACAATGATAATGAAGTTAACAATAATGAAATGATGATAATTATGATGTTTATAATGGGAGACAAATAAGTCTTAAAAGATTATTTTTGGTAATTTCAACAAAAAACAGACATAGTAGACTCACCCACACAAAGTGTATGATATCAAGAAATGAACAAGGGATTCAAATGCTATAAATGTTCTTTTGCAACACCTTCTTGGTTTTCTTGAATTGGTGGGTAGCATGGCTGTCCATGGACTGAGTACAGGAATAGCAATAATGCTGCTCTTTGATGGACAAATGAGTGCCAAAAGGCTTTGCCATTCATGTTATAATTTTGATGGTGGGTTGGTGGCGTCAGTAAAGGATTGACAAAAAGGCATTTGCAAGTTACAAATACTACCTACCTTTCACTTTAAGAAGAATTGTGTCTAATGCATTCTGTACTTCTGTACTACAGTATAAGTAAAATACATATCTCAAAACTCAAAGAAATACATTTAGTCTTTTAGAATATCAACAAATAATGTACTTCAGGAATAAATGGATTTAAGGCAAAGTCAAAGTGATTCAAAAAAAAAACAACATGTTCTCAAAACTTCCTAAGTATCTTTCAAGCAATACAAGTACATATATTTCACATTCTTCTTTTCTAATGACTGATTTCTGTCTCCGTTCAATATTCGTCGCCCCCATCAAAATAATCCCCATAAAATATTTATTATAACTTTTTATTGGCTACTTCGGGGGAGCTCGTGTTCTAAAATGGTTTGTGTCTTCAATACAACTTTGTACATCCATAATAACTTTCAACCTCATTCCTGATTTACTAAAACGTTTTGCAGAACAATCCTAAATGCTTACTTTCACTGCACAATACACTCAGTTCCTTCAAATTGCACAAAATGAATTGCTTAAGTTGTAACAGAAATACACGGAATATTCAAAAAAAATTGAGGAAAAAATCTATAAATCTATATATTGGAACTCAAACTTTAACAATCGCCATTCACTTTTATAGGTGGAACTTATTTCTCTAGTCTATGATGATAAGAACTATCACCTAGTCTAAGTTATGTATCTAAGTTAGTGATAAGATTGTCACCTAAAGCTTCTTCCACTGTTCCTTAGTATAAAATGTATATTAAGAAAGCTTAATTAATTTAATAAAATTTTTCAGTTGCTAACTAATTTAAAAAAAATAACTAAACTGTTAAAAGTAAATTAAGTATCTATGTATTATATAAATCATTAGTACATAAATACAACTGAATTGAAAACCAATGAAACAAAACATTACCTGTTGTTGGCTGATGCTTTTAAATCTTCGTGTATTCACAACATATTTTTTAAATGGTAGGAATAAATCTCATGAATACAATCAGTTTTATAAAAAACAAATCAGAACGAACCATTTAAAAATTGATAAAAATAATATTAAAACAAAAAATTAGGGGAAAAGTTACACATCCAATTCAGAATTCAGTGTTCACATGATAAACGATTAATCGAAGAATTTACGGGCGGAAGAATGGGCGGTTAATGTTAGATTCATTCTGCAAAAGACATTAATAGAACAAATCAAATTAGATTAGATAAGATTACATTATATATGATATATTATGGATGCCATTTATAAATTACGTTGTCACTGTTGAAGTAGCAAGATGGGGTTCCGAGTTGCTTGTTGATGTTGCATTTAAATTATCAGTTTCACTCTGAGCAGTAGTAATGGAGTTCAGACTTATTTTCTCTTCGCTGTCCTCTTCGAGCTGACCGATTATAAATTTATTGGATTCCGAAGTGTTTTCATCGCTTGTGCTATCATCTTCATTCTTATTACGCTGATCGGCATCATCATTGAAGGATTTTTGACACCTCAACCTTCCATAAGCTGTTCAATACTGTGTTCGGCATCAACAATTGAAAGAATCAGATCCAGTTCACTTTCAACCCAGGCAGCGACAGCATTTGCTTCTTTCGATGACAATGCCTTGTGATGGCAAGCAGCGCCTTGTCGTTCAAATGCTTCCTTGAGTCCTTTATTGACTGCCATCGCTTCTTCCCATTTGCGTGTTAATACATTGCGTTGCTTCAAGTGCAGTGCCTACTTGCGCACCAGTTCATCTATCATTTTGCGATCGTTGTTTTTCAGTTGCACTAACTGGCGGAATGTCTCAGACTCTTGCCGCATTGCTCTAATCAGTTTCACTTTCGACTCCTTTATCTGTTTGATTTCGTTGCTAAGATTTTGTATTTTCTGTGTCTCCTTTTCGCGCACTTTTAATATTTTACTTTTCATCTTTTTTCGTAGACAAAATTGTCACTGTGAATATACTACGTGAACGTGACGAAGTCTCATTCATTGCCGTTACAGCGACAGCGCGACCAGCGGATCCTCGTACTAGGACATCAGTCAGTTCTTTTGCGTTTTGTACAATTTCCTCCGTTATACCCGGTAAAATGATCCCCGATTTATCTACCCGAATATCAACGACACTATAATCGCGCCCATTCTGCGATAGCAAATCAAACAGTTGCTCTTGATACAACTCCATGAATGAGCACTTTACTTTAAAGTCAAATTCTTTAGCATTCGCTGCTATCTGTAAGAATAGGTCGCAGATAGCTCGCGGTATGATGCCAGATTCCTCGTTCAGTTTGCCATTGAATGCGGTGCCCATGGTGTAGGTCTTGCCGAAACCATTCTGGCCATATGCGAGAATTGTCACGTTAAATCCGCTAAGTAGTTTTTTAAGCATGTCGGCCACACATGTCTTGTATATTGTGTTTTGCCCGACATGCTTATCAAACACATAATTAAATGTATACGGCTCTGTTCGATTGACAATCACTTGTGCGACTTCTCCTCCTCATGCACGCTCCACCGCTACTTGGCAACCGCGTTCTTTCTCTGATTTCAACAGCGGACGCACGCGCAGTGCTACACTAATATATTGCTTCTCAGCCATATTAAAAAGTATATTTAATTCACGCAAAATATTATTAAATTATTAATTGATGTGTCAACGTCCCTCTGTGTTATCTGTTTTTTGTTTCTTAACAACCGAAGCACTGTATCAATTGACAAAAAATGCCGAATTCATATCTTCTTCTTATTTATTGCCTACTACAAACTTCAAAGAGAATTTTAATTCAATGCAACAATCCAACACTTCGTGGATGACAACAGAGAACAAACAACAAAACTTGCATTTACTTTCGCTATATAATTTGAGAAAAAGAAGTCTTGTCTTTTTGGATGTATAATCAGTGAAATTAAATGAAGCATTCGTTCGCTAAGTGGTGAAGTGAAATACATCATATAAATTA